>VXBO01009241.1:2423169-2467298 GCA_013400135.1 Rhinoptilus africanus
CGCTGGGGGGTGGCGGCTGCTGAGCGGCCGCAGGAACCTCATGGGGAGGCAGCCGGCTGATAACGGGTCTGGGTTTTTGGGGTTTTTTTTGGGATTTTTTTTCTTTTATCCAAGCCAGCACGGGGCTGTCACCCCAGGAGTGAGTCTCAGCCGTGAAGGTGCGTCTTCAAAGCATGTCCCTGCCACCTCTGCCCTGGGAAGGTGGATGTTTCGCAGCAGTGGTGGGGGTGATCTCTCCAAACCCTTCAGCCGGAGGTGTGGGTGACGCCCGGGGACTTGGTCTCTGTGGCAGGAGCTGGGCAGAACCACCCGTTACCCACAACACAGTAATTCAAGGATCTTCTGGGGCCGAAGCTTCATCCCACCCCACTGTGTCCCTGTGCTGGGACTGGTGGGGACGCCAGCAGGGACAGGACTGCAGTCCCAACGCCCGGGGCAGAGTTGTCCCCAGCTCAGTGAACAGGGAATAACCCTGTAGTAACACACAGAGAAGAAATTTCCTGTTTCAGCTGAGTTTCCCTGTGACCCCAGCCAGCGGGGAAGCCTGGCCCCGGGCTTGTAGTCAGCAGCCCCCCCCAGACCCGCTCCCCAGCACAGCGTGGGCCCTGTGGGAAGGGGTCCTGCCGGCTCTAGGGCATCCGTGCTGGAGACTGAAGGAAGAAAGGAGAGGGAGGGAAGGGAAAAGGAGAGTGAGGCAGAAAGAGGAATTAAAACCCCCTGCTTTAAATGATGGAAAATACCCCGGCGGTGTTTGCTTTCAAGCCTTATTTTGCTATTCAGGAGCTTGAAAGGCATCTAACTCCCAAGCCCTTGTAGAGCAAGCATAGATTTCACATTATAAAATATAAATAACCTGGGTTTGCTGCTTGGTCCAAGCCATTGCAATCTCTTAAATTTTCTCTCCGCGGTGATTTGTTACAAACAGCCTGTAACACCCAACGTAATAAACCTGAACTTCCGAAGAATGAGGTGAGACCCCAGGTGCCAGGCGCTCGGTCAGCAGGGGAGGATGAGATGGGAAACAACGGGGAGCAGCTGCACACACCAGTCCTCCTCCCCTCCTCATTCCCACCGGCAGAAGGGCTGCGGGAAGGCACCGCTGAGGATTCGATGGGCGATGCCAGGGCAGCGGAGGGGCTGGGAGCAACCCCCAGTGCTCAGGCACGTCGCCCGGGAGGAAAACGCTCCGTAGCTTTTGCAGTTTTGTGAGTTTTAGGCTGGGTGATTTCTCCATCTTGAGCGCTCGCAGGAAGAGGCGCGTTATCTGGTGTTCGATGTTCATCTGGTTCACGATGCTTCAACTCCCCAGCAAAGGAGCAGGGTCACGTAACCCGTCATGCAGCGTGTGCTCGAGGACATCTGTGTTCAGGACCGGGAACCCCATGAAACGCAGATTGCAAGGACCCATTCACAGCGAGTCGGACTGGGGCAAAATTTTCCAACCACCCCTTTGCTGCCCTAAACCACCCAGGATTTTACACGTTAGGTTTCCACAGACACGTGCAGCGTCACAGTCATGGTCTCTAGCCACGATGCAGAGAAAGATTAAGACGACAGCCGGTAAGAGGAGAAGGAAAGGTAGCTGTGATGCCAGGCTCGATGGAGAGAGCAGGGCAGAGGTGATGCTCAGGGCCATGGTGCATGGTGCGGTGACACCACCCACACCAGTTGCTGTCCCGGACTGGGCCAGCCCCATCTCCCAGCTCCCCGCAGCCTCCTGTCTGGGACAGTCTCCTATCTCTGTCAGCAATAAGCTGCAAGAAGTACTAAAAAGCACTTCAAGGAAGTATTAGGGGAGCCCTTAAGGACTGTTTTATCTTAACCCCACAGGTTAGTGGTTGGCTGACGTCCTGGAGCAGGAGGGCTCGTGTTCAGGAGGTGTTTATTCCTGCCCAGTGCCACTGTGGCTTTCTCATTATTTATAGAGATGTCCAGTGCTTTTCTCGGCTAACGTAGACCCGCCTGGTCTGGGCACATTTTCTGAACCCCCAAATGCTTCTGTGCCTGCCCAGAGCCTGGGCTCGATGTGCAGAGGTCCCAGAGCAGTGGAGGCTCCTGCGTGGCGCAGACCAGGCTGCATGGGATGCAGCACGTCACAGCAGCATCTCATCCATGGTCCTGGGCATTTCCCTGCCTGTGACTTTTCCCCGTGCCATCTCAGTGCCCAAAGCATGTGTCCCTGTGCCGACAGGAGCCCGTGTCTCTGCCGGGGGAGAGCCATGGCCGCACGACTTGGTGGCAGCTCCCAGCTTTGTGCAGATCCCAGCGCAGGGCACGAGGCTGCGTAACACAGACCCGTCAGCGCCTTGTATTAGTAATATCTGAGTGTTAGGGCCAAACGCAATGCAGCCCAGGGAACAGTCCGTGCTGCTGAGCGAGGTGCATGAGAGTCACCACAAAATAGGACAAGCAGAAGCACTGTTACTATATCGGGAACTCGGCTGGAAGCTTTCTCTCCATTTTTTTGAGAGTCCAGATTTCCTACAGCATCCCCTTAAAGCACCAAAGGCCCTGTAGGGTGCCAGGCTGCCCTGGCCATGCAGGGGGTCCCATCCTGCCCCATCAGCACCCCATGACATTGTCCCAGGAGGGTCACAGCACCAAGGAGGAGCTGAGCAAAGCCACCACTGCCAGCGGGCGGTCCATGGGGTGCTGCCAGTGCAGGAGCATCAGCCCTCAGGATAGCAAGTGAAGAGATCCAAAAAGCTGCCTGTATGTCCTCTGTGGTCCAGCAGCCCTGACAGGGGGAAGAGAAATGAGCTCGAAGGAGGAAAGTCTGGGCTGTCCTTTCAGCAGGGAGATAAAAGAAGGTAGGGATGTTGTGACAGAGCAAATACACCCTGTTCGTTGCCTGGGCTGATGCACTCGGGCACGCTGCCATGCAAAGACGACCCCGCTGCTGCCGCTCTCGGAGCTCACCTGCTTTCTGCTACCTGGGGAGGAGGTGAGGGGGCTGGCACAGGCATCCCCCAGCCCCTCCACACCCTTTGGCACAAAGCCGGGACAGGGACCAGGCAGGGACCGCTCCCCTGGCCCTCGCTGCTGCCATGAGAAGAGCTGGGAGGAAGGGATGGACCCACTCAAGGAGCAGGAGCAGGATGAAGACATTAGAAGTGCTTTGGGGGAAAAGGAAGGACAAAGAGATGCTGAGAAAGGGCCATCCCCTGATGCATTTCAATAGAAAAGTCTTTTTTTTTTTTTTTTTTTCCCCAGACCATGTTTTCCATTTCAGATCATCCCTTACAATTTGGTTATGTTTTGGTTTGGTTTATTTATTTTTTTTTTAATAAGCCAGGTTTAGTCTCTGAAATCCATTCATCCAAGTGTCGCAACCAGTTTCAAAGAGAAATAACATCTGGGGAGAAGGAAGCCCCCCAGTGCCCTGGTGCCCATCAGCCTGTGCTGGGATGGAGGCAGGGGAGTCAGGGGAGGACATCAAGCTGCCTGTCCCCCGCCGCCACGCTGCTGGCTGGCATGGATGTGCCATGGAGGGACACGTGGCTTGGGTGAAGGCCTCGGGATGGAGCAAAGCCCATCGTCACAGCCGGGACCGCTGCTGTTGTGCTGGGTGGGCGAAGGGCACAGGGAAGGGGCAGCAGACTTGAGGTGCCTTCGGCCTCCCTCGCTCCTCCCGGCTCCCACCTGGCCCCCGGGCAGCAGAACTGCCGGAGCAAACCCGCTCTCTGGGGTGCTGCCAGGGGATTTCCAGCTCCTCCTGCCTGACGCCAGTGCAGAGTCCCCTCGGCGATGTTGGGAGAGCTTCCCAAATCCCGCCCGAGGAGCCCTTCCCCGCTGGCAGCCCCGCTCAGCAGCAGCACAGCCAGCCTCTGCCTGTTCTCCATCCCCAAACCCGCGCTGAGCTCTCGCCCCTCCATCCCCCCGCGGCTGGGAGTGTGGGGGAAGGCAGATGGAGAGAAGATCTGGAAGAGAAGGCATCTTGGAGGAAGAAAGTAACAACCAGAAACACTGAGAAAGGGATGAAATGTGACAGAAAAGTTGGCCTGAGGGAAATAACGGCAGCTAAAAATAACCATCCAAAGGCTGCCATGGGAGAGAGGAGAAGTGCTGATCAGACAGAGAAATGGGGTTACATTGCAGCCTTCCCCCACGCGGGCTCCTGCTGAGCCCCCCGGCTTTGGCAGGGTGTCCCAGGGAGCCCGGAGAGGAGAGGGATGGAAGGAGCAGCAGCTTTTGGGGCACAGACCTCAAATGCGGTTTCCCAGCTGGGCCACGTGCCCCAGGGCTGGTCCCCTCCTGGGAGGACTGGGCTGATGCCCGCGGAGCTCCCTGCCCACCCCGGCCGTGCGTGCCTGGGAGCCCATCGCCTTGATTACATTTCTCTCTTTCCTTCCCGACTTGAGTGCAGAAAGCCTCTTTGCCATTCGTTTACCCAGGGACTTCATTGGTATTTAATAAACTCGATTAAGCAAGAGCCTTAATTTGCTTTCGTAATGAAAACATAATTGTTTCTGCAGTTACAATGCAGGGACTACTCCACTGCAAGTGGCGGGTGCTAGGGAGCAGGATAATAAAAGGCAGAAGAGCCCAGAACTCAGGAAGTTATTTGTGCTCCCCCTTAGGAAATAAACACTTTATCACCTCGCCAGGGCACGGCTGGTACTGGGGGAAGAGCAGGGAGGGAAAAGCCGCTGCTGTGCAAGGTGCTGCCATGGAGAGATGGGCTGGCAGATTTAGGGCAGTCCTGCTCCCCTCCTCCCAGCCACTCCTGCCATCTCCCATTCAACCCTTCCCCACAAAATCATGCAACCACAGAGCAGGGGTGATTTTTCATATCCGCTCCCCCTGCGGCTCCACCAGGCATCTCCCGTGGGATGCGTGCATCCCATGCTGTGTGATCCCATGCAGGGATGCGTGTGTGGTAAAAGAGGGGCACATCCCTGAGCTTTCTCAGGCATAGATGCAGAGCCATGCACACGCACACGAGCCAGGCTATGGGTAGTTTGCAATTCTGTCGGTGTAAGCACGCATAACCCTTAGCACTCAGCTGTCTCAACAGGAGCTGCGCACACCAGCACCCAGGAACACGTCTGGCAGCAGCCTTGGTGCCAATAAATGCGAAAAGAAGTCACTTTGCAGGCAGTGGATGTAATGGCAAACCCCCAAACCGAGAAGCAAATCGTCATCTGTATGGTTTGTGTGTCATATGAGGTCTCTATAGAGACCAAGTAGAAAAAATACCCCTGCTCATTTTAGAGTTTCTGTTGAGATACGTCTCATGATTGATGATGTAGAAAATACTGCAAACATGGGCGAGCAGCCCAGAGGTCTCCGTGGCCAGAAGGGGCTGGGGAAGACCAGAGCCCACTTGTGCTCTCCGAGGAAGACTAAGGGGAAGAAGGACCCTGCATTAGCGCTGAACGGCAGCATGACTTGTGCAGAGAGGAAAAACAGGAGCGAGGAAGAGACAGATGGTCCCATTTTGTATGAAAAGGCAGGGAGGGAAGTTGCAACTTGGGAATCTCCCCAAAACGAACCATCTGTGAGGTGTAAGGCCTGTGTTGCTGCTGCTGTAGCAAAGTAGCCAAAATACTGAAGCAGCAAAGGATGCTGTGCTTGGTATGAAGCTGAACTGCATTTCGTTACTGCCTTCCCCTCATTTGTGACTTCGAGGTCACAGGTAGTGTAAGCAAGAATTTAATCCTTTTCTTTTTTTTTCCTACTATAATAGGTGTGCATTTTTCCTTACCCCTGTCTGATGCTAACCAGGATCTCTGGAAACTCTTGTGAGCCCAAGGTGATTCCCTCTGCAGATTTAAGGAACCCAAATAAATAGGTGTTGTGGACAAATGTTTTGAAATATTAGAAACTAGGAGCTTCTCTGGAAGCCTCACGAGCCAGACTGTGTTTCCCACTGCAGTTCCAGTGATCCGTTTGGGAGCTGATGGAAAAGTGTGGAGTCCCATGGAGCACTCAGCCCCCAGCATCCTCCCCATCCCAGCAGGAGCATCTGCTGGAGGAAAGTCCCATCCTGTCCAAGATAGTTATGGTACATTGGCCACTGTGGGAAGCGAGGTCTGGGACGAGGTAAGGTTTTGGTTTATCTTCTCTAGACAATTCATATCTCTGGAGACCTCATTACCTCTGGAAAGGACGTAGCAGCTCCCTTCCTTTCTGCAGTACGAGGCTGACCCAGCACCTCCTGGGGATGGACCACCCCTCGCAGGGCTTCCCACATCCCAGTGCATCGCAGGCCAGCCATGTCCCCGTGCTTGGACATGCTGGATTGCCAGCACGGCATTCCTACCCCATCCCCAGGCTGTCTCCCTCTCCCATGGGGGACTGTGGCTGAGAGGGGGCAGATGAGACCATCCGTCCTCCTGCAGTGACCTTCCTGCTGCGGGCTCCCCTGCTTCAAAGGCATCCTCCCCGCAGATGGTTCCCAACGCTGACAGATAAACAGGGGCGTAAATCTGGGCAGGGTCGTGGTCTAACTGAGAGCCCACCCATGCACAGGAATGCACGATACAGCCGAGGCAGAGGGAAGGGACCAGCTGATAACACGCCGCCTGGCTTGCTGTGGGTAATGCCCGGTTATTTGATGTCGCCGCTGTTACATTAATCAAGCTGTAAATCAGACGAGCCCCAGCATTCATTCAGCTGGGTGAGATGCCCCGGTGCTGCTAGACCAGATTGCTGGGGCTTGCTGAGCGGTCCTCGGCTCCATCCCTCAGCGGCCGGGCTGGGGGGAGTGAGCTGGCAGCTCCCTGAGCAATCAAGGCAGGGATCTTCTTTCTTTTTGGATGGGGTGGGCAGGAGAGAGAATGAAAGAAGGCTAAAAAATAAAAAGAGACCGCCCTTATAAATCACTAATATTAAACCAGCATGAAAGTGTTGGGGTCTTCAGACACAAATAAGCCCAGGGTGGGAGTGCGGGAGGCACTGCTGGCCCAGCCATTCAACTCTGCAAATATACATCAGGTCTTCCTGACACATCGTTATTAGCTTTCCTACGCTGAATTGCACAGGGATAAACTTGGGGCTGGGAGAAAAACCGCAGAGATTATTGTCAGCCCTAGCACCGCCACGCGCTGTGCTTTTTCTCCTTCCCCCCCCCTACCCCTCCGCCTTTTTCAACCAGGAACACAAAGGAAATTCATGGCATTTCTACGGCTAATACCGCAGGAAGCGTTGGTGGGCTTGAAAGAGGAGAAAGAATTAGAGGGCTCATCCAGACAGTGGGATGCGGGGGGCGAGGGGAGGGAGCAGAGAGGGAGGGCGTAAGAGGAGGCTGAGAGCAGCTGATCTCAGTAAAATGATAGTTTGATGCATTGGTCGGGGGAAAGAAAAGAAACTTCAATAAAACAAATTGAATTTAAATCCTTCGCTAAAGCCGGTTCCCAGCGAGTAAGCACGGGGAATGGACGGTTTATGTTACACTTGTACAACCGTGCGGCCTCTCGCTGCAGTTTGCTAACGAGGGCGCAGGGGCTGTGGGGGGCTGCTGGGGCTGGGGGGGCAGCGAGGGGCCGGCAGCCACCCCACTTCACATCCATACTCACGTGCTCTGGATCAGCGCACGTCCCCCTTCATCTTCCTCACATGTCGGAGGGATCCCAAAACGCTACCAGACAGCCTGCCCTTCCCTCTTGCCTCTGCAGCTCCTGCCCAAAACCGCAAAACTCCAGGTCCCTCCCACCCCCGTTTTGGTTCATCCCAAATCCCAGACTCCCTGGACCATTTTTCAAGCAGGCCCTTGGAGAAGCCCAGCTCTTGCTCTGCTTTGTTGGCTTCAATAGAGGAGCTCACCCTCCCAGCGCAGGAAAGGTAAAAGCAAACCCTTGGGAAGTGGCATGGGGCTTGGGAGGGGGGTCAGGAGCCGACCCCTCTGGGGCAACCACCCATCCCAGAGCCATCACGGAGGAGCCGTCCTCCTCAGGAGGTCTCAGTGGTCCTCCCTGGGCACCGGTGCCATCTCCATCCCGGGCTGCCCATCAACTCCAATTACATGATGATCTGTGGAGGTCAATGGACTAAGAGGAGGATCCACCATGCTCATTTTCACTTGCCGTAAGCAGGGTTTGATGTCCGGTCCCCGGAGAGGTGAAAGCCTCCCACATTAACTCCCCTGCTGCCAAGTTAACTACCCATAACATTAAAGATACAATCAGCAATAAAGCCTAAAAATAGCCCAAAGCAATTGTCAGCAGCTTAAATAAAGACTAGTAAGTGTTGTGGAGTGGGGATAAATACAGAAGATTCATGGTTCATCTCTCTCGCACGGGCAGATGATCATGCCTACGGGGGGTTATCTAGGAGCTGCTGTGACTTCTCCGAGCTGTCCGAGACCTGGGCTCTACCTGCCCCCAGGGAGGGCACGAGGTGGCCTTTCTACAGCAGCTCACAGTTTCAGTGAATAACCAGGCAATTCTTGTAAGTAATAGCTTATCTAAGAACGGCTCCAAACCCGGCCTGAGCCCATGCAAACGCTAAGTAATCTCTGGCAGATAATTTCCCTCGTGGCCTCCAAGCACTTTCTGCAGGGACTGTTTCCCTGGGCAGCGGGGTGAGAGCGTGTGGCTTAAGCTCCTGGTAGGAAGTATTAAAGATCTGAATCAAGACTACCCTTAGTGGATTGCCCTGGTGAGAGGTTGGTTTCTAGTCCGCATCCACTGGCTGTGCTTCCCTATTTAATGAGGCAAATGGATTTGCTGTCACAGCAGCTCCTGCCTGGGATGGGGAAAGGGCTTGGGGAGAAGGTCTTGGTGGCTGCAGCCAGTTGCGCATGATCCTGGCTAAAAAAGGAGCCTGTGGATGGGGTGGCAGCAGGAGCAGGGGATGGCTATGGAGATGTGATGGATAGAGAGAGCCATGTGTGCGGTGCCGGCAGGCAGCAATGCCCAAGCACCTGCCTGGGACCAAAGGAGACAGGGCAGAGCTGGATGGGGAGAAGAAACGGGGCAGGGGAGAAAGGGAGACAGCAGGGCTGGGGGGACAAGGGACAAAGATGCACAGCACAAGGGACCCTGCCAGTCCCCAAGTCGGTGGGGTGGGCAGCTCTGACCACCCAGCGTGACCCCATTGCTGCGTGAGGCTCGGGTCTCCCTCCCGGACCCCACCAGCCTCCCGCTCTGCTAGAAAGACTCACTTTTCAGGGATATTTACTCAGGCAGGAGGGGACCCTCATGTCCTTTGAAGCCAGACCCCAGGAGCGAGCCCACAGCACCCCTCTCCTCTCTCTGGGGTCACCGAAGCTGCTGGATTGTCATGGAAGGGGGAGAAATCTGGAAGCTATTGCGCCGGTGCGCCTCTCCAGCGGGAACGCCGTGCCCAGTTCATTTCCTTTAAGGAAACACAACCCGAGGGGATAATTAGAGCTTCTTTGCGTACACAATCCCATATTGTTTATCCAACACAAATTAAAAAACGTGGTCTTCAGGAACATGGAGCTAGGGAGATAAAGAAGTGATTGGGTCCCAGATGGGTTTCATTACTGCCCCGACACACCGGGCCCCTGGAACTGCTTTGTGTTTCAGGACAATGGCAGGAAAGTCAGGTCCTTCAGAGCATGAGCAGGCTCCAGAGATACACCCGGGGTGCTGCAAATAAATACATGATGGAAAATTGGGTGAGTCCTTGCACCAGCATCCTTTTCTCTCATGTGCTTTTGTGCCTCCTGGCTCACACATTCGGGTCTCGGACATGCACAAATCATGCGAAAACCTTGTTGGAGATGAGAAATCACTGAGGACTTCACTACAGTTTGAGAGGTGCTGAGGGCCAGGCAAAAAAAGTGTTTTATACTCACGCTTCTGCTCTCCATCAGGCAGGAGCAGAGAGTCCCTGCCAGGGGTTGTGGCTCTCCCAGCACCAGCAGTTAATGGGGAGCATCGATGGACCCAGGAGAAGTGGAGGAAAGTGAAGGGGGAGTGGGGAAAGGTCACCAAACCCTGTCCTCTGAGCCCCTGGAGCAGCCTCCAAGCTGCAGGTATTGCTCTGTCACTGTGCTATGGGTGGGATGAATGGGGAAAAAACGCCGTCTGGGGTCTCAGTTGAAGGAGGTTTTGCAAGCACTGGGATTTTATTACAAGCAGTCTAGTAATGGTGGGATTTCTGCGTCGATCTGTGGTGGAAGGGTAAGGATTGGGAGCAGGGTCTGCTCCTGCTGCCAGAGCCACGGCAGCCACCCCGGGCAGAGCCACCGAGGACCCCGCTGCTGGCACCGCAGAAAATCCTTTGCCTCTGCTTGAAATCCGCTCTTACAAGCTCCATCCATGGGCTGGATTTGAAGGCTTTACCCTGTGGTAAAACAACGGGAATATGAGAGACCAAACCATCTAGGGGCACGTGGGAAGATGCCAGCAGCATCTCCCAGTGTCCACGGACAACACTGCGGGGCTCAGAGGAATCTGCCCCAGGGATCTGGGAAGGGGCCGTGGGGCAGTGCCTGATTGCGGGGCATGGGTGCCTCCCCGAAACCCCACAGCACATGGCAGCGGTGGCATCCTGTTTTAATCACCCTCCTCCCCACTCGAAGCCGGAGCTCATTATGGGCAACGCTGTTTGTTTGTTTTGTTAATCGACACCAAGAGGCCCCGTCTGGGCTTGCACTGCTCAGCCTTGCTCTTCCGAGCCCCATCTCCGTCCCTGACAGCACGTAATTCGAAGCGAATTTTCCAGTGTGGTTTCTGTGGCCTGGGAATGTATTTCAAGATCCTCTTTTGGAGACCTCGATCAAAAGTCTTCCATCGCTCCCCTTGATCTCCATCGCTTCTCCTCACAATCTGCCTGTGATCAAACTGCTCTCCTTGGGTCAGCTTCGTATACTGTCCCCTCGCAAGCACCTCCTGGGACTATATCACCGGGAGGAGGATGGAGAGCACTCACCGGTGACACAGAGCATCCCTGGCCTCGTCTGTGATGAGCACCTGCAGGAGTTGCCAACCAGAGCCATGCTGCTGCTCTCCTTCACGGCAATCCCTGCTCTGAGGAGGTGAAAAAAGGCTTTTTGGAGTACAAAGCAAACCCCTCATCTCATCTACTCACCTACCACAGTGATTCACTTCTTAAAATTACCTGCGGATCAGGGCAATGCTGGGAGCAGCAGCTGGGTACCAACAAACCTCATAGCAGTTATCATCCAGAGATCTCCTGTAGACATCATCAGAGAAGCTGCTTTTGAGGCTGTCCTGCTGGTAATTTTGCTGCCTTTTTTGGGACACACTGGACCCATCTGAACTCTGTCGATGAGGCAACACAGACAACCCAGAAAACAAGGTGCTGCAGTGGAAGAGCAGCAGCCAAAGCCAAAGACGTCTTCTGCGGGGGTGAAGCGCTGTGCAGGCAGGAACATCGGCAGGGACTCCTTTCCCTTGGGAAGTTGTCACCCTGGCAGCTGAGAGTGGATGTGACAAGAAGCCAATGTAAAGCCACAGCTAACATTCGCCACCATAAGCCAGCAGTGAAGGAAAACTGGACTGCTCCCATCTCCAGCCTCCCCTTTCTACCCCCATAACACCTCCCACCTTTTGCTGGCACAAAGGGTTTTGTAGCCAAGTGATGAACAGATCTGGCTGAGAAAAGCCACGTTTTAAATAAAAGCCACCACTGCCTCATTTGACTGATTTCTGCTGGCTCCAAACGTGCACCAAGGAGCAGGCTGGTCCTCCTGGCCGTGCTTCGTACAGCCCTGCTCTCCTCCATGTGTGGATGCTGTGGGAAGAAAAAAAAAAAGCCAATGAAACCAAGCAGGTGAGAAAACCTTTTCAGAGGATGAGAATGGAAAGAAAAGGCTTTTCTCAGCCTCCCCTCAGCCTCCCTCCACAGACACAGCCAAGGGAGCATCTGTCCTGCTCCATATGATTTAGCAAGTGAGACGGGAAAAGCAAACATGCCACACGAAGGAGGGAAAGCCATTGGCATGTTTAGCATTCCTTCCTTCCTAATAACCTTGGGAGGAATCAGAGACACAGCTAAAGGGACACGGGTGTCTTGGTCTGGCCACTAACCCAGACTCATTGGCATCCGCCAGTGACCAAAGCCAGCGTGTGGCAGGGAGGTCCCACAACCCAAGGACGGTTGTGCCCTGGCCCTGAATATGATGCTCCCTATCAGGTGAAGAAGAGGATGAAACTCGCCACAGGGAGTTCAGAGAGCCCAGCACTCCTTTCCATTCTGTCCTAAGGCTCCGTACAGCTTGGCTCCCCCTTCCTGCTCTCTGAGCTCAGGGAACATGTGTCTAGCAGATTTTTATTAAGTGTGTAGCCTTCCCTTGTTCGCTTTCCGTCTCTCTTTTTTTCTTCTCCCTGCTTGCTTGACAGAATTTAGATGAGACAAAACATGAGATCATTTCTGCCTGCAAAAAAAAGGAAAGAGAAGAAAAGAAGAAATTGCATTTACTCTTCTGCGCTCCCTTCCTACCCCACCCCGTCATCTCCATCTACCCCAGCCCCATCCCTTTCCCCTCGTGGACAGCTTTTTGACTTTCCAGACGTGATGAAGATCCATAGCAGACCTGCTGCTTGCCACCACCTCATCCTCAAACCATCCCTCCCCCAGTGGAGCTGTTTGCTCTTTTCTCCCTGCTGTGGGCCAGCCTGGATGGCTTCACTCTCCCAATTTCACAGAACCAGCACGGGCAGGCAGCCGGCATCCTCCCTGGGGTGATGTCCTGCCGGGGCAGAAGCTTTGTGAGGGTGCCTGGCAGTTATACCTTGGGGCTCCGGTGGTCCCAGGCAGCACTGCACCTTCCTGCCCTAAGCTGAAGGCTTCCCCCATCCCTGCTTGCCCTCACCCTCCTCAAAGGAAGGTGGCTCCCAGTGAAATGGGAACAAGAGCCAAATCAGGGCACACTGGATGGGGATTTGCAGCAGCAAAAGGCCCTTGGTATTCACAGGGTGAAGGTGGGAGCCTGTTGCCCCTCTGGAGAGTCTCCTGCTCAAGAGAGTCCCTGGCACAGCGCTGGGTGCCCCTGCCCTCCCCTGAGCTTCTCCCTTTCCCCAGTAAAAGCCATGAGGAGAGGGCACCACTGTGGATTCAGGTTTTCCCCTTGCCGCTGCTCCCCTCTCCGTGGAGGAATCTGCAGCTAGTTTTATGGACACCTGGAGGAGCCGGAAAAATGATCTAACAACTCCCAGGGACTTGCAGAAATGGAGGGAGGTGTGAGAGAGGGGGAGGAAGGCAGCTCTGTAGCCAAAAGCCATGTGGGCAGCTGGGAGGTGGGAGGATTTTCCCCACTTCCCTGGTTTCCAGAGTAACTTGCCTCTGGGTAGCTAAGAGGAGGTAGCAGGTTCCAGTTTGCATCAGAGCCCAAATGCTTAGGAATACCAAGACCATGGTGTCATGGATAGGCCATCTCCATCACTGTGAGCCCTCCGTGGTGTCCCCAGGTGGGTCCTCCCTGTGTTTCTAGACCAGGGCATCACCTCCTCTTTATAGCCTCCAGCCCTGTTCACAGCTCTTGGGGCATGCACTCCATCCAATGTGAGGGCAAAAAGGCAAAGAAATCCAGCCTGCCTTCCTTCCTTCCTTCCTTCCTTCCTTCCTTCCTTCCTTCCTTCCTTTTTCCCTCCGTCCCCATGGCCAAGCACAGCACCTCTGCCCACCCCGCTGCCTGCAGAGCAGCATGGGAAGGTGTAGTTCCCTTTAACTGAGAAAATACCGATTTCAGCCTGTAAATGCATCCCGCAGCTGAGGCTGGTACCCTGCCTGCTTCCAGCAGCTTTTGCCTGCCAGTCTCAGGAGGGGTATCCTCTTGCAAGCAGCAAGGCTATAACATTTCATCTCAAGTCCCTAATAAAGACAAGACAATGGTCGCATTTTGTCTTCGGCGGCATCAGGAGCTCTTCGCAGCATTAAGCAACACGACGGGGAGCCGGAGGGTTGGCAGAGCTGTGCCAGTCGTATTTGGTTATTGAGAGATCCTATTCTTGGCATCAGGGCAGCTGCTTAGCGTGTGCCGCTATGCCAGGGCTCAGCCGGGATGAGCCGGCACCGAGCCCCAGCCCCTGTGCCGGGAGGATGCGGGGGGGAGCCGAGGGATGAGAGGGATGATTTCCCGGGTGTGCAAGGATGTCAGACAGGTGTTCCAGCCCCAAAGGAACTCCGTTACCGTCCTTTTTTAGTGCTGGTCATGGTCTTGACAGCCCACACATGTGCTTATACATGCACACGCATGTGCTTATACACACACACGTGCTTATACACACAGACAAGCTGCGTTCTCTAAGCTGGGGAGCCAGGAGAAGCCTCTTTCCATCCCTGGGCACAGCAAAGGATGCATCTGTGTATCTCACAGGCTCTCTTTTGTTTCTCTTCCATTTCCTTTCCTCTCCCTGACCTTCCTCTTGGACAGGACACCTGTATGACTAACTGGAATTTAATGAAGACAATTGAATAAATAAACAGCAGCCCAGATTGCAGCACTGACATCAGGCTGTAACGTGACTTGTGCCTCCCAAACACTGGGTGATGTCCGGCAGCGACTCTGAAGATCGTGTCCGAACACTGTGCCTACTCCGGAAGAAGGAAAAATTGCTGCAGGATTATTAATTGAGAAGCTCACAAACTTAGCAGCCCTGAAGTTTGCTGAGAAACATCTGACTCACTTGTGGGTCCTATTTCCAATGCAGGTGACCTCAGAAAGAGGAAATCCAATGGTTGTCCCAGCCTGCAATAACAGTCCTGAGGAAGCATAGAGGCTCTGGTTTGGGTTAGATGATTTTAGTTAACAACACTAGAATGACAACCCAAGAGCTCAGAAGTCAAGGCTAATCTAAAAACCACGAGAGAAATCTTATCTTGCATCTCATGAGATGTTGGGGTTTCTTCCCTTGCCTTTTGGGGTGTTTTGGGAAAACCTTCTTCTGTTTCTCAAGTTTTCTTTCCCTGTGGCCACAAGGATGTTTTTAAAGGAAAGCCTTCCATTCAGGCCCCTGTTCTGCCCAAGACCTGGAGCTTTAAGAAACAAAGTAAAACCTGTGAAGTACCTCCAGATGTTACCTGAACGCCATTCCGACTGTTCTTTGTATCTCCTTCTTTTGTGCATCCTCGTGGCTCCACATACTGTTCACGAGGTGGCACATCAACTCTGGGCAAGTGGCTTCTGCCCCAGACCTCTCATTCCCATCCAAAATCCCCCACATGCTAAGAAATATCCTCACTCCAAGGGCGAAGCTGCCCCAAGTCCCAGGGGAGCGGGTGGGACAGGCAGCTCAGGTTGCGCGTGGAGACACGGCTCGATGAGTTATGTCCCATCATGATGTCACAGCACAGAGAAATGCCAAGAGCCTGGTACATCATCTCACCAATATAGCAGCGTGAGCTGTTCACGACAAGAGCAGAACATCTTGAATCCTGAAGTTTCCAATGCTTTCCAGTTCTCTGGAAGCCCAGTAAAATGTCATCTGCTCGCTCGCAATGCAGTGGGACATTGCTGAAAGGAAGCCAGCCCCAGCCCTGGTGAAAGCTGGTAGATCCGTCCCGCAGCTGATGTTTGGGAGGATGTTGCAGCAATGGTAGGTGTTTTGTGAGAAGGCGGCATGTGTTGACGTGTTGGCTGGGTGGAAAAGGGAAAGCGAGCCCAACGATTTTCAAAGCACCAGATCCAGCTGGAAGAAAACTGCAGCAGCCCACTGGAGGAGTGCCCCCCTTCCCGCTGCCATGGCAGGACCGTGGCCTGGCCTCCGTCCTGGCCTCCATCTGGTGGGATCTTCCTATGGAGAGGCAGCAGAGGGGTGTGAGGAGCTCCCACCAGCCTGAATCCCCAGGAACCTCCGGGATGCATGTGCAGAGAGCAGAGAACACTCCAAACTTCTTACTGGGGTATTTTACATCCTCCTCCCTGCTGGGTTCCTGTGCCTTGGCATACACCGCTGGAAGGAAAATAAAAAGATCCCCTCCTGCCCAAAATGGTACGACAAAATCAGCTTTTCATGCTGATGTGCCCCCCGCTCCTTGCTCCAACCCAGAGCCTGGTTCTCCCACATACCTCTGTAGGATTTGCGACTTCACAGAGCCTTGATTTCCCTTTATTCCCGGCTGCTCATTTCCCTTTGCTGTCCGGGCACCCATCCTGCCCCTTGCCTGCATCCATCCACACGGCCCCCATGCTCCAGCCCCCGTGTTTTTCAGGGTGGGGGGCCCCCATACAGCCTAGCGAGCTCTGGAGGCGCTCTCAGCAGCACACAAGTCTCCTATTATAGCTTATTAGAGGGCTATTATAGACTCACTCATTTAGAGAATTACTCATTTTTTAGGCCTTTCAGGAACTTTAATGAGTTGTTTTAAACACATGCAGCAGATGTGGCCTTGGGATGAGCTCCTTTGAAACTTTCCCTCCCCCAGCCCATCAGGCGGCAGCAAGAAAACAGACGAGACACCCCCCTGCTCCAAAGGGAGCGGGGCTGGGGGTGCTTCTGTCGTGGTCCTTGTCCTTGCCGTACCCCAGCATCCCCAGCCCACATCCGCACCTCCTGCCCCAAACCAGCCCTGAACTGGCTCTCTGCTTCCATTCTCATTGTTTTCCTGGATGGAGGATTCCCAGAGGATGCAGGAGAGGGGGAAAACACAGGGAAAATAGAAAGGGAGGGGAGTGTGGGTGTGTTGGGGCTCTTTGGGGTCTGCCTGTGGGACCTTCTTTTAGGAAGGGAAATAAGTGTCTGCTGGTGTGTCAGGATCAAGCATCAAACACAGCTCCAGCCAAGCCAGGAAGGCTCGGGGACAGCCGGGAGCGTGGCATGCCAGTTGAATGATGATAGGTGCAAAAAAACTCACATGGTTCCTTATTCCCACCCCTCTCGCTTCCCAACCTCACCCCTTCCCAAAGCCACCACAACGGATTAAGTGGTAATTTGCTGAGCTGGTGGATAACGCGAGGCACTGCCCCGTGAGAAACGCAGCCTCCGAGAACACTCAACCCCGCTCTCTGCCTCCTCCCAGAAATCTCCTCGGAGCTGTTGTTCCTTTTCCCTCTTTTGGATATTCTACAATGTATTCGCAAAACCTGGACCAAATTATAGCCCATTACCCAATCCAGCCCCTTCCAAATCCCCTGCATTACTGCAATCAATAAAGGGGAAGCCAGCTCATATCGCAGCTGAGACCACGAGCCAAACGTGCCGTTCCCAGCCCTGCTACAGGTTCTCTCTTACACACGCAGACTCACTCCTGTTCCCTCGTGCAGTGCAGGACGGCTCATTCCTGCCAACCCACAGGCTGGAAAAATCAGGATGGAGTTTAATAAGGAGATGGGGGGAAAAAAAAAAAATAAAAGGAGAAGGGAATGGAGAAAGAAAAAGGAAACCAAAGGCTTTGGGTGTGAGGGAAATCTTCAGGCTGTGCTGGAATGTAGATTCTAATTAGAATTTATTTAAACACCCCCGGATTACAGGTTACACGTGCAAACCGATTGCGTATGCAGGAGGTGATTCCCAAAGAGAAGGCGGCAGCGGAGGCGGGGATGGGGAAGCAGCCTGATGGCAGGGGACGAGGCAGAGGACGCAGCCGTGGCCATGCTCCTGGTGGCCGGGGACAGGCTGTGCTCCTCACCATCCACCCACCATGACGGCTTCCCTGGCCAAGGGCCACCACCGGAGTCCTGTGGGGCCTGAAGACATCGTCCACTTGCAAAGACAACCGCATGCAACTGTTAGCAGGGATTGCTTTATCCTCTCTGTTTCTTTACTATTTTATTTTATTTTACCTGCCGCTGTAACACTGCTAGAACTAAGGAAATGTTTAATCACGCCTACTAGCTCTGCTGCAAGAGGGAATTTCGGGAGATAAAACAGAAGGACTAAACCAGAACTGCGGAGAGTGTTAAGGTCTTTCAGGACTGCCGGGAACGAAGGTGTGAGTTTAAATTGCACTGACAAGAAGTTGCCTTTGGTGCTTCCCTGCTGAACCTGCTTTGGTTCAAATGCAAGCCAGCAAGCGTGGAAGTGACTGGTTAATAGAGTTAAGTGCTTCCATCTATCCGAGGGAGCTGGAGTTTTACCTGCAGTAGCTGCTGTGCAGTGTGGTCACTGACAGCACCGGTACCGGGACTGCAACGCCTGGGCAGAGGCAGGAGTTAAATCATCCCCCAGAAACGCTCCCCTGCCGCAGAGGATGGGAGGAGGTGACCTTACGGGGCAGGGTGGAGAGGCACCCTGCGAGCCAGCCAGCCGCGGCTGAGCTGGGAAAGAAATCAGTCTCCTTCGGTGAGTGCAGCACACTGTGTCTTTGCACTGAGTTGCCGTGACCCGGCAAAGCAGGGGAATAAAAGAGTGAGCTCGGGTGGGCGCCCACTCGGGCGGGTGTTGGGGTGCTGCAGCTGGGGGAGAGCGAGCGGAGAAACAAGCATTTTGCAGCAAATCTCGTTTGCCAAAGAGCTCTACTTTCCCCTGGTTTTGTGGCCTTCAGGTTAAGTAACAGCAGCAGTGCAGGCTTGGCCAGTCAGCGCTAAAAATACATGCCCCATTAACCCAGTTACATGCCCAGCAGTGAGAGGGAGCAGCAATTTGCCCCAGTTCCCCGCAGCAGCGAGGTTCCCCTGTGCCCCCCCCCCTGCTCCCCCTCCCCAGAAGCTCTTGCACAGCGAAAGCGGAGCCCTCTGGGATGTCTGCCAGGAAAACATCATAAAATGTAAACCAAAGCTTGCTCCCTAAAAGCGCAGCTTAGCCCGGTTTCTCTTACATTTCCTTTTCTGCGCTTTCACTTGTTTTTTCTCCTTAGAAGCGGCAGCAAAACTGCTCCTTTGGCATTTTTTATGCTTTCTGTGTTGGAGCTGTAGCACCTGATGGGGATTTTTCCAGCATGCCCATCACCGGGCCTCAGGGCATGAGGTGGGAGATGAAGATCTCCAGGGCTGCGGAGCTTCAAAAGGTGTGATGGAGTGGTTGCTCCCGATGCCTGGCACATCCCAGCTGCTCCCCCAGCACTGCATGTGGTGAAAAGAAATGGATTCCAGGAGGGGAACCATCTCTGTAAGAGTGACCAACGCCAAGCCGGACCCCGCTCCCCTCTCCTGCACCCCACATGGGCATTTTTTTAGAGCTCTCAACTCCTTTTCAACAGCTGTGGCTTGTCAGACATCATCAAGTGAGGCAAAGAGGGAGTGGAAGAAGAGATGAAGGCTGCCAGGAGCATGCCAGGAACGTGCCAGGAGGGAGCCGGCACTGTGGAGGGGGCACACGCGTGCCAGGGCTTTGCCACACTGTCTGGAACGAAGCATTGCTAAATTGCATTCAGGTTATGTTACAAATTTTGGTCTAGTGAGGAGAATAGAGTAGAGTAGAGTAGAGAGTAGAGAGTAGAGTAGAGTAGAGGAGAGTAGAGTAGAGTAGAGTAGAGGAGAGTAGAGTAGAGTAGAGTAGAGCAGAACAGAGCAGAACAGAGCAGAGTGGGATGAAATAGAATAGAATAGAATAGAATAGAATAGAATAGAATAGAATAGAATAGAATAGAATAGAATAGAATAGAACAGAACAGTATATTTTCAGTTGGAAGGAACCCACAATGATCATCTAGTCCAACTGCCTATGACATGCTCAGTTGACGAACAGCGTTTTCTTTTGACCCGTGGGAGCCGAGTTCAAATTCCCAACAAGTGTGGGGGAATAAAATCTGTGAGTATTTTTCCTTCCTTTCCCTTCTCGCGGAGCTGGCAGCACTCCTGCCTCTCTTATCTTTCACCCAACAGAGCGCCGAATGATTTTTTTCCAGCATGAGAGTTGCAACTGGAGGCCTCTCTGTAAATAATAAATGCATAAACAGCGAAGGAGCAAAGTGTGAGGCCATGGAAGAAACCCCCCCATAATTGAAAAGATGGTGTTCAGCGGACGGGAGGGGAGAGCGTCGTTTTAAGTAGAATACAGATAGAGTGAGTAATACAAATATTTAAAGTGGCCTCATCATTTGCTTATCCCAGGGAATGAAATTCTCCTCATGGGGCTCACTGCTGAACTCCGGAATCATTTGCCTTCTGTGTAAGGGCATTGCACAGTTTCTGCACGTGCTGGAGGATCGCTCTGCTCGTCCCAGAAGTCTTGGGTATTGTCTACAGCCAACACACGGGCCCGGATTTGTGACTATGGCTCCGGTTCAGAAGAGCCTTTGTTCTCTTGCTTTTGCTTGGAGATGAGGCTTTCAGTGGAAGTGAGGAGTCTTATTTTATATCAATGACTGCAAAGATATCTTCCTTTCTTAATGCAATAAAGTAATAAATGTTGACAATAGCATCTGTTCCCAGGGTTTAATCTGCATATAGATCAGGAATGTGGTGATTCCAGCAGGAGGAAACAAGATTCTGATGAAAGAAGATAAGATGGAAAAAATACCATCCGGAAAATAAAGGAAGGAAAGGTTGAGGCCATGACAGTAAAGGGAGATTTTTAAAATTGCATACTCTAAATCAGATTGATCTGTGGTTCTACCTGGGCTATCTGCCCGTCGCACGGGACACAAAAAGTTTACTCATGTGCTGTTTGGAGGGGGCGTCCCAGCGTTGTGCTGTGCCTGCCTGCATTCTGCTTTAGCCTTTGCTCCCCAGTTACGTCCTCTGCGTGAGTGCTGAGAGAGGGGACACCAGTGTGGTTTATACTGGCTCTAACTTTGGGGATTTTTTCTTGCTGAGAAGCAAGAGATGTGTCCAGGACTGAGGGTGAGGACTCAACACGAAAACATGGCTGGGTGAAGGACTGCTGTGAAGGCAGGAGAAGCAGCGGGCGCAGGCAGGAGAGCTCTGCAGCCGAAACGCAGAAAGTAAGTACCTACAGATGTTGAAAGACATGGAGCAGCTTTTTATCTTAGCATTTATATCTTAGGTGGTCTCTTTGCACCAGGCAATTTTGTGAGATGTCTCTGTACTTCTTATTTTATCCTGGAATAGGTTTGGATCCCTAGAAAGGCACGGTAAAAATTTTCTCAGGAAGCATTTTCTACAAATCGTTGCCTTGCGGATGGTGCACTGCATGAACGCTTGGGTTTAGTGGAGATGGTTGACCCTGTTGTGCATCACAGACATCTCAGCCTGCCAGGAAGGTTCCGTGTGATGAGACAAGTGCGGGGAATGACACGTTGCTGGAGTTGGTGGCACCTATTGGGGTATCTGGGAATGGCAGTATGCTTTAGCCAAAATCTCGGTGAAATTAGGAAGTGTTGCAGTAAGGTAGACGAGCTGAGCAAAGTAGTCCTTTTTCCCTGTCCTAAAAGCTGCCACAGATCTTTAAACCCATTTCAACAGCATCTTCTCTCCTGCAGGACGGAGATTCCAGCAGTGCTGCCTCCCAGCCCAGAGTCTGAGATCAAGTTTTGATCTGAGACCTGGGCACCTCTCTCAGAGAAATCCTTTCTCTTCTTGTGCCGGGCTCTGATCTCCTTCTGCTTCTTTTGCCCTAGAGTTTCTCTGGGAAGCCTGTACCTGGATAAATGCTCTTTGTAGAAACAAGTAGTCCCAGATGGTGCTGATGCTCCTGCATCTGTTACAGCCCTCGCAGTTGTCCCCTGTGGTTGGGGGCAGGAAATATCCTGGTGGGGCACGGGGAAAGGGTTGGGAGTGGCTGGAGGTGGGCTGGGATGGAGTGATCTGGGATGGAAGGAGCTGGACCAGGACTGCATCCCTGTCTGCGGTCCTAGGGAGCTGCCTGGAGTAGTGCTGCCCACCCTGGCTCCCCAGCCATCCCCTCCTGACATTAGAAGCCTACCCCTGAGGCTGATGACATCATTGCGCAGAGGAAATGACCTCACAGGGGGGACAGTAGCAGAAACTGAGACACCAGGTGATGCCTTCAGAAATATCACGGTCATTTTCATGCAAATGTCCTCAGCGGTAAAGAAGGAGGGGGGAGAGGAAAGCGCAGCGAAAACTGATGCGTCGGCAGAATTGTTTCTATACAGAATATTTTTCAAAGACTTCAATAAGGCAACAGCAGCATTTGAAAAAGGGAGTATGAACAAAGAAAACACAGCTGCATCTTCATTCATGAAAGGAAAGAGGTTGGGTATGTGGCTATCAATCTCGGCTGGGCGTGGGGTGAAACATCAGGGACAGATTGGGGCAGATAATGTACGTATTTTTCTGCAAATATTTGACGGTTCAGATTAGTTTGCTTTAGCTGCTTCTTCCCCCTTTTGTGTTCCCACTCCACAAACATTAGCACTATCAACTTTTACTGGCAAGAGTGCTCTCAGTGGGAGATTTCAACAGCTGATTCATTGAGGATTTGCAGGAAACAGAATTTTAAAGGGAAATTTGCATTGTAAGTGCTTTTCACATTCAGCTAATCAAGGCGTACAAAAAATACCATGAGACTTTTATGGCCAATTACAGCATAGCTCAAATATTGGTGATGGAGCCAAGGGTTAGACATTCTCCAAAAGCCATTCACCCTGTAGATGGGAGCCGCAGAGACCTTGAGCTGCTGTGGTGGGGTGAGATCCCGGGACTGGCGGGACCAGGATGGCTCCAGGGGACTGTGTTGGGGACAGAGCTGGCTGACAGAGTGAGCGCTGCCAAGAAGAGGAGCACAAAGAAGTCCCAAAGTGCTGTGGGTCAGAGCTCATTCGTGTCCTACGAGCAGATAGCGCCGTGGCAGAGGCTGTAGAAATGCCGACAGCCAGACTTGGAGAAGAGCTGACTAGAGACAAGGCTGAAATTTCCAGAGAAGCATCCAGCAGTTCAGATGACTATCTTGAACCCTTTTGATGTTGAACTCACTCTGAAACTATTGCACAGAAGTCCTCCTGTGACGTTCGCACCCCATGGTGCAATTTTTGTTGGATTTGCAGACCCCAAGAATTGTTCCCGGCTTTCCCGGCTCAGTGTTTTCATTTCTCATTCTGGCTCAAACCTAGAGGAACAAAGAGGCCTGGGGGAAGAATATTAAACAGGATCTACAGACTTCTAAAAATGTCCTCGAGTGGAGGTTCGTGACCTAAGAAATGGCTCCAGTTAAGGCCTGGGGAGGAAGTTCTGAGTTTGATTGTAACTTTCTATGCTTTTCTCTTTACTTTCTGGTTTGCAGCACCATTCAGGAAAAAGCCGATAATATTTTGCATTTAGTATTTCTGGAATAAGGTCCTGGGTTTATACAACGTACTGTTCCGGTGCAATGGGGCTCAGACTGCCATAGGCAAGACACGAACTCTGCCGTAGCGAGAGCGTTGTGTGAGCCGGGTGTGCGGTTCCTGTTTGCTCTCCCAAGTCTTTCTTAAATCTTCTATTTTTCTGCTCCTACTGCACTTTCTTTGTCTTCCTTTATTCACCCAAAACTTTTCTTCTTTGGAGCTATTTAAGACCGAGTTCCAAGGGGTCTGTACCATTTCTTTCAATTAACCTTCGTATCAAAGAGATTGTACTGTGTTCAGCAAGTGTTTTTGGAGTAAATGCTAAAAAAACCACTATCCTGATTTTTCTTTCTTTTCTGTTATGCCTGGTGGCATCAACACATGCCCGTCACAGCTCTTTCATTCCTAGAGCAGCTCCATCTCTAACATGTACTTCTTTTTTCTTCTTCTTCTTCTTTTTTTTTAATTTTAATTTTACTGTGCAGCCACTTACGTTTTTCTGCCTCCTTGTTCCAATTTCTTCAAAATATTTTCTCTTTCTAACTTCCTGCCCAATGGCAGCAGGAGCCTGTCTGTGCTCAGGGGAAACTATTGAATTCTTGTCCGTTATTCTGAAAGCATTGTGCTCTCTTTGAAGCTGCAAGAGAAATTCTGGTAGAAACTGTGAAATATTTTCTTCTTCAAGTGAATTTAGTGCTGCGGTATTTAACTCCCACACAGAAACCAAAAAGTCCACCCCTCAAGTTCCTTTTGGATGGGGAGGAGCCGTGGGACCTGTGGTGAGAGGGATGCAGCAACACATGAAGCTGGCAGGAGGGATGCAGTGGTACCCGAAACCAATGCTGGAGGAGAGCGATGGAAGGAACAAGTCCCAGAAAACATCCATTGCTTCAAGGAGCCTGCAGGTCTGGTTTTGTTTTGGGGTGGTTTTTTGTTGTTTTTTGTGGTTTTTTTAAAGAAAAGCAGCAGAAGGAGAAGCTGCTGAGCACTTTGGGAAACCTGGCCACAGCTACGAAACTTGAATAACCAGGTTTAGCTCCTAACCATGGAAACCGAGCACTGGGCATCCCAACCCTGACCCAAAGGACCCGTTGTGAGGGACCTCAGTTCCTGTGTCTTTCTTATGGAGGCCATCAAGAGGCAGCAGTGACCCTGTTATGGAGGGCCTCCATGCAAGTCAATTCCCAGAGCTAATAAGTTGCATGCAAAAGAATTTCAGATCATGTCCAAAACCCTGTATTTGGGCTTTGTTTCCTCCATCCTTCTGTGGCAGAGGAAGCCACAGCTTCTGGAGGTGGCCCAGGAGCAGCAGAAAGTGCCTGGTTGTCCCTCCCAGGGGACTCGCAAAGGAAGGGTGTCCCTAGGGATGCGGGGCTCTGCTGCAAGGTGACTCCCACACCGCCTCTGAACAGGAGCCCTTTTCAGTTGTGGTTCTCCTTCACAGGGCGCATCCTGCACGGGGCCAAATAGCCCTCATTATGTCTCTTCAAAGGCCTGGATCTCTGGGCAATTTACTCTGGGAAAATTTTCAGTCTTTTTAATTAAAAGTTTCAAAAAGTTGGGCCTGTTGGGTCAAAGGAATTCTCTGTTGTTCTGGCCCACCATCTGCATGGAAATTGTTTACCTGGGCATATTTTCCCCCCTTTTCATTAAAGCCGAATTAAAACACAGGTTATTTGAAAGTGGAGATAATGACTACAAAACCCCATTTACCTTTTCTATGCATCAGGGCTGACTGGTGCTCCCTCTGCAGAGGGGTGAGCTCCATCTGTGTCGTGTTGCGAGGGCAGCTCTGCACCGATGGGGAAGGGCATGGATGCAGGGATGGATGCGGTGTCCCCATTGGGTCCTGTACCCTCCTGGTCCTACACAAGTTGCTCACTCCAGGGACTCTGTGCTCAGAGGAGGCGGCTGGTGCTCTCGCTGCCCTACAGAGCATCTCTGTATGGGCTATAGGTAGAGGCTAATGCAGAGCAAGCCTACGGTACTTAAAGGCACACAGCAGCGCCACGTGCATGAGGATGCATAATGATTTCTAACTTTGCTCATCTGTTGAAGAGGCAGAGTTGATGGTCCTTATCTTTGATAGCATTTGTGCTCAGTCCCAGACTCCGCCCAAGGAACTGTTGTCGTCCTCATTTAAAAGAAAAAAGAGAAAGAAAAAAGGAAGAGGAAAAGAGAAAGAAAAAGAAAAAGAAAAGAAAAAGGAAAAAGAAAAAGAAAAAAAAAAAAAAAAAAAGAAAAAAGAGAAATGCTGGAAGAAAAAAGGCTCTCTGACAAGGTACTGAGGCCCAAGCAGGCTTAAAAACTGCAAGCTGTGAAATAGGCTTTTGCTAACATGCATGGGACAGTGGCAAGAAGCCACAGCCTGCCTTCCTTGCCTGCGGAGGTCTATTTCCCTGGGTCTATTGCCAGCCAAGGGGCTCCACGTTCAGCAGCTGGCTGAGCTCTGGGTGCCAGTGAGGGGAAAAGGCCTTTCAGTTCCGTACAAACACAGACATTTGTGAATCCACCCCTGCATTCTGCTAATGGTGTGGGATCTCGGGCAGCTTTGTAAAAGTAATTACTTTATTTGGGGTAAAAGGCACATGCGAAAAAAATCCTACAAGTAGAGGAAGAGTTTCCATTGCACTCGTGGAGCATCTCCCCGAATGCAGAACACATCAGCGGCTGCTTTTATTTGCAGTTCTGATCCTGGCGCTTGTGGGAATTAATGGCTGTAGGTTTTGAAATGCAATTATAGGCTTTGCAGTGGTAATTTTGTTTTTATTTCCCACTGCGTTTGCTGTTGCTCTGCGGAGAGGAGAGGCTTTAGTTAAAACTCATGTAACACAAGCGTACCTACAATTTGTTTGCTTTTTCTAGAAACCTTTTTATTTCCCTTTGTGGACTGCTGGTCCATGGGATGTTTTCTTCTGTCTCAACACAAATAAATGTCCGGGCTCTAGATGGTTGGGACTGGTAATAGGATACAGAAGCTTTCACCTTGAGGTCATTGGCTTAAATCCAAAGCAGCTCAGTCAGGACCAAATGCTGTTGCAATCTGACGGCTTGTGAGGGGCCAGCGATGGCACGAGATGCTTTGGGTGGTTGAACCGTGCTCACCATGGATGGGTGCTGGCTTTCCACATAACCCCTGGCAGCTTCCCCTGCATCTGAGAGATGCTTCTGCACCCCCGACAGCAGTGGGGGCTGAAGCCTGACTTCGCCACTGCCCACAACTGGCCAAGGGAATTATTATCCTCCTCTAGCAAGTGGATCAACTTGTTTGATTTTTTGGACAAAATTAATCAAAACCAAAAAGTATTTGGGAGAACATACCGCTTTCATCACTTTTCCCAGTTAGTTTACTTGCTCCTTTGTACTACTTGAAAATAACATTTTTGTCTACAGTTTTGAGCAAATCTGGGGGAAAACTGAAAGAGTCAGCACCAAAAATACTAGGAAACCCCAGAATGTTATGACAAAGCAGAAGTAAAAGGCTGCCATTCCTGAAGGGCTTAAAAATCCATTGAGTTGGTTTGTTTTGAGAAATCGAAGCAACAGTCCTTTCAGGTCCAAGAAAGAGTTTGGGTCCAAACTTTGCGGTTGGTGAAGATTTCTACTTTTTCACCCCACTTAAGGACGGGAAATATTTCCAACATTTCCCTCAAAATGGGATTGCAGTTAAGTAACCCTTGCCTGCCCAGTTTGGCATCTGCTGCAGCGAGAGCCTTTGGTGATCAGCATCAACGGGTGCTTTCAGTGCAACCAGACCAATCCTTGTATAGGACTCACGTGGCACCGGCTCAAAAGTCATCAGAAATAGATGCTGGAGTTTAGTTGATTGCAAGCTGATAGCTGCAAGCTCAGGGGTTTTGCTTATATTCAGGCGGAGGCTTAGTGTGTCCTGTCACTCACGGTCCGTATCGCTTTCCACTGCGATGGCTCTGCAGCCGTTCTCACAGTCTTGCTCAGCAGAAGCCAGCGCTGATGGAGAGGTGCCACAGGAAAGCCCTGCACGGGGACCCCCTGTAACCCATTCCCCCACCCCACACATCTTTCTTCTCCATCCTGGGGGAGCAGGGTCCATTCCCACACCTGGCCGGCGTTTCCCCATCATCCCCCCTCGTTAACTGCTGGCAAAGGCTTTCAGCAGTGCCCCCACCGACTGGCAGGTACTTTGTGCTAGATTAATAATGCATTACCCAAGCGGTAATTTGTGATGGTATTGAACATGTCACAGCCCGGGGAGGCACCGAGAGCAGAGCGACTTCATTATGTGTCTCCCCGTGTTGAGCGACACGGGAATGGGAAAACGTCTCCCTCGTCAGTGAGTGCCGCTGCTCCCCTCCCCCAGGCGGAGACCCAGGAGAGGGAGGGATCACAACAAGACTCCAACTGGATGGAGACCAGTCCATCCAGTTGGAGACCAGTCAATGCACCTCAAAAGAGAATGAGGCAGTTTCCAGAGCCCAGTGGGGCGGGCAGCGCCCTGCGGCTCCCTTCTGCCCTCAGAAGGTGCTCAAGTGCTGCGTGCTCTGCAAAAAGCTCCTCATCCAAAATTCCCAGCACGTGGCTCGTTAAACAGACCCTAAACAGAGCTAAACAAATCACAACAAGGTTGGTCACGGCAGTTAGGAAAAGTCCACTCTGTTGCAGGAGTGAATGAGGATGTAAGCCCAGGTACTCCCATAGCTAATACTGAGCAGTTCAGAGGCCCACAGACGTGGACAGGAGATGTCCTGTCCCAGGAGATGTCCTGTCCCCAGGGATGGCCTCTCCCAGGATGTCCGAGGCTGCAGGTGGAAGATGTTTGCATCTCCTGGATGTGCGGCAGCCCCTCGTACGCCTCGCACCCCTCGACGAGGGAGAGGTGCTGTGCCAGCTTTCAAGCTGAAAGCCAGAGAAATGAGATAAATAGAAAAAAGTGCATCTTGGGAAGCAGAAAATGGGACAACCCCAACTTCTTTGCACCTGTTTAGACATCCTACTGTTCATAGGGATAACTAGAGTGTAGCATCTTCAGCCACTTCCAGTGAAACATGGCAAGGGGAACATCCCCCGCAATGGCTGTGGATGGAGATTCCTTCTCAGTGAGGTTTCAAACTGATCCCAACACGCTCTTACCTTGGCCAGTCAGTATAGATTATTCATCATCAAGACAATACAAAGGACGCAATAATATTTAGGTTTTATTCACTGGAAAACTGTAAAAACAGTCATTCCCTTGCACAAGTCCTTGTAGTCCTCTCATGCAAGCCCTTTTCCATGCTCAGACTGAGCTGCAGCACATCCGTAAGCCTGGGGGTAGCTGGTCCCCACTGAGGTGTGCACTGAGCTGAGCGCGAGTGCATGAGCTCCTCTGCAGCAGCTATAAGCTATAAGTAGAAAATATACATTAGTAAAAAATATATATCTCTACAGAAAGTGGTAGGCACCCATACCAAGTTGCAACATGTAACAAAGGGTTTATAACATGCAACAGATTTATATTTTTTTTAGAGAGATACATATGAAATAATTTCATATGTAAAATGAAACATATATAAAATGAAATATAGTTTTTTAATTATTTTTTTAACTAAGGCTTAAATACACTGAGGAGACGGCGCGCCTCGGTGTGCCTGTGCTGTAGCCCTTGGAGGGGGTTTCGCAGGTGACCCCCAAGGGCACGGAGACCCACAAGTGGCCACCTAGGGCGGGAGTGAGGAGGGCTGCAGAGATGCGAGCAATTTTACAAGGTAACGGCCTCTTTTGTTTTCCAGCTCACAGCTCCTAAATAGTCTTGTCTTGCCATTACTGTCTTGATAATGAAAAACCAATACTATCTTTGCTTTGTACACCCCTGCTCTCTTAAGTGTGCCACACGGGCTGACACATCTGCCACAAAATTCCCTGCTGGGATGCCCGTGTGAGGAGCAGGGAAACCCCCGTGGCTCCGGGGGTCTCCGGCAGTCCCTGGGGGGGAGACGGAGGCTCCGCACAGGGGTCCAGGAGGGACTTGGGCCTTAGTTAGAGAGTAGAAATGAAAGATACACATTTCTCCAGCCGGTGCACTGCCTTCAACTGGTGGGGTTTTAAGGTTCAAAGGCTCCTCCTTTTCTCCTCTGCTGCTTAAAATAACAGGGTCAATGTATACACACTCCTCATAATAATGATAATGGGGGCTGCAGGAGAAACGCAGCCTCCAGATGAACTCAAGACACAGACAATCAACTGGAACTCAAGGGTAATTTTGGTTTCTGATCAATCTAAAATCATTTTGACCCAAGGTATAATTTAAAATGTTCCTACCTCGGTTATTATAGCCCCAGGGCACTCTTGGTTGTTTTCGCGCGTTCGCCTGCTTGTTCTCTCTCTCTCTGCTTATAAGATCCAAGGAACACTTTAATGAAAAATGAGTGTGTGGCTGGAGGGGTCAATGGTTAGTCATTTTGGATCCTTTAAAAAAAAAAAATCGGGTAGGATTTGGTTGTGTTCTTTTAAACAGGGGTTTGCACACTGGAGCAGACTTGTGGAAAGAGAAAAGCATTTATTCACCAGTCAGCTCCTCTGGCCGCTTTCTTTCTTGCTGTGTTTTGCTCTTTCTTTGTGACCCCAAAACGCCATGCTTGGTCCCCTTAGCCAGGGTGTCTCCTGGGGGTGTCCCGAAGCTGTGGTCCCCGTGGGGAAAGGAGCTGCCACCTTTTATGAGAAATAATAAACCCCTGGGGTCTTGCTGAAGGAGCAGCTGCTCCCCCTTCCCCTACCCCAGCCAGTCCTGCCTTCCCGAGGTGCCTTTCTCCCGCCGGGAAGGCACAGCTCAGTGGGAAATGGGAAGAAAAGGTAAAACAAGGATGTGGCTAACAGAAGCCAATAAAAAAATGAATCAGCACAAAGCGCGCCGGCAGGCTGGCGCTGGGAGGGATGGTGGATGCTCGGTGGAGGCACAGAGGGTTTAAGGATGTCAGAGTGAGCGGTTGGCAGGATAATTATTGCAGGCGGAAAACAAAAGAGAGTGACAATTTTCCTGTGGATGGATTCAGCCCTCATGCTTCTTAATTCCCGTTGAACAAAGAGCTATAATTGTTCTCAATAGCGAGGAGGGGAAGAACCTAATTTCCAATGTGAGTCAGAGAAGCTTTCAAGCAGAGGGTGGGTGGAAACTATTTATAAAGGACCATTAGGGAAAATCAGATTTCTACGCACAGTAAACAGAACACAGAAAAAAAAATCTATTTATATTTGAGTCTGGAAAGCATGTCCCATGCAGCACAATGCAACAAAGGCCACAGTGCAGGCCCTGAATGCTAACACTGAGGGTTTACCCCTTGGCGTCGTTGAAGGTTGTGGTGTATTTCTGTCCTTCAGCGGAGCTGGCGGAACAATGTCTTCTTCCCAGGCACACGCTTCCAAGAGGCAAACAAACAAAATGTGAATTTGCTCCGTCCTTTCTGTGTTGCCTTTAGAGAGGAAAAGAAATAATTGAACAATTGGTTTCATTTGGCCAAAAAAATTGCGGAAAGCAAATACCAAAATGATGTGCCGAAGTAATTGCAGGAGATGAGCTCCCCGTTTGCTCAACAACTGTTTGCACAGGTAAACTTACATCCTTCTGCAGTCAGCAGCGTTCATGCAATATTTACAATCCTTTATTCCCAACATAGAAAAAAACCCTCTAAAAATAAGTTCTAGTAATGCTGAAGAATAGATAGACCCCAGCCATCAGGTTGTGAGGGAAGAAGGTTGCAATGTGCAAAGCATGTTTTCCTCATAATTGCCTAATATCCTGAACATAGACGTTAAAAGCATCTTACTCAAGTTGCAAGAGCCCTATAGCAAAAGGGAGTGTGCTGAAGACAAGGGAGAGGGTCCTGGCTGTGACCCCAGGACAGGGTAAGCACCGCTTTGGCCATCAGAAGACACACGAGATGGTTCCAGCAGCCCCAGGGAGGTTCCCCAGCCCTGTGTGCTCAGCTGGGGGGAGTGGACTTTTCTCAGAAGAAATCCCAGTTCTGGTGCAGGGCAGAGCTGTCAGGGTCGTGCCTTGGGCCAGGGCTGGAGCACGGAGCCCTCTGCTCCTCTGGGGACACACTCCAGCTGATGGCCAACATCAAAGTGACAACCAGCCTCTCCAGAGGCAGTGGGACATTGCACTGGGAGTTGTGACAACACCACAGGAGCCTTGGCTCCTCCAGATAGTCCCTTCTAACATAAAAGTTGTCTGCCTGACAGTGGGAAGCGCATCAAATCCAGGATTTTTATCTGTGACGTGACTCCACTGAATTTTGCTGAGCCATGTGTGCACATTTCTGGGCGAGAAAGGGAATATATCACTGTGTAACATCTTAACTACAAAGCAAAACGTAAGCAAGAAAAATCCTTATGTCACAGATGTGCAATGTGGGCTTCTTCCTCCGCATGTCTCAAAGCGGGAATCGTCTCCCTGAGCCTAAATCCAGGCTGAGCAAGGTCTCAAGGCTTGGCCAAGATAACAAGGACACGAAATAATCTAAGCGATAATCTGCTGATTAGTACTGGCTAAATATAATCTGTTAAGTACCATCTTAACAGATACCTGGCACTTTTCCTCCGTTACTTTTGGAGCGCTACAACAACTGGCTTAGTGGATTTATTCCTATTTTATGGGTTAGCAAATGGAAAGCGGTGAGCAGAAGTGCCTATGAGCACTGTCCTCACAGTTATCCCAGGAGCCTGTCCTCACGCTGAGGGCTGTGTTTGCCTGCAACCCAGTCCTTCCTTCTGCCTTTTCTTTCGTTAATATTTATGACTGGATGATATGGACTCTGTCTGCGGAGCAAAACCCAGCTAACGGGATGTCTGCCTTTGCCGGGGAGCTCCCGCTCCCCAGGCTTGGACCATGAAGGAGATCTGTTCGCTATGTGATGCACTTTATGTGCGTGCAGACCTGATTTATATCTCTTCCAACAAGCTGTTCTCTGCTATCATGAGCCAACAGGACCCATAGGGTGTTACAAGACATATTACATGCAGCCAAGAGCTTTAATCCCCCTGGGGGAGTGATTACAAACAACTACACACGTCCCAGAGTTGCTTAATCACTGTTAAGAAATTTCTTTATAATCTGAGTAAATTACTTTAATTACTTGCAACTACCAATTAGCGTTTGAATGCTTCCACTGAGAAGTTTGCCGGCATTAATCTGCTCCCTTGGAATGTTAAATCACCGGCTGGAAGATGGCTTTCGTCTATGCAGCAGGCAGCAATCTGCCAGGCCAGAGCGAAGGCAGCCAGCCCTTACCCGGCATGCCCCTCTGCAGCGCCTGGCCTCCCCTTTTATTTATTTAGTGCCTTGAAAGGAGAGTTCAGCCCTTCAGCGAGTCTTAGCAGCTGGATAAAATTGCCTGACGCTGGGAAAGGGAGGTCACTCCTTAACCCCGCGGTGGGTGCGGAGGTTCTGCTGCCCGGAGGCAGGGTCAGATGCCCACGCAGGACACAACATACTGTCCAAAAAAACCTCCTTACCTGGGAGCTTACAGACACAAATGCACCAAATAACCTCTTTATTCGCCTTCCCATATTTGTACACCCGGTTCATTTCCAAATCGACCGAGCTCAAAATCACAGAGATGCATTTTCTCCAACATCACACGCTGGAAGGGGGTTTTTTTTTGCTAACTACCAGGTTCAACCTGAACTTAATCTTCAGATGTGAAGGCTGATGAGGTCTAGACAAGCATGGCTCCATTTCTCATTTTCCCACTAGTCCTGACTTACAGTAACTCTCAAACCTTGAAAAGTTAGCATCAAGGTCTGAACTTGCCTTTCTGGCTGCTTTCTAGTCTTTGCTGGCAGGGATCACATTCAAACCACTTTTTTTCTTTGATATTTAGGCCTGGGGTGGCTGCACTCGTCTTCTTTTTTTTTGTTTGTTTTTTTCCTTTGTTCATTATTAGGTGTGTACTGGTGTGAGGAGTCTGGGCAAGAACCCAAAATGCCCTCTCCCGCTTTCCTGACGGTGGAGAGGCAGAGCAGCTGCCGTGGCGGCGGGAGGCGCAGGGATGCCGCACAGAGCAGCGGTCCCAAGCAAGCCCCCGTGCCTTTGTGTTAGCCCAAGTGGAGTCTGGATGGCCAGGACCAAGGCTCAGCAGGACCAGGATACTTGTTAGCAGTGGGGAGGAGAGGTCGAGAGAAAGGGGAGGCTGCAGCACTGCCAGAACTGAGGAAGAGCATCAAGAATAAAGACTTCAAGTTAGGAAAGTGCTGCAAAGGCAGAGGGAAGGGCAGTGGGGAGGGGATGGGAGCAAACTCTGTTTTCCTTCACCTTCTCCTGCATCGTGCTTTCTTCTGGAAACTGTCTCTGATTTCCACTGGCGTCAATGAGAGCAGGTTCTCCTCGTAGTGGAAACGCTACTAACTCAAATATGTGTTGGCTGGAAGATCCAGCAGTTCCCACAGCTTAACCTGGGATTTGCAGATCATGTTGCCACCTGGGCGTAATTTTAATTTTGTATAAAGCACCAGAAATCCTGATAATTACATACACACAGTGCCTGTGATACTGGTACTCACTAGCCTTGTACCAAGGCAATGTTTTGCTTTCTCCTGTTTGAAAAAGCACACTCGATACTGGAAGGAAATGCACAGATCCATGGGATCTGATGAAGACTGATCTCCTGCAGTTTGCAGCTCTGTCACCTTTTTTTTTTTTTGGTTTTTTTTGAGATTGGCCAATACCTTCCAAAATTGCTGGGGAAAGAAACAGGGTGGGAGGCAGTAGATGATATCATGGCAGAGAGCATGATTGCCTAAGTCTTCTTTTCATGGGAATCCAGGCTAAAAACTGGAGCACAGAGCCTAGACTAAGGGACTGTGAGTCAAAATTGTGGTTTTTTCTCTTCTTCCGTCTAACATGACTCATGGTATGCTTTGCAGACAGCATTCATGTTTGTGCATTTTAGTTTCTCCACGTATGAAGTAGCATGCTGTCTGAAATATCCTACCCCATTCTATTCTATTCTATTCTATTCTATTCTATTCTATTCTATTCTATTCTATTCTATTCTATTCTATTCTATTCTATTCTATTCTATTCTATTCTATTCTATTCTATTCTATTCTATTTTTCTATTCCCCACTTCTTGAGCTATTTTCAGCTCTCATATTGGAACTAGCACCATCAAAGCTACCGGCTTTGGCCATTAGCGTAGCCCATCCAAGCAGCCCTCTTCTGTAGCGACCAGCTTCTGTTTAGAAACATGAATTCTTCTTTTTCCTTGACAGAGACATGTGTGCACGTGTGTCCCAAATGCGTGCATTTCATAGGGGATAAACAAATAAGTGTCACCAGCCCTGAATAGGGAGGGTTGTTTTGCTTGTTTGGATTTAAATAAGACTTTGTAGGAATGATCCATCTTGCAAGGGCTCCATGCAAATCCCTTTCTATGCCAAATCAATTGAATAGCAAGTGTCTGTTCAGTTTGCAAGGTATTTAAACGCTGGCTGGGGCTACATCCCCAGGCTGCCAACAAGGCAGGACTGGTCCTGCCTGTGGAGATAAGCTGGTGCCACTGAGGCCAGGGACAGTGGGTTGCCCAGGTGGCTGCATCTTCTGCCCAGACCCACTTCTGCCTCGCTGGTCCCTACTGGAATTACTGTCATCCTTCCCTGAAAACCCTTCTTGGGGGTTTCCCCTCCTCTGCTGTTGGAGACACGTGGAAAATATCTTGTGGTTGACCAGATGAAGATTTTGTGTGCAGGTTATAAGGTCAGGAAGGTTTTTCCCAGGCCCCGGAGGACATGAGTAGGAGGTTTTTTTCCTCACCTCCAAAGCAGAGTCATCCATTGTCCAGCTCTGTGGGCATTTTGCTCAGCACCCCAGAGGCATTTCTCACCCAAGGGCCAATTTGGTGTTCTGGGCACTGGTGAAGATCTCAGGATTCATCTCACCGTGTCACCTACAGGTCACCGAGCACAGGGCTCCTCACGCTTTGGCATCTTTGGATGAGGCGTTTCCATTTGTCCCTGACAGGAAGCAGTGCCGGTCTCTGTCTGGGGAGAAGAGCTGTGTGTGCTGTATTGCTGAACACTTTCCTTGGCGGCACAGAAAGGTTTGGATTGCCAGCCAATTCCAGGTCAGTAAAACCAGGGAAGCTTACAATCAAATTGTAGGAAATGGAAGGCAATGACTGAAATAATAGCACATACAAATGGAAATCTAGATTAAGTCCCCAGAGTCGCCTTTGCAACTGGGAAGAATGAATTATTTTCTTTCTTTCTTTCTTCTTCTTTCAAGGAGACAACCAGTTATTTTATGATATTCAGGTGGGAGCAGTGGTTAAAAGTATGTTAGTGTAAAAAGCAGCCCAAGCCTGCCGGGCTACTGTCTGTGCCTATGGCTTCCACTCCTCCAGACCAGGCACCCAGCTACTTACCGAGTCATTATTGTTTAAATGTAGAGATAAATGTGATGATGAGCCCCAACCCATTTCACTGAGAGCTGAAACTAAGACTACCATGCTTTTCCATCCAAACACAACTGCTCTCCTAGCTCCATAACACTCTACAGAGGAGAAAGGACTGTTTGTAAAATAACAAAATGAGTGGGGAACCTAATGCAGGATGTATTGATGTGCAGAAGCCAAGTAGATTATACTGGAGTGCCTAAATGAGATGTATTATAATCCCCTGCTTGGAGACAAAGCTCGGCGGCGGGGAGCTCAGCAGCTGGCAGAAGTGCGAGGAAGCAGCTGCTGGGGTGGAGGAGCTGGGATGGCAGATCCAGCGCTCCCACCTCCCCACAGCACCCCCAGCCTCCTGCTCACAGAACAGGGTGCACAAAAGCGGGTGGGAAGAGGTATTACCTGATTACACAGGGGCCCTGCCTTCACCTCCATACCCCAAGCACCCAAAAGCAAACTGGTGGCCAGGTTGGGGGTGCAGCATCTGGATGCTGGAGTTTTGTGGGAAGAGGGCTGCCTCATTGTTCAGGAATTCCTTCTCCCATCAGCACCCCACTCCTCCGCTCGTACCCACCAGCATCCTGATGCTTAAGGAATGGAGTAGCTACTGAGGGTCATGCAAAGGGGCAAAAATGTGAAGCAGCTGTATTTGAGAAACCCACTTCTTGCTCTCTGTTCAGGGGAGTGCTGAGAGTAGATAGCACCGCTTCCCCAAAAAAGGGCAGGCAAATCCCAAACCAGACCCACAATGCTCACTTCCACTCACAAGCATGAATAATCTCCACGGGGGACCTGCAGGGCCAGCAGTGCGTGGCTGATGGGCATTTCAAATTTTGCGTGAAAGAGGACTTTTACATGATACATAACAAATCCATCCTCCCTGCCACCGCCCTACAGTGCATCTTCCCACACTGAAGCTCCCTTTGCTGTTGGTCCGTATGCCAGAGCCCTCCGCTCCTCTTGATGACTCTCAAATCCATATCACTCAGAAAATGATATTCTTATTTCTTCAAAGATACCCCTCAGGGTAGATGTCAACTTCACATCAGCTTACGAAGCAGTGGGTGTAAGCATGGAGGCACACACCATCACACACTGTCTGTCTCCCTGACACATGTATGCACACACAGGGAGCTAAATTTACCCTTAATGTAATTCCTGAGAAAGGCTGAAGCATCTCAGATGATATCAAGTATAATTCCCTGCGTGCCCAGACAGCACATGCATGTACATATAACACAGGCTTGTGCGTTTCTGTATAAAAACGTGTATGAGGGGGGCATACAGAGTCCTGCCTGACACTGGAAAACTTACTGCAGGTGTCAGGCATCAATCTGGAGGAGCTGGGGAAAAGGAGGTGAGGAGGTGTGTGACCACGTCCACAGGCCACATCTAGGGACCATCTAGGGATGGGTCACTGACTGTCTGCCAGGGAGTTAGGAAGAGAGCTGTCTTGCAAACTGAAAGGCAGCTTTAGGAGGTGAAAGAAGGACTTGGCTGCTGTCAATACTCTGTCTCTGACTATCTGGGAGCCACCTCAGGTGCCCCAGGGAGCTGCCAGGACGTGTCCCCCCCTGCGCCTGCCCCAGCAGCACCAAGGCTGCCTGCTGGGGACGGGACACCATGCACCTGATGGTCCTTGCAGGATCCCCAGTGGGGACATCTCAGTGAAACACTGACCCAGTGAGTGTGGGGCTGGCCCAGTGCCATTCTTTGTAGGGGCTGACCACAGTCCACCTGCCCCAGAGAACCACCATCACCCTGTGACTGCTGTACGTGACTACCGGAGCCTAGATCCAACTGTCAGTGCTCCCCCTGACCCAACACAGCCTGACCTCCACGTGGCGCAAAGGCTGATGCTCTTGGAGCATCATTTGGAAAGACTTGCTCTTCCCTTCCACATCAGGCTGTACCAGAGGCATGGGGACTCATCAGAGTTGTGACCTCACATACTACAACAAGCACAACTCTCCGTGAACGATGGAGTCACTTGCTTATGCGGTTTACTCATGGTACTGATACTGGCTTAGTTGCTCCTGACTTTGCAGGAAGCCTTCAGAGACTTTTGCCCAAGAACTCACTTGGCCGAAGAAATTTCTCCCCTTAGGCCAGCTCCTGCCCTGCTGCAGCAAGCAGGACCCGAGAGGCATCCGCAGGTGAGAAGCTATTTCTGTGCAGGTCTGGTGGCTACTCACTCACTCCAACTCAAAGTTACAGGCTCCTCTGGTTTTGCAAGAAGTCCTGTCACAATATGGCCCTTTGGTGTCTACCAGGGCATGGAGTGTGGCCAGCCCACCTTCCCGAGGCCATGCCAGACCCTGCCCACAGCACCGACAAGCCGCCGCTTAGTTAGGCAGAGGTTGAGCTGGTCTTCGCAGCAGCATGGGCTTCATACCCCTCTCCCAGGTTGTGTTTATCCGTTGTGATACTTTCACATGAGAAACAAATAAAGGCTGATGATATCTCCTGGAAGAAAAAAAAAACCACCAAGGTTACTCCCCTGACCTGATTAATGCAAATAAACTGAATGGAGTCCTGTCGCCCGGGGCTTGCAAATTTAATATCTGTTAAACTGATTCATTTCATGCTGTTTTAGCCTCTCGCCCTGTGACTGCAATTACCTCTGACGGTCTCGCTGGGCTGGCGGTGCCTGCTTCCCCCCATGCCTCACGTGATACGGTTTGGGTTGGTTCTGTTTGTTTTGTTGTTTTGACTTTTTTCTTCTTGTGGTTTAATTTCCTTTGAGTTTATTAATTATGGCCGGGGGGTGTGGGCCAGGAATGTTTAGCTAATGCTTCCTTTTTGAATAGCGTGGCACTTCAGCCCTGTAATTCCCCCTTTATTGGTTGCCCCATGATGGGTCAGGGGAATTGGAGCCAGCCCGCCTGCCGGAGGGGACTGGGAACCTCTTTTTTCCCTTTCCTGCCTTTGAGCCCTGTGCCCATCTTCCCACATCACTCCCACCGTCTTGCCCTGCGCTTCCTGGCTGTCTCCACTCGCACGAGGTGACTGCTTTGTGGGAGGCTCGGGAAACGTGTTTCAAACCGTTTAATCAGAGCATCAGGTCGATGTGCCTCGGGCTGGGTCCCCGGGGAAAGCAGGCGCAGCCACACGCATCCCCCAGGCCTGGGTGAGCCGAGGGGTGCTCCCGGTGCCACCAGCATGACCCTTTGCAGGGCAAGGAGAAGATTTTTATCCAAACCCCACCTGAAACAATTAGGATCTGCATCCATAATTCATTTGAACAGCAAAAGTCTCGTGAAAATAACAGGTTGTTTTGTGGAGACAGGATTTCTTCCCTCTGTCTCCCAAGAGCCACCAAGCTGAGCTCTTCGGGAGCCTGGAGCCTGGCTGCCCTGGCTGCTGCAGGAAACCCCAGCATCATGTATTTTAATTTTTCAGGCTGACGTGCCACAGGCTCACACCAGCCTGGCAGATCGCGGCACAGTCTGGGGGCACCCAGAGGTGCGTGTGGGTGCAGAAGCCACAGCAGCAGAGGTTAAAGGCAGAGAAAGCACAAGAGAGAATGGGCTGCAAGTATAAAAGATAGAAGATAAATGAGGCCAAGGGTGTCAGCTGGGTCTCACTTTGCTTTTCATCTAGTTCAGGAGTGAGGGAGCACTCAATGAAATTAAAAGGGAAGCCACTCCATGAAAGACTTGGTATTTTAACAATACGTAGGAAGTTCACCATTGCAGGGTATCGCTTAAGCAAAAACTTTGTTCAAGTGAATGAGGATGAGCTGCTCTGATGACAAGCATGGCCCGCAGTGAGAGGTTTAGTTGTGGTATAAAAGTGACATGAGCTCTCAGTCCCCTCCATGGGCCTGGTCCCTGCGGGGGCACGGGGAGGAGGAGGCATTGCCCGTCACCCATGGCATGGCACAGGGACCCGGAGCTGGGGACGGAGCTGCTCCACCTGGACAGCCTTGGTGCCGGCCTGCGTTTGATGCTCAGGATCCCTGGTGTTTTTCTGAGATGCCTCACTCCCCAGGGGATGATGGCCAGACAAGCTGCACTGCTTTCTTCCCACACCTAGGAAGTGTTTAAGCTGCAAAAGTACAGATAAAAGCCGAAACGCTTAAGTGCCCTCTCTACAGGCTGGAAATCCGGAATGCAAAGAAAAGGGATTAATTTATCTCCTTAAACAAACAATAACAACCTAATTGCCAAGCTGCTGTCACAGTGTCCTCATTCAGCATGCTGGAGCTCAACAGCACTGGATTTCCACCAGTCATTCTCTTTTCTCCTCTCTCTCGCTGGCTTCTGCAGGGCCGGGATGCTCCTTACGGCACACAGCCTCCCCGGGGACGGGACCTCGCACCTCCTCAGCGGTGATGGCCAGCAGCAAAGCTCTGCTCCGTGCTGCAGGAGGTGGTTCTTGAGATGTGATGAGGAGAAAGAGAGGAACCTGTGGGATTCGCTCCTTCCTCCGGTTTCCAGAGGTGCCATTCGCAGGAAATCAAGAGTACAGTGGGACCCTCTGCGTAGCCAGCACAGAGAGCAGCGGGATGCTGAAGGCTTCACGTGCCTCATTCATAACATGTGCCAAAGCTCCTGAGACCGGGTCTTGGCCGCTGCTGCTGCTGTGTGGGCTGGGAAAAGATCTCCCAAGCAGCCAGTTTGAGCTGCACCCCGTGTCCCTGCACTGCAGGAACGAGCCCAGGTCCCACGGCACAGCAGGGGCTGGTGTCCTCCAGGAACGCTGGACAGGCAGGAGGTGCGGAGGGGAGTTTGCAACCCCTTCACCTGGGCTGTACCTGTGCCAAGGATCAGCAGAGGGCTTCCGTCTCTGCGGCTGACAGCCCACCTTTCAGCAGGGCAAAATTCATTTTAAAGAGAATAAAAGCGCAGCTGTGAATGGCACTTTATAATTCATGAACGGGACCACGCAGGAAGGCTCGCACCCTTTCTGTTTGCTTACATCTCACTTCAAGTTCAGAGCTGTCAGGGGAAGTGAGAAGAGAAGGGATGCTGACTTCCCGACCACGCACACGCACACACGCGAGCGTGCTCACACACACCGTCACACACCCTTCAGTTTATTTTGCAATTCTTGTTTAGTTTCAGGCACCGGAGCTGCCAATCTCGGTGTGTTTTTAGTGCCTCTGTGCTGAGTCTGTCATGACGCCTTAATGGCTGTATCACCTTGTGAAGCTCTCAGACATCCTTAGCTCCTTTCATCAGCGGTGGGAAACCTGCCAGCACTCTGACAGGTTCTTCCAAACAAATCACAGCGCGATTTAAAACGGGAGATGTGACCAGCAACTCGGCAAGCCGCCAGGCGCCCACAGCGCACGCATCCCGGCGCCATCCCTCTGGCAGTGCCCAGCTTCATCAGCCCAGGGATGGAGCTGGCCCATGGCACAGGCTCCACTCTCAGCGCCAGATAGGACCACTGTTTTCAGCCCAGGCACTGGCCTCCCTGCCTTTGCAATGTGGCCGTGCCCTGCAGCATCCCTGAAATGCCCATCCCGTGTCCCCAGCCCAGCAATGGTGCCCAGCTATCCCCACACGACACTGCTGGACCCTCCAGTCCCTGCTCCAACACTCTGCTTCCCTCCAGTCCTGTACGACACAGGGCTTCAGAGGTGTTTCTCCAAGCTGATTTGGGCTCTTGGGGTTGCACAGTGTCAATCCCAAGGGACTGGGCTCTTCATGGTGTTGCCTGAGCTGAGACATGACACAGTGTCGTGGGCTCTGCATGCCCTGAAACTACATCCCGCGGCTGGGACGGCTGCTGCAGCGGAAGCAGGAGCTCGTGCACCGAGCTTGGAGTGGGTCTGCATCGCACCAGCAGTACCCAGGACCAGTTTCATCCCCCACACCAACACCGAGACTGGCCTGGGGGTAGGAGCTGCAGCGAGCTGAATAGAGCGCTTCTGGAAACAGAAAAGGACATGGTATTTCATCATTTTGGGGCCCAGTCTGCCTCTCCTGCACCAACAAGGGAATCATTTGTGTGGTTCAAAGGCTTATTCATTCTGTTGTGTTTTGGGTTTTTTTGTGGGTTTTTTTTTTTTTTTTCCAAACCACCCACTTCAAGTTTTGGGTGAAGGTTCAATTTCATTTTTCTTATTCCCAGCTCATTTGCCCATCCCTAAAACAAACATACGAGAGCAAGCATGTGGGGGAGAGGGTATATTAATCAAACCAGAGGGTAGGTGAACTTAACGCAAACAGAGAACGACAATGCACTGAATATTTGCATAATCCAGTGAGAAAGCTTTCTTGCCGAAAAGCCAAAGCTACTGGCATAGAAAAGTATAAGTCTGAACAGGAACTCCGATCCTGAGCGGTTACAGACGTTGTGGGTAATAAATCAGGGATCGGGGTGAAAAAGTAGCGGTTCCAGCATGCTTTCCAAACTTTGCATTTGCTTTGCTTTGATAGAGGGCCCTATCCTGCCTGCTTTGAAGTTGGTGGCCAAGCTGCCTCTGACCGCAGCAGGAACGAGCCCAGGCCTGAAGAACAGGTGCTCGAGTCGGAATCGCGGCAGAGACTAAACTCATCAGCAATCAACGCTGGCTTTATGCAAATGCTTCCAAATGAGGAGAATTGTCTTGCCAGCTGATACAACCAGAACAAAGCCCCAAGCACCAGTAGAGGGTAACGTATGCAATTTCAGGGCTAAGAAGTCCAGAGAGGGATTTAATAGCAGTTGGCGTTTGACAAAGGAAATAGCTATTTCTGCAAAGGGATGATTAGAGGTGTATATTAAAGTGTGGGTTGTTTTAGGAGCGCACTGGCTGGCATCCCCCACTTCTAGGTGACCTTGGTCAAGTTGTTTCCCTTTGCTGTTGCTTGGCTTTCTGCTGAGCTGCTTCCTCGGTGGGATAATTTTCCCTGCTCCACAGATGTGATGTGGCTGCATTTGTTGATATTTGGGAATAGTCTGACATCCCCTAACGGAATATCTTAGAGGAAGGGAAGGAGAGTACAGTTCCAACAGGGATCCTGTCCTGGCAGGAGGTGCAGAGGGGGCAAGGACCCTCTGAGTTGCCAGCTGTGCCAGTTGCCTGCTGGGGTGAGGAGGATGCAGAGAGTGTCAAGGAGAGAGCAGTGGGAAACATCGGGTCTCAGAAATACGACCTGTGCTGAGAGATTTGGGTCTATTTAGTCCAGGGAGGAGAGGTCTGAGGGAAGATGAGGTGGTGGTCTCCAAATACATAAAGGGGGGCTGAAAGAGAGAGGGAGTGAATCATTCTAGCCATTATGGACCTGGAAATAATGGGCCTGGGCTTAAATGGGAGCAAGGGAAAAACAGGGTAGAAACTGGGAAATCTTTGTACCAAGAAGGCAGACAAAGCACAGAGACGACTGCCTGGGGACATGGAGGAGCTGCTGCTCAGGAGGGCTTCAGCCCATGCCTCTCCAACGCAAGAGAGAACAGAGCAGGCTCAGCAAGGCTTTCCAGCCCAGCTCCACCTCAACCGCAGGTCCACATCCCAGAATGACCACAAAGAGGCAATTAGACCATGCACTGACGGCCAGGGTGGCTCGGCCGGGGACTGCGGGGGGCACGGAGCCTCTGAGGCAGCGCAGGGGCATGCGGGGGGGAGGCTCTGCCTGGGCCTTTGATGGGTGAAACCTGTGTGACCTGACCCCAGTTCCCAGCACTTGCTGTTTTCCACGTGCGAATCCAAGGGTTTCATCATGAGTAAGCCCAAGCACATGCCTAAGCATTTTCAGCGCTGGAGGTATCTGCCCATCCAGCACACGGCAAGGCACAAGCGGGTAATACCATATGTTTCCTTCCCCTGCAATTTTATGGCTGAAGGTATTTGATCAGACCAGTTAGTCACTAACCATCTGTCCCTTGCACAAATACAGCTGATTCTTGTTATAGCTCTCCGATGGCAAATGCCCCTCTCCGGGGCGCTCCAGGAAGACGCTCAGGTTAACTGCGTCCCAGCCATTTTGGAAAACGCATCTCTTTTTAAGAGCCGGTGCTGTCAAGCATTCACATGAATGGCAGCCGATGTCTGCGCTGATTACAGTGGGAGGATATTTAAAGCCCATTCTGCAAATCAGTGCCTTGGATACTAATATAAGTAACTTAAAAAAAAAATCGAAATAAAGGAAGGCGAGGAGATAAAAACCTCGTCATTTACATTTCTAAGGAATATGAAATTGTGCTTTTGAAAAAAAGCAATTTGTAAACTTTAGATAGCAGCAAATTCCTTGTTTTTTGGATACAATACCAGCTTTGCATATGCGCTGAAAGAAAGAGGGAGAGAAAATAACCCTGAAGCATCCTGCCCACTGCATTAGCTTTTAAAATAAAACCCATTTATATATAAATGTTGGCTTTTTTCCCAGTCTCTGTAGAAAAGCTTTTCTATATTAAATGCTACAATGAATTAAATTAACCATAATGATTTCTTTGTGAATGGAAACCCTTTTTCCTGTGTGACATGTTTTTGATCATTTTTTTTTTTTTCCTAGTTACAACAACCCGTACTCCTATCAAGTTGAGGATTTTGTTTGTTCTGCTATTCTCACAATGCAATACAATTACTATTTGCACTTCTTGTTCTTCAGAAAAACAAAGCATGGCTATTCCGCGCGCAATCTTTCAGTGCAGGGAGGTGGGAGCCCTTTGCCGGATCCGCTCTCACCTGCCGGCAGTGGGTCACGACAGCCCCGTTACCTCCTGTATGTAGACACCAAGGACAGGTTATCCTAGGGTGACGGGGAAATCACCTCCTCTTCACTCCCA
>VXBO01009241.1:2467428-2480865 GCA_013400135.1 Rhinoptilus africanus
TTTTTTTTTTTTCCTGCCCTTTTTGGCCATGGAGGCATTAGGCTGTGCCTTCCCTGGGCATCGGGGGGGTGGTTTGCTGGGGGTTTGCCTACACACATGGCTGCTGGGTGCTACAGCGTGCTGAACCGGGCTCACGGCAGCCGGGATGGGGGTCCAAGGATGGGTGGCCGGTGGTCGCTGCTGAGCAGAAACCTCTTGCTGGGGGGCAGCAGCCTGTATATCACTGGAAAGGAAAATTACATCACATTTCTGGTTTGAAGAATCTGAATGGCGTCCGTTTATTTTGGATTTCTCCTAACAAGTCACTAGCTTCTATTTTCCTCCCACCTCTTTTCCTTGTGCTGTTGGGGTTTTTTTTTTAAAGCATTTCTCCTTCCACCCACCTCTTTTTCCTCGAAAACAGAAAGGGTGGGAGGACAAGCCTAAGGAAAGCTGGAGACGTCCGCGGCTTTCTGTGCTCTGCCTGGGTGGATGCAGGCAGAGCTTTTCCTTGGCCCCGGGGCTGTGACCAGCCCTGGCTGTCTCCCAGGGCTGCTCTGTTGCAATCGTGAAAAGGCCTCCAAAAACCAGTTAAAGCAGTAGAAAGAAAAGGAAAAAAAAAAATCCCTTACACATCTGTCTGTCCATTCACCCTGGTAAAAGTCATCTTGTGCCCCCTCTAGCAAAACTGCTATGTCACCAAAGTCAACTAGCGAGCCCTAGTCTCCCTCGCTGAATCGTAGCTACGGTGTTGGAAGCTGGAAATCCCAACCAGTGATGCCTTGAAGACACCGGGAACTGGGCAAGGTTGGCTGGATGCTGGGCTCCGGAGGGGGCTGCGTGCCAGGGATGTCTCCCCAGGAGCTTTGGCATTACATGGCATGAGAGGTCTGTCCTGCTGCTGCGTCTGAGCATCCCCAGCCGAGCCGGGGGGGAAGGAGCAGACCCAGAGACACCTGACATCCCACCCTCTTCCCAAAGAGATCTGCAGACTGCAAACGGCACAGAGTGTCTCAGAATTAACCAGGCAAGCACGAAGCCACTCTTAAGTTAATCCCCACTGTCCCCTGGCACAGCCTGTGTCCGATTCAGTTGGGAAACAATTCCAGTTCAACAAGAATCAATGGAAAGAATTTTTTTTTTTNAACAGCAGAGCCAACAGTCAAAAACTGTGAGTCACGGCCGCTCCTTCCCCTGGATTTGCCATGAAGCGACTCGGCATAGTTTAATTTATAATTTTTTTNTAACATTTATTCCTAATTTGCTTTGGCTGGGTTTAATTTCACCACTCCTTTCCAAGGCCCTTGAGCAACCCTTCTCTTTTCTCACTTCGTGGCATCAGATGTTCTTGGACAGCTGCAAAACCTTGCCCCCCCCCCCTGCCTTCCAGGCCAGGAGACCTTCAGAGCAGCCACGTCTCCCAGCGGTTCACCACGGCCAGTGACTCTGTACCTAATAAATCAAATCCTGTATTACAAATTAAGCAAAAAACAGTCAAAGCTGGAGGTATTTTAATTCTTTTTTTGGTTTGCAAACTGGCACTTGGTGCAGAAGCGTGTCCTAGCAGGGAAAGACGGAAGAAAGTTGTTTCAGAGGTGCTGCGACCTCCGTGCATGTTACGTGTGCACGGACCCTGTTTCTCTGCAGAAACGTGAGCTTGAACGCCTGAGATGTCATTGCAAAATCTGTGTTTCCTAGGTAATATCTTATCTCTCATCTCAGTGATCAGCATAATGAACATTTTTGTTCCTGCGTAAATAGCACCTGAAAGAAACCCCATTTAGTAGAGAATTACCAAATTGAGGGAAAATGCCTGACACTGAGAATCCCCTCAGGACTTTCCCTCTGGATGGGGATTGGCCAACGTTCCTGAAAGGACAGGCTTTCCAGCTCTTGCCCGAGTAATAAGGTAATTGGGGAATGAGTAAGAAATGGTTGCATCAGTTCCTTGGGGGAGCTGTGGATTGCATAGATGGGAATATTTTCAGTTTAGGGTCAGAGTTTCTGCTGCCATTCACAAAGTCTGCGTGAGCGTTCAGAAGTGGGTACGGCTTGTCCCTCAGAGAGGAGGAAAATAAATTCTCCCAGATTTGAGATATGTTGAAAGGAGGGCTAGATTTGACATCAGTGAAATTATTTCTCGCCTCGCTGCTGGAGGAGAGGTGGGTCTGGGAGGCTGGAAGGAAGAGGCAGCCACAAAGGGAGGCTGCTGACTGTGTTTTCCTGGAGCAGACTGTTCTTCTGCTGGCTGTATCTCCAGGGAAACATTGGCAGAGTTCATTGTTTTGCCACATCTCTTCTCATTTACGACCTGGTGCTCACCAGCTCATCCCCTAGTTACAGGGGGAGCTGGCTCAAAGCTGGTGGTTGGCTTGTGGTCATCTTGCAGGAGTAGTCGCATGTAAAGCAGGAGGACACAGACAGACAGACAGACACACGTACACCCCTGCCATAGGGTCATTTCAGTGTAGTGCAGGTTACAGCAAGAGTATTTCACCCTTCTGCAGGGTAAAGGATGTCCAATGCAGCAAGAGAAAAAAGCTCAGCTCTGGTGCAATCACCAATGCCGGCAGCGAAGTTCAGGCAGGTGAAGGATCCTCTTGTGGCTCGCCAAATGAGACCCAGGCCAGGAGATTCCTGCTACTCAGAGTGTGACAAGGCCATCGTTGAACCCAGCTCGGGCTTCCAACCTCCATTGTTAAGCTGCCAGAGTGCAGCCTCCAAGGAGATTTCTGCAGCTCCCCAGACCCAACTCCTTTCCCAGCTAACCCAAGAGAAATGGATCCCTGCTGAAATTCACCATCAGGACTGAAAAAAAGCCATGGTCTTATGATTATTTGCTATGAGGCCGTGGCACTGCACTGTCCTCAGAGCTTTAATTTAGATGATTTAGGGTCCTTTTATTTAGTTTTAGCCCATTTACAATTGTAAAGAGGCTGTGAACCAAAACGCTGGGCTCTGCACGTATCGACAGAGCTGATCAATTGCTGGTTTCTGGGGGTACGATGTGGTTAGGCAGGAGAAAAACATCTTTTTTTCCCCTCCTAATTAGGTGCTTCATTTGACTCTGCAGGCACACATGTTTTCGGTGGCAGGGGTGACATTTTCAGCTCACCAGGGCGATGACAGGGGAAGCAGAGCGTGCCAAGAGCTGGAGCAGGCACAGAATCGGAAAAAAACCCCACATTTCCATGCCCCCCCAAACGTGTTAATCTAAGATGCTATTTAACCAGTCTCGCACTGGCAGGGAACCCTCTCCAAACCTCACTGCGTTAGCAGCAACCTGCATTTCACCTGGTTGCTGGCATGGAAAGCACCAGAAGTCTGGACACTAACGGATGTGGGGGTGTTGGAGAAGGCAGCAGAGGTGGTGGGAGCTGTCTGGACGGGGCTCCTGCTCCCTTGGCAGCCCTCTGAGTCTTTGCCATCACGCTGAGGGGGAGCCGAGGGGGGAAAAATCAGAAAAAGAGGCAGGTAGGGACCGGGCTGGGAAGATGAAAGTGCAGGGAAGGGGTGGAGAGCTCCAGCGTGTGCTGGGACCTGACCTGGAAACAGGCAGGGAGGAATCAGTGCATCAGCAAACAGGCAAAAATAGTCACGCACCCCAGGAAGGGCTGAGCAGCAAGAATGCAACGTGCTGCACATGGGAAGATTAGAGGCAAAAATACCACCACGAGCAAATCGGTTCCATTATTCTCCCCTCCAGACTATCTTGCCATTGCCTGTGCATCTTTAATTAATTCAGCTGCTTTTAAAAGAAGGATATAGAGATCTCCTCATCCGTCAGCCTGTATGAGCGGCGTCGCAGGATGAAGGTGGGCAGCCTGGCAGGGGGGTCCTCGCGTGGGCAGCTCTGGGCAGCTCTTCTGCCGTGTCTCTGGCCAGGATGGCCCGTCTGACCCACAGCTCTGTGCCCCAGGGCTCTGTGGGGGAGGAGGGGTGATGCTCAGCCAGCGCTGCTGGCGCTGAGATGTGGGTCCAGGGTCCTCAGGTACCTCTGAAATACTGCTGTCAGGCTCTGACCCACAGTGCGCATTTGCAGTAGTTTTGTTTGTTCCTTTCTCTGCTGGGTTTTAAATATGAAGTGTAGATGTAAGTGCCAACACCCTTACCATTGCTAGTTAGAGCAACCAGAGACTTTCACCCAGTGGGATAGACTTTAGGGATCTTTTTTCATCTGTTCTGTAATTTCACCTCCCCGTGTTTTCACGGTGGGAGACAAAAAAAAACCTTTTGCAATGAGCACACCGAGCTGGTTCTCCAGGAATCCTCTGCACAGTGGGATGAGGCACTGGCATCCCAGTGACAGCTCATGGATTGCAGCCTGGACAGGAGGCACACAGAGGCACCTTTGGAGCTGGGACCAGGATGTGCGAGATTTGGAATCTGGCTGCAATTCCCTGTCTAAGTGTGGACTTAGTAGTTGCTTTAGCTTTGGGATTTCGAATTTTTTGGGAAAACTTTTAAAGCCCTCAACCAGGAACTCTGAGGAAGATTGTGGTTGAGGAGGGATTTGTTACAGCACGGCAGGCTCCATGATGGAGTCCTGTTATCCAAATGCAGAAGGGAACAGGCTTGTAGAGCCACCAGGTATCGTGCTCCTGCCCATGCCACACGTGGAGACACTGCTAATCCCTCCCAGCCCCAGTCCTGTGGAAACTTAGAGACCTGGTTTCAACCAGGGGTGGAATAACCTGGGGGAAGGATGCTGTCCTGAGGTTACGGGCATCTGAGCCTTCCAGGAGCCAACTGCTCAAAGGCTGAGCTCACAGCATGGCTTTCCAAGGGCATTCTCCTTTGGGAACTGGTTAATCTAAGGCTCTGTAAATAGAGGGACAGGCCGGGAAGCTGGAGGCTATGCTGTCTTCAACCATCCCAACATAAGCCATCCTTGTGGATAAAACTCAGTGTCCATGACCCAGTGTGGCAGAACTAGAAAAGTTACGGTTGGGAAGTGTTAGAGTCAGCAGAGCTAAGTGTTATCTGTCTCGTGCTGAAATATCTCTGGTGATTATTCTGGCTTTACGCAATGACAGAAGCTTTTTGCTAAGTAGTACCAAATGCACCAGATTCTTACAGCCCCACTGCAGGCTGCCGTCAGCCCGGGCTTCTGGCACTCGCCAAGGAAATGCGTGGGGTCAAGGCAAGGGGAGCACTATCACCCCCCCTGGACTGCGATCCGGTGGTGAGATATGCTGAAAGGTAGCACACAAGAAGCTGCTGGTGTTGTTGTTCTTGGTTTCCTCTGTTTTTTTTTTTTTTCTTACCATCTTCCAGATGCTGCAGAATCCCCAGATGCAGCCACAACAAAGTTCTTGCATTTTTTAACTTTAAAAAACATAATTGGGTAACTGAGAATAATGACTAAACAATGCAATAAATCATGTCTACACCTGGCTTGGAAATGGGGGGGGGGGGGGGGCAGTTGGGGGAGAAGGGTTTTTTCCCTCATTAATGAACAGAGCTGAAACATAAACACAAAATGCTCCCAGAGTCAGCAAATCTGTTCCAGCCTCTGCCAGTGAGCCCTGGCAGGTCTGTGTGCTCCAACCTTGGGGACCTGGGGACAAGAGTCACCATCCCCAGGGCTCGGGGCTAAACCTGTGGGCGAGGGGGGAGGAAATGTGGTGCTAAACCCCAAAGCCTTCCCTCTGACCTGGGCAGAACAGCAAACTTAAATAGAAATGTCACCGCTTTAATAGCTGAAGACATTTTTATGTCCTGGCAATAATTTTTGACTGCGCAGTGCCACTCACCTTTTCTGCTGTATAAACACGGCAAATAACCATTGCACCGCTCAAAATGAGGTAATTATCGAGGACAGGAAACTGCGATAACTGCGCAGGAGTTGTTAATGTTCATTTTATTTGCTCATTTATACAGCTAGCAAGACCTGCAACCTGCCCCCAGCACAGAAATCCCCGTTGGCTGAAGGGGCCGGTGTGGAGGTGATGGACCACAGCTCTGCTGAGGCTGGAGGGCAGAGGAGCACAGAGGAATCCAGTTTTTCCCTCTCTGTCCATGTTGCATTCCCGTGGCTTGGCTGGGGTCTCAGCAGCCCACCCCTCACCACACTAAAGCTCCCTCTCTGCCAGTGTGCAGGGCAAAAAGAAGGATTTGGGGGGATATTTTTTTTCCTAGCAGGAGGAAGGAGAGGGAGGGAGGGTGACAGACCCTTCTGCTGCAGGATTAGGGCTTCTTCTGGCTGATGAAGTGCCAGACAGAGCAGCTCCAAAGAGAGGGGGACACAAATGATACCAACCCTGAAGTTTTCTATTTCTCCTAAAAATGGCTTTTGCCTTTAACATGCAGAGCACGTGACGGGAGAGGGGAGGGAGGCGACAGCCAAAGGAGGGGAGAGCCGTGACACCCTAGTCGTACTCAGAGCTGTGTCCCCCACCCCATCGAGGAGAAGGGGTGGGAAGGATGGTGCAGCATGAGAGAAGATGCGGGACAGCCCATGAGCGCTTCTCCAAAGAGATGTCTGCGTGCCCGGGCTCAGGGCCAGGCTTGCTCAGATGCTCTGGTGATACATCCTTCCAAGCTTGTACCTTTATCTGCTACTTCGAAGCGAGATGCTTATCTCTTTGAGCCTCTTCAAGCTGACAGGTTCCCCTTATCTCCGCTGCTCCCCGAGTGCTGCAGCGGCTGGGGGGTTTGTGGCAAAAATGCAAGGAAAAAGTTTTGGTTTGAGGATCCTAAGCCTAAGGTGGCTTTTGGGGTCTTTATCTCTCATTTGTAGTTAATTAGACTTTCCTTAGCAATCCTGTCAGCCCAGAGCCTTCGAGGAGCTCATGGCTATTTCTGTGTTATACAGGCATGGGAGTGGAGTCCTTTTTTCCAGCAGCCTATTGGAAGAGGCTGCTACACACACCCAAATCCAAGCCGGGGTAGAAAAGTGATCCATAGGCCCATCAAAGCCATCTGGCAATCACAGTAAAGCAAATTAGAGATAGGACTGAAAAAACTGCAATGAAAGCTCAAAAGTTCACTGAAAGGGTTATTAACCATTGGAAGAGGCTGCCCAGGGGGGTGGTGGATTCCCCATCCCTGGAGGTGTTTCAGAAAAGGGTAGATGTGGTACTGAGGGACATGGTTTAGAAGGGGTTTTTGTCAGGGTGGGTTAATGGTTGGACTTGATGATCTTAAAGGTCCCTTCCAACCTCACCGATTCTATGATTCTATGATTCTAAGTTTGGCTGATGGTCCCTTAAGGGCCCCCTTCATCCACCTTTACAACTGAGTATTTTGTTCTTCGCCTGCTCTGATCTTAGCCTAAGCTCTCCAGCTTCTGTGGCTTTGACTCCTGACCTTCTCCGTCCTCGTGCGAAGAGCAAAGGCTGGGGGAGAGGCTGAGTGCGTGTGTCCACGTGCAGTTCCTGAGAGCTGCAAGGAAAACATAAATATAATTGAAAAAAGTAATTGAAACTTCTAACTGCGTTGATGAGAGAGTTTTCTCCTTGGCCTGCCATTAATCGTCAGGAAATAAATACCTTTATGGCTTCTGTAATTATGGCCTAAATAGAACAGAGAGAAAATTTCTATCATTAAACATATCCTCAAAGATCACATGCCTCCACCTGCTTCCCTTAAAATGCCACTTTCCTGGACTTTGCCCACCCAGCTGATACAGAAACAACTTTCCAAGAAACAAGAGTCACCTCTAACCTCAAAAAAGTCGAAATTTTCCCAGTTCCTTGGCAGAACTTTGCCCCATTAAATCTTTATACCACTGTAATTCCCTGAAGCATCCTCCGTGTCAGGGAAGGCTGCCGTCCCTACCTGCCCGGAGTGACCCGGGCACCCTCGTGTCCTCCATCACATTTTGCAGCCGGGATGCTCAGAGCTTGGAGGAGGAAGCCTTTTAATGGCACATCTCCAAACATCATGGTCTTCCCCAGCTTCCCAGCTCCACGAAGGAGAGCTGCCGCTTCACCGACCCGCAAAGTGGCAAGAGCCACGGCTAATTTCGCATTTTCTGAAGTGCCTCGAGACCCCTTGGCAATGGCGCTCTCGGAGAGCAACGTGTTGCTGTATCTATTGTATTTATAAGCTTGTTAGTTGATTAACCACACTCGAAAGCTGGCAGACCGATTGTTCTGCTGAGTGGCTTCAATAAGAGTCTGGAACAATAAGATGCACACAGACAAAGGTTTTAATGGATAATTAATTGTTCCAGCGTGTAAAGTTTCTGTGCAAAGATCCTGGTGAATCAGAGTTTCCGATTTCCACCCCCTTTACAATGTGACTTAACAGTAACACAGAAATCATGGACTGGATTGGAATTTTTTTTAAAAACAAAGTGCCAGAAGTGAGGAAACCATAAGGCCTGGATGCAGGGAGTTGGGGTAGAAGGAAACTGGGGACAGTGGCAGCAGCAGCAGAGGTCTGGGGGGATTTTTGCCTGTGCCAGGAGTGGATTTTCCAATGCTTATCTCCTCTGAATCTTTATCCATAGTTTGCACTCCCACCCTCATCTTCTTATTTGCAGTAATACCCAGAACGGCCGAAGCGGCACTTTTCAGCTCAGAATCCTGAGTTGTGAGTGCAGGATGGTGGTAACAGAGAATTTATCAGTGCCTTGGGACAGATTGGGTCTTCGGAGGAATCCCACCAGCGTCTCCTGGAGAGTCTCAGCAGCCAATTGCTTGGGAGAAAGGGGTTAATGGCTGTTTTCCCCAAGCAGGTATAGCTGAGATGCTTCACTCTGGGAAGGGGCTGCACCACAAAGGATCCAGGCTGCAGGAGGAGCACCCCCAGCTCCCACTCTGTCGGGCTGGTACCATGGTCCAGCCTCACACCACTCTCCTGGGGGATGGAGCAAATCAAAGGCAGAGTCAGGATGTAAAATGTTGAAGCTCATCAACACTGAAATGAGTCGGAGTCATCTAGGCAGGGAAGAAATCTGCCAGGAGTCTGGGGAGCTCACTCTGTGGGATGACTTGAGATATCTCTGCACGCTTCCGCAGGGACGGCCAGAGTGAAGACAGGGTCCCACAAGCTCCCGGGCACGTTTGCTCTCTGCCTGGTGAACCTGCAGAAGCTATGTGGGATTTACATCCCAGGGGTGGGATGGAGCCGCTGGCTCCCGGCAGCCACAGGAGCAGGGGAGCTGTACCCAGCCCTCTGGTGAACGTGTGGGATGTTTGCCATGGAGCAGTTTGATTCCTGCTCTCCAACGATCAAAAAGGAAAGTTGGCAAAGCAGGAAAAGCAGAATGTCTGTGGACAGCCATGCAGCAGCCGCCGAGGCTCTAATCCCTGCCTGGGAAGGGGCTCCTCGCAGAAGGTGAGAGCTGATATCACGGTGTCTTCTGAAGTGGCTGGATTCAGTGCTGGGAATGTGATTGACCCCATCAGCTCATCCGGTGCGTGGCATCCTGGTGCGTGCCACTGCAGCTCTGTAATCGTCTCCTAATCCGGAAGCTTAGGTCATCTTGCACGCTCGGAGAAGGTGCCTCTTCAAGGAAGATTAATAAAGAAAAATGAGAGAAAGAGAAGGGACGGTCGGGGTTGCACATCCCTGCAGAGGATGTGCTGACAGCAGTTGTAAAGTGCCAGAGGGACTGGCCATGTTTGCCATCCCGCTGAGCTGCCCCGGCACCACAGGGCTTGTCACGGGCACTGCCTGCAGGGACCTGGCACAGGAGCATCCCTGCACCAGCAGGTCTGCGGGGACAGAGAGCAAACTGCCTTCCCCGCCAGCACGGGAGCGCACACTGCGATGAGATGGGTGGGCTGAAGACATGTGCACACCACGCTCACGTATGCTGAACACACCAGCCGGCGTGTCTCGAGTTCACAGCCGTGTGCTCGCTCACCGAGCCCTGAGCTTCACACTGAAGCTTCTGCCTGTTTCTCTCTGTTTGCCGGGTGCATTTTGACACCTCGCAAAGGCACACCCTGAGCACCCCTACATCCGCACAGCACACTCGACATGCGTGAGCACAGAGAATCATAGGATGGTTTGAGTTATAAGGGATCTTAAAGATTACCCAGTGCCCCCCCCTGCCCTGGGCAGGGACACCTCCCACCAGCCCAGGCTGCTCCAAGCCTCATCCAGCCTGGCCTTGAACCCCTCCAGGGATGGGGCATCCACAACCTCCCTGGGCAACCTGTTCCACCACTTCACCACCCTCATAGAAAAGAATTTCTTTCTAATATCCAATCTGAATTTCCCCTCTTTCAGTTTGAAACCATTACCCCTCGTCCTATCATTAGACTCCCTGATCCAGAGCCCCTCCCCATCTTTCCTGTAGCCTCTTTAGGGACTGGAAGGGGCTCTAAGGTCTCCCCGGAGCCTTCTCTTCTCCAGGCTGACCCCCCCCAGCTCTCTCAGCCTGTCCCCACACCAGAGGGGCTCCAGCCCTCCCAGCATCTCCATGGCCTCCTCTGGCCCTGCTCCAACAGGTCCATGTCCTGCTTGTGCTGAGGGCTCCAGAGCTGGACACAGCACTGCAGGTGGGGTGTCACCAGAGCGGAGTAGAGGGGTAACATAGTCCCCAAGAGACAGGGACACACGCACATGCTCACACATACATTAGCGGCAGACACATGCTAAGCACACACGCACTCACACACGCATATTAATCACTGTTCTCTGTCTGCCTCTTTTCTAAACTGTTCTTAAAGCCAGAGAGATTAGCTGATCACAGCCAAATGCCTGGTACAAAGCAGACTTCAATGGAGTCCCAGTATAATGGTAGATTACATTAGAGAGAACAGACAGACGTGTCCTTGTCATCCCAGGTTAATATGACTATAGATTAATGCTGTAGCTGTTGATTGTTATGGAAATCCCCCCATTTAGCTCGTTCCTAAAGCACTGACAGTTCTAGCCTTGAATTCGGAGCAGGGGTGGAACTTGTTAATGGATTTCATTTTCCTGCAGGAAGCCAAAGCATTTAAAGGGAGAGGGAGCGCAAATTTGCTGACTTTCTGGAAGTGTTCCAGCCTGCATCGAGTCAGCGTGGACATTTAATCCCTTGTTCAGATGCAAAGCAATGCAAAGAGCCGTGTTGGTCTTGCCTCTCTAGGAAAAAGGAGGAAGTTAGGTTTGGGGAAAGCAACCTCTCCTGACCTGGGTGCCCACTGTCTCGGGCACATCCCAGCTCCCCGTATGCAGAGACGCACGTCACCACACCTGCAGCAGGGACGTTTCTGCCAAGGTTGGTTGATGATTGATGCCAACGCGGGGACTGTAGATGCTGCCATCCCTCTGCTTTGTTGTCAACTTGTAGTTGCCGTGTTTGTTTGCCTGCTTTCCCTGGCCGGCTGGGAATGCTCCATGTCCCAGCAGCGAAGCTCAGCCGTGCCACTCTCTCCCTTTATGGCGTTTCCTCCTCTTTCATCGTTTTGTCACCGTGCCCCTGAGCAATAGGAAAATATCCAACTGCTGCTGAGCAAACTCAGACTCTCTCCGTACATCCCTGCCCTAGTGAATTATTTAAGTTTCAAACGGTGACTCATGGGGCAGCGAACACACACTCTCCAAATCCCTGAGCGAAGTAGGGCTCTGAGCCCAGCATGCAGGGAGCAGAGGGATTACTAGGGCACAGGCACCTTAAATCAAGGTTTTCTTTACAGGTGTTTCTGTTACTTTTAATACCATTATCATCCCCCCCTTCCTCTCCTTGCCCCCTCTCACTAGGAGGGATAATTAGTCCTTGCAAGATCATTCAAGGAGGAGAAAGTTGCTCTTTGACACTTTCAGCGTTACTTTTACTGCCTGCTGGGGAAGTTCGGTGGTATTTCATCACCAACCAAAAGGTCGCTGGTGCCTGTGATAAGTGATGAAATCCCACTGTCTTCCCCTCGCCCCATTTTACAGCGGCAAACCAAGCAAAATAGGAGTGAAGCCCCTGGAAGTGCTATGGGGCTTTTTTTTCGCAGCGCAGGTGGTCATTTTCAGAGCTGACGCTCACATTTTAATACAGCCCTTGGTGGGGGTCAGAGCAGCAAAGAGAAATAATGGGCTTCTCGCTGAAATCACTTGCTGAAATCACCTGATGTGGGAAACTGCTGTAAATTCGAATTTACAGAAGCGAGGGCCGTGTTTTGCAGCACTTTTAGACATTCCCAGCATACAGGCTACCTGATCTTGATGGGAACTTTGGGATGCTACTACCGCACACGCGGTGCATAGTAATAATGCTAATGAATTCCCCCTTCCCTAATTGGTCCCGGTCCCGGGGGTTACGTGTACTTGCTGTCCCAAGCCCTGCTCAGTGCTGTCAGTGCTGGGGGGGGATGTTGCTGTGGAGATGCCTTGGGGGGTCCCACACATTGGAGCCCGACTTCAGGTGGAGGAATAAGCAGCAGGAACAGCAGATGAGAGTCCGGAGGAAAACAAAGCTGCCCTTCTCATGCAAATGTCTCTGGTGGTGATGGGGGAATGTGCGGGAGGGAAACATAGGGGCTCCTATAGCCGATAGAGATGCTGCATTGTTTCTAATTAATTAGCATGTTTTTCAAAGCTTTCCACGAGGCGTCAGCAGCTTTTTAAGGGCGCTTTGCCAAAGAGCATTTAAATGGAAATCCCCCTGAGATACAGTATATTCTTTGCAGGGTCTCACTGCAAGGTAGATTCTTCCCAGGGGAAACCAGCCCCTACCTCCTTGTTTAATCTGTGGGTTTATTTGGATCTCGGATCTGGGGGATTATCGTGTGCTCCAGTGTGGGGCCAGTGTTCCCATCTCCTGCAGCTGCTGCTCTGCAGCCCCAGGTCCTCCTCCTGCAGAGATGCAGGATGGGTCGCTGCTGCTCACTTCCCTATCCCCGTATCCACACACTGACCCCCCAGGGAGGCTCCCCTGCGTGGGCACGGACACACACAGGGACTTGCCAGGGAAGTAAAATGCTCCTGTCCTTGTTGCAAAATGCTAGTGCCAGCGTTTTGTCTGGCTCTCTAAACAGCTCTCATCACCGACTGATGTCCCTCAGACCTCCTGAGGAGTTCACTGAGGCTGCAGTGCATCAGTGTCTGGTAAGAAAACTTGTTTGAAACGACAGATTTTAAGACCATTGCAATCCCAGGCTCAGCTTCTCCAACAGTGGGTGAGAATCAAGCCCCCAGTGACCCAGAGGGAGTGAAGACCAAGAGAGGAGACATGGTGGCTGTGCTCTTTGGCAGAGTGAAGGAGCTCTTGCTCTGGGCGCTGGGTGGATGGATGCATTTGTCACCTGCTCTCTTTAATTTGCCTATAATCACACTGACATGAAAAGTGTGAAATCAGCCGAGGTGGAAAGAAAGATCCCAGCTGAGTCTGGAGAGAGCCCAGGGGCCAGTGCAAGTCACCGGGTGGCTGAGGGCTGGCTGGGGGGGGTTAGCATGTCTGTGCAATTCATCAAGTCAACCACAAAGAGATTTCCTGAAGGTTTACAGGCTGGAGCCATGCACCAACATTTGATAGTCCAGGTTATCAAAACCAGCTCCCTAAATCAGCATTTCACAGAATCA
>VXBO01009244.1:5949-19899 GCA_013400135.1 Rhinoptilus africanus
TTTTTTTTTTTTTTTTCAGAATCACCTTCATCAGAAACATATCCTACAGGAGATAAAAACATAACCATTTGCACCTTTGATAATAATTCATTCTGCTCCAGATCCTCTTATGTATTTAATTGATTGGCATAATAGAATTAAATTTGGAACCATTGTTCTTCACTTGTATTTATCCAGTAAGTTATAAATTCTGTTTCAGATATAATAAAATGCCTTCAAAATAGTCTGTTTTTCTAGCAACATCAGGTTTTCTAATCAAAGATGTCAACATCTCTAACTTTAATTTTACTTAGAGCACATATAAAACTATAAACATCATTAATTTCCCTAAACAACAGCAGCTATGGAACAACTGTAAGACCCTTTGTGAAATAAGAAAAAAAACAACCAAACAAAAAGTATTCAGTTGGCCGTCCAATTTAAAACTCAGAACATGTTCTTTAATGTGTAAATGTAGGGTTTTATAAGGATGTGGATGTGCATATCTTTCCATATCTCTTGAGTCCCTGAATCTCAAGGCAGGGACTAGGGGAATTAAGCCACACCCATTATTGAACCTGATGAGATGTACCATCTGAGGAATTGAACATACGTAAATCCATGGGACCTGATGAGATGTCCCCCAGTAGAAATGGCAGATGGGGCCACTAAGCCACTCTCCTCTCCATCATATTTGAAAAGTAATGGCAGTCAGGTGAAGTCCCCAGTGACTGGAAAAAGGGAAACATCACACTTATTTTAAAAAAGGGTAAAAAGGAGGACTCTGGTAAGTACTGGCCAGTCACCTTCACCTCAGTGCCCAGTAAGAATGTGGAACAGATCCTCCTGGAACATATGTCAAGGCATTTGGGTGACAAGGGGTGATGAGAGAGCCAACGTGGCTTCACAGAGAGCAAATCTGGCCTCACTCATCTGGTAGCCTTCTACAATGGAGTCCCTTTGTTGGAGCATAAGGAAAGAGCAACTGATGTCATCTATCTTAACTTCTGCAAGGCCTTTGACACAACATCCTTGTCTCTAAATTATAGAGATATGGATTTGATGGATGGACTATTCAATGGGTAAGGAGTTGGATGCATGTCTGCATTCAAAGAGTGGCAGTCAACAGCTCAATGTCCAAATGGAGATTATTAACAACTGGTGTCACTCAGCACTCTGTATTGGCACACATACTGTTCAATATCTTTATTAATGACATAGACAGTGGATTGAGTGCACCCTCAGCAAGTTTGCAGGTGACACCAAGTTGAGTGGTGCAGCTAGAGGGAAGAGATTCCATCCAGAGGAACCTACACAGGCTTGAAGAGTAGGTCAATGTGAACCTCATGAAGTTCAGCAAGGCCAAGTGAAGGTCCTGCACCTGGGTTGGGGCAATCTTCAGTGTAAATACAGACTGAGTGGTGAATGGATTGAGAGCAGACTTCCAGAGAAGACTTGGGGATATTGGTAGATGAAAATTTAGATATGAGCCAGCAGTGTCTACTTACATCCCAGAAAGCCAACTGTATCCCGAGTTGCACCAAAAGGAAATGTGACCAGCATGTCAAGGGTGATAATTTTTCTCTTCTACTCTGCTCTCATGAGANTCCCTTTGTTGGAGCATAAGGAAAGAGCAACTGATGTCATCTATCTTAACTTCTGCAAGGCCTTTGACACAACATCCTTGTCTCTAAATTATAGAGATATGGATTTGATGGATGGACTATTCAATGGGTAAGGAGTTGGATGCATGTCTGCATTCAAAGAGTGGCAGTCAACAGCTCAATGTCCAAATGGAGATTATTAACAACTGGTGTCACTCAGCACTCTGTATTGGCACACATACTGTTCAATATCTTTATTAATGACATAGACAGTGGATTGAGTGCACCCTCAGCAAGTTTGCAGGTGACACCAAGTTGAGTGGTGCAGCTAGAGGGAAGAGATTCCATCCAGAGGAACCTACACAGGCTTGAAGAGTAGGTCAATGTGAACCTCATGAAGTTCAGCAAGGCCAAGTGAAGGTCCTGCACCTGGGTTGGGGCAATCTTCAGTGTAAATACAGACTGAGTGGTGAATGGATTGAGAGCAGACTTCCAGAGAAGACTTGGGGATATTGGTAGATGAAAATTTAGATATGAGCCAGCAGTGTCTACTTACATCCCAGAAAGCCAACTGTATCCCGAGTTGCACCAAAAGGAAATGTGACCAGCATGTCAAGGGTGATAATTTTTCTCTTCTACTCTGCTCTCATGAGACCCACCAGGGGTACTGCATCCAGCTCTGAGATCTGCAGTACATAAAAGACATGGACCTGTTGGAGTAGGTCCAGAGGAGTGCCACAAAATTGATCAGAGGACTGAAACATGTCTTATGTGAGGAAAGGCTGAGAGAATTGGGGTTGTCTAGCCTGGAGAACAAAAGACTCCAGGGAGACATTATTGTGGCCTTTCTATACTTAAAGGGGGCTTATAAGAAAGATGAGGACAAACTTTTTAGAGAGTGACCTTTCACTAGGGCCTGTAGCGACAAGACAAAAGACAATAGTTTTAAACTTAAAGATAATAGATTTAGATTGGACATAAGGGGAAATTTTTATGGTGCAGGTGATGAGACACTGCAACATATTGCCAGAGAAGTTGTGGATGCTCCATNGGAACCTACACAGGCTTGAAGAGTAGGTCAATGTGAACCTCATGAAGTTCAGCAAGGCCAAGTGAAGGTCCTGCACCTGGGTTGGGGCAATCTTCAGTGTAAATACAGACTGAGTGGTGAATGGATTGAGAGCAGACTTCCAGAGAAGACTTGGGGATATTGGTAGATGAAAATTTAGATATGAGCCAGCAGTGTCTACTTACATCCCAGAAAGCCAACTGTATCCCGAGTTGCACCAAAAGGAAATGTGACCAGCATGTCAAGGGTGATAATTTTTCTCTTCTACTCTGCTCTCATGAGACCCACCAGGGGTACTGCATCCAGCTCTGAGATCTGCAGTACATAAAAGACATGGACCTGTTGGAGTAGGTCCAGAGGAGTGCCACAAAATTGATCAGAGGACTGAAACATGTCTTATGTGAGGAAAGGCTGAGAGAATTGGGGTTGTCTAGCCTGGAGAACAAAAGACTCCAGGGAGACATTATTGTGGCCTTTCTATACTTAAAGGGGGCTTATAAGAAAGATGAGGACAAACTTTTTAGAGAGTGACCTTTCACTAGGGCCTGTAGCGACAGGACAAAAGACAATAGTTTTAAACTTAAAGATAATAGATTTAGATTGGACATAAGGAGGAAATTTTTATGGTGCAGGTGATGAGACACTGCAACATATTGCCAGAGAAGTTGTGGATGCTCCATCATTAGAAGTGTTCAAGGTTAGGTTGAATAGGGTTTTGAGGAACCTGATCTAGTGAAAGATGTCTCTGCCCATGGCAGGGAGGTTGGACTCAATGATCTTTGAAGGTATCTGCCAACCCAAACCATTCTATGATTCTATGATTCTTTATGTCTTTGTCTATACAAAATGGTCCCCAGTTTTATTAATATAAGAACAAGCTCAGGATTATAGAATATGTATCACAAATAACATTTTCCATTATGTATCATCTTTCTTACAGAAAGTCTTTGCTTTACTATTAGGTTTAGTCGCTTTTTAATTGATGTTAATATATTCTATTTTATTTCTAGTTTTTATTTCTTTTGTTTAATCTTTGTTTTTAAATATGCTTCTGATTACAGTGAAACATTTTTCTTCTTTGTGCCTTGTGCTTATGTCTCCCCATAACACTCTACGACTTCACATGGACAAGGTAACTCTGATGCCACTTTGCCTTTGAAAATTCACAAATTACATCAAAGCTCTCAAAGAAATCTTTTATACATTCATAAAGCTCACTTCAGTACTCCAAAATGCTTGGACAAGTTTATTAAGGAATTTTATTGAGACCTATTAGAAAAAAGGGAAATATCTTTCTGGTCAAAGAAAACCTGAAGAAAAGCCCTCTATGAGTGAAAAGAGGGCTTTATTTTACAAACTGACTATTAATAATTTAAATTTTGCCGCTAGCAAGGTTGGGCCTATAAAGCTAGCAACCATCTGTCCTCTCTTCTCCAGCTTAAAAATCCTGACATTTTACATGATCTAAATACTGGGTTTGATTTATATAGTCTAATGGCAGACAGTGATTCTTCTCTGTCTCCTTTTTTCATCTCTGCAAATCATCACTCCAGTTCTCATTCTCACCTAGAGAACATAAAAATATTTCATCTGAAAATCCTCTAAAGTGTATGTAACTGTTATCTGATGCTAAGGGTATGGAACAAACGCAGGGAATTTGTAGAGTTAGTGTTGTAACTTCACTTCTCTCCCAGGTGAATTTTGCAAATAGTGTAGATTTTAGAGAGTAAGAGGCTGTCAGCTTTTTAGCACAGCTGAAATCTCTGGCAAACACATTTGCTGAACTTTCAGTTTTCAACTAAATGCTTTGTCATCTCATAATAAGGACGAATTTAGTCTCATTTTCAAACTTGTCTCTTCAGGAGCTCTTTAAGAATTCTGCTCTGTGGTTAACTGTGAAATTTTATCTGGAATTATTGCTACTGGGGACAGAGGAATGAGGAAGTCAAAGCTGAGATTTTTCCTTTATTTCAAGTGTATGATGGAGGGGACAATCACAGACAAAAGTTTATGAAGTAGGATGTGCAGGCTCTAAGGCTCATCAGAGTCTCTGTTACACAACATAAATGAAGTAGATTTAATGGATTTAAGACATTCACATTCACAAACCGAGAGGTCTGTGGCATCACTCAGCATTCCTTTCACCAATCTATGGCAGACACACAAGCGTGTGACTGATGAAGTGGAATTAAACATTAATTTGTGTGACTTCAACAGTGCATTTTATTTTCTTCAGTAACTGTGTAGGTGTTTTAATCACGGATTTGATTTCAAATAACTACTAGATATCTCACCCAGTAGTCTATGAATTCTCTTATGATGTTTAATTCTAATGGATTTTATTATTTTTTTAATTTTTACAGATAAAAGTTTTCCCAGCAACAAAGACAGTATAAGCAAGAGACGTAATGGGAAATGTATTGATGTTAATTTCAGTGATACTGGAAATATTTCTTTTCTTTTTCTTTTTTTNTTTTTTTTTTTTTTTTTTTTTTTTTTTTTTTTTTTTTTGTGACACAACAAGGTTTCCTGGGTTTATGTTTTTCTCCAAAACTTTAATTTATAAGTCATAAATAGTGTAATCTTTAATAATGTATGAATTTTATAAAATACAAATGAACATTCACAACATTCTGCTGTTTGTACTTCCTCTTTAGTTATTTGCACAATAAGGAATAATGGGAATTTTTTTTACAGCTTTTGTTGCTGAGGTGACTAATGTACTGTTGCCCTTGCATATACTTTGCTAGACATGGGAACAAGCTAAAATATCTCAAAAATTAGAGAAATCTTTCTTTCCTGTAATTCATTGAATGTTCCTTCCTCTTGACAAACAATGAGCCTGTGAAGACTCCTTTTCTACATCACCATCCTGAATTACTCCTGGTTTGCTTAATGCATTATGAGATCAATTTACAATCTATTTAAATCTGTCCCTCTGCATACAGTTGTGCATCATCACACCTAATCTTGTTTATATTCCTTCTGTCAACAAAGCATTTTTTACAAAGTTCAAGTCCTTTTGATGCCCCTGTGCTCCCTGTGTCATGCAATTACTTAAATCAGATGGAGTACTATCAAATGTTAAATGTGTGCAATTCCCATTAGCAAAAGGAAGTTTGATTTTTTCATGCTGCACAGATGTGACCTTGCTATGCATTTTTAAAAAATGTTTATTTTCCTGGATATCTAAAAAATCAGCTCAAATATGTTTTTCAATTAATAACTTCATCAGAATAAAAAATGCACAATCATGCTGCTTTGTAATATATTTACAGCAAAAAACCCACCCTGCTTTCAACTCTAATTGTGAAGATTCTTATACTTTCAATATTATATTATGAAAATTATGATTAAGACGTCAGTTTGTGATGCCTTGTTTGGAAGAGAGCTCTACCATGTCAGGTAATGGTACATTATTTTCTCCAAAGCTCTAATGTTTGGCTCTGTAAGGGCCATGATTAGCATTCTAATAATGGAAGGAATATATGAGCTCTATTTCACTGGGGCTCAGTTAAAATATTTAGACCCAAGCTGACAAATCCTTAGGATTACTCATGAATGAGACTGTCTTGCACTGAAACGATTTGATAAACAAGATCATTGCAAAAAGATTATCTACTGAAGAGACAAACCACTGAAGAATCCAAGTTATGATAACAGAGTCCAGCTATGATCTACATATAAGAAGTATTGCATTGTTAATATACGACTTTATGTATACATGGGTGTCATTGTGCATTGCAATTTACAGGTAGAAAAAATATTGGCATAGATTGCTTACAGTGCAGAGATGTCAGGGTTTAATTGTTAATGGATATGAAATGTTTGAGGTCCACAGATAGTAGTTACTCCCAAAGTGCAAAATATTATCATTATTTTATATGTAGAAGACTATTACTCAATCTGATTACATGCATATTCTACCAGCCTCATGATTTGGTAATCAAATACTTCCTGAACTGGAAAGATTTGCGATGCATCTGTTAATATAATACAACCTACTGAGCTTGTAAGTTGTATACAAACACTTATGCATAATTCAGAGGTTTTAATAAAGTTTCTAGGCAACACAACTGCTCAGTGTAAACTCTAAGAAAATATGTATAGGAGTGTAAACAACAAATACTACTTTTCCTTAGCTAGTTAGTCAGAATCAATAAAACTAAGGGGTTTTTTTATCAGTGTTTTCATCTCATTAGGGTTATTTGCACTCCTGAGAACAACTGGCTTAATCTGATAGTTTAATGAAAACTCAAGCAAGGACCACAGAAAAGGCTGTAAGTATTTTTACATTATGCCTTCAAAAATGTTACTCTGCATTAAAGGTAAAGGAAACGAAATGTCATTGACCTGGGCTTGGATTCTTCTTGCCAGACTTTAAATGCCTGAAAGCTAGGAGCTGTTGTGATTTAACCCCAGCCAGCAACTAAGCATCACACAGCTGCTCACTCACTCCCCCCCCAGCAGGATGGAGGGGAAGAGAAAACTCATGGGTTGAGATAAGAACAGTTTAATGGGAGGGGGGCAGAGAGAAAAAGAGAAAGAGAGAAAACCAATAATAATACTAATAATAGAAATTGTAATGAGAAGGAAAATAACAAAAAGAAATAAAAACTGACAAAGACAAGTGATACAAATGGAAACAATTGCTCACCACCAAATGACTGATGTCCAGCCAGTCTCCAACTAGCTCTCCCTCCCCCACCACAAACCTCCCCCCTAGATTTATTGCTGAATGTGACATCACATGGTATGGAATATCTCTTTGGTCAATTGGGGTCAACTGTCTCAGCTATGTCCACTCCCAACTTCTTATGCACCCCTAACCTCCTCGATCTGGGGGGGCAGTCTGAGAAGCAGAAAATGTCTTGACTCTGTGCAAGGACTGCTCAGCAATAACTAAAGCATCTCTGTATTATCAACATTTTTTCCAGCACAAATTGAAAATGTAGCCCCATACTAGTTACTATTAAGACAATTAACTCTACCCCAGCCAAAAGGAACACAAGAGCAGAATGAGTCTAGACAATTTAATTCTTCCCATTGATAATAGAGGAAAAGTTTATATTAAGGTGTGTGCCACAACATACTCTTCACACGAAAAGCCACCTGAAGGGGTTCCTGTCGTTTTTTTCCAGTATACTCTTCAGTTCTGCATCTCTTAATTTATTTAACATTGAGGGTTATTGATGGATGTTATTACCCATTTCACCTATATGTTTAAAAAGTCCACCTGGCAAACAAAGAAACTAAATTTTTTAGAGGGTTTTGTCTCTCAACATACCTTATCTTACTACAGGATTTACATTACATGACCTATTCAGATTTTCTCTAACCCTGTTGCAGGAAGCATGTTTAAAAAAACTTGTAACAGGAGGTGTGACTTCTACACTTCTACATACATACAGTACCATTTTTCTTATTTTAACAAATTAATTGTTCAGTGTTGGAAGAAATTCCTCAGATATATTTTTTTTAACATTCTAATATGAATGCTATACTGCATCTAAAATAAGCTTATTTTTAACTCAGACTAAATAAGTAATAAAGCAACTGCCAAATTCAGGCTAAGTTTTCAACCTCCCACAGCAGAGCATGCCTGAAAGAAATATTTACCATTTTACAGATTTTAAAGAATCTTAATAGCAAAAGCAACTACCAATCAAATAATTAATTTATGCACCATAGACCATATCGGAAATATTTATAAATGTGAACAGAAATAAGTACAAATTTAACATGTATATCTTAAAATAGCTGAAGATGATTCAAGAAGCCTTTTCTCCCACATGCAATTCCCTTGAAAAAGCATAAAAAGCTGAAATAGCCATAAAAAAAAGGAAACGGAGAGATATAATTTGAATAAAAGTAGAGAAAACCCCTAAGAGGTCATTCAGTGTAGATGGTTCTTATTATAATAAGGAAGAGAAAATAACCAAGGGTTCTCTCTTATTCACTGAATAGCCTTCTTTAAAGATAGTCTCTTCTTTAAAGATTTATTTGGTTTTCTTTTTCCTCCTACACTTTTTCTTGACATTCCCTAAATACAGTTCATATCCTCACATCCTTCCTGGCATTTTTTTCAAAAGAAATACTTTAAGAAATGGAGTTATCTTAGGAGAATTCTTAAATGTAGTTACTCTTATGAGAATGTATATACCTTAGATTGCTGGAGAGGGGTCAGGTGAACAGTATTAAGGGGGGAAATGAAGAGAACACATCCTCACTACTCAGTTAATGACAAATGAACATTTCCACTATTAGCAGCATATTTAGTGTCCTATAAGCAGCAGAGAATTCCAGGAAAAAATACAACTGCTGAGCTGTGAAGTATCTTGGAATGTGGTTATTTTTCTAATAGCTGTCAGGAAAATTCTAATTCATGCAGAATTAATTTTATGTGATCCCAAAGCTGTTCTACAACGTAAATAGTACCTTTGCTGTCAATAGTATGAAATTAATCAAAAAGTCAAAAAGAAAGTATATGTCTAAGGTTATCTATGTTTATACGGTCCGAGATCTTAGTATCCCAGCTATCTAGGCAAAAGACCAGATCTCATTTGCACTGATTTCTGTTAAATCTAGGCTATGTCTACGGTGGGAAACAGAAGTGGAAACTTCCCAGTGATATCATGCCAGAATGAAGCTGGATGCACAATAATACTTGAGATCTGAAAAATAGACAGGAGTTCCCTATTCTACTGTTGAAGATGCACTTTTATGCTGTTATTCCTTTCTGCTTACCCTTTCCTATGACTTTCTCCTTGCACTTTTATGTGATGGAATTCTAAATCTCACATCAAATCTTTTAGGGCAGGTAGAAAAGCAGAGGGGGACAGGAAGGGAAAACTGCTTGAACTTATTATGTAAACTATAATTCAAACTTCTCTTTGAGGGTAGAGATGACATCTCTACACTGCAGAAAACAGGTTTCTCATTAAGCTGAGGACTGGAAGGGTTCACAGAAGCAATGCAGCACATCACGGCTCGTGAGTCACAGTTCACACAGATTTAAGGAGCTTTCTACACCCTAAAGTAGAAATAGTGGTTGTTAATAATTACTATATAATTATTATTTGGTATTTCAAGAATAAACCGAATTTTATAATGCACACATTTTTAGCTATTCATTGAAACATTTCATAAATGAACAGAAAATTATATGTCATAAAGACATTAAATTATATTGCTTTTCAAATGTAGCTGCAAAGCTGTTAATACATTGGATATTTAGGCAAGACTCTTTTCCCTACAGGCTACAAAAGTCCCATCTCCCTTGACAGACAGTTTATTTTACTTCTGTTGTTGGAAGAGGGCAGTCAAGGGAGGCAACACTGGTTTAGAATTAAAGTCTGAGTCCCTTTGGAACAAACAATTTAAACAATGACTCAGTTTATAGTTTCTGATATTTAGAAATGGAAGGAATAAACACTGTGAGCTTCATTGTGATTTTCCAGGATTCTACCGAATCTCTTTACTGATTCCTAGTACATAACTAGATGGGGGATTTTTGTGTTGATATTACAGAAATTTTCATTGCTAACAGTCCGCCCTAAAGAAAACTGCTGGAATTAACTCTGGAACAGAGTCTTGGTCAGAGCTAGGACACTGTTAATCATAGGCTCAATTCTTTTCCTTTTGTATGTTGTAAATCAGAAATGACTGTATTGAATTCTATGGATTTCCATTAACATAAATAGAGTACTTTAAATCCTAAAATGTCATCATAATAATAAGGCATTTTTTCATTGCCCCATGTGGAACAGCATTAACAATGATGAGGGGAAAAAAAATCTAAATTCTTTACTTGCAAGAATAAAGCTTCCTAGCAGCACAGGCCCATTTTATTATTAAGAAACAAGCCAACCTTAAAGCAAAACTTGAAGTTCTAAAAGTGTGCTGCATTATGTAAACTACTTATTGAGAATGCACATTTAAAATTTAACCTAGTAGGCATTGTTAGGAACAAGAGCTGTAACTCTACCTGGTTTTGAAAACTGCTGAGCGCCCTCTTTCTCTGCACTAAAGTTGAAACTCGCCCTTGGTGTTCCTTGTTTTAACATTCCCTTTAAGAGAAAAGATTAAAGTAGGCAGCAGTGGGAAAGATTTAAAGAAGATTTAAATGGAGGTTGTGAATTCCATTAAGGATCCCAAAATCTTATGAATATGTAAGCAACAAAACATATCTTCTAATCCCCTCCTCTCTGTGAATTTGTGAACACAGTCCTCTATCTGACAACTGTTTATCATAGCATACAGATTTAGCATCCTATTATCATTCAGTTATTATGAATCCATTTTTATTCCTGTTGACTGGCGCATTTTTTTATTTTCATTCTATAAAGGGAAGGCCAATGTTTCAAAAAAACTGCATGTGTCTCTTTTAACAATTCACATGAATGCCTAAGTTTCTTCATAAATAACTCCAACACGACAGTAGGAATACTATTGTCTATATGTGCTTTGGTTTGGTTTTTTTTAGGTAATTTAAAAATACAGGCATTCTGAGAGGAGTCTCTCATTCTTACACACAAACACACATGCATACGCATACACACACAAGCACCTTCCCATAAAATAGACATCTATCACTTTTTGCTTTCATTTGCTACAATTATTTGATATTAGAGCTACAAGCTTCCCACCTCTAGGTAATTTTGAAATCTAATTCAGGGGAAACTTTATGGATAAAAATCACAAAGGGTGATCGGGTGCAAAAAATGTGCCTAAGTACCCCTCTATTGAGGCACCAGGATTAGATGACGATATGAGTAGGCTGGACATAGAGGTCAGGAAACATGAGGAAAGGAGCTGGGCAAGATAATAATGGGATAAATTTGATTGCATTGGTAAGAGGGAAGTGTGGAAATGGATCAGAAGGCACAATATTAGGCAAGAACTGAATTTGTGAGAAGCAAGATAAAACTGTAGTTACTTTCTGGATCATTTCAAGTAAATTGTTTTAAATATTAGTAAAAGATATAACTGATTGTTAAAAGTTGATAATTTTGGACTGGATAAGTCATAAAACCCATTTCTCAGTTTCTGAAGAGCAATACTATTCAAAAGAAACAAACACTACTGCTGAAAAAAAGAAAAATACTATGAGTATGTGGGAATCGCAGAAAGTACACTAGCTAAGACCCAAAGGAAGAAAGAAATAACTACTCATGTCCCAACTGTATAAAAAAATAAAATAAAATAAAAGAGAGAGTGTTTGAGCTGCTTCTCACTTAGGCACAAGCTAAACAAAGACTGTCTTAGGACAATGAAGTAGTGCTTATGCAAATATATGAATACTTCTATTATTCATTTATTTCTGCATATATAATGTTAAGGCTTTTTTAATGAAGATTTGTAGGCATCCTCCATCACTGTCATTTTAAGTGCTATTTTACGTTTTCAAGATCCTCTCAAGCCAAATTTCCTCAAAGAGTTTAACATCTACAAATGTAACAATCAGAAACGGTTTTTTCCACAGAGAATCAGAGCCAACTAATCAGAGATAAACTTATAATTTGTCAGTCTCACTGGAAGAAGGTACCTCTAATACAAGACTTATCAAAAGAGGATTATGAGGAATATCAGTATTCTTTGGAATAGGAGAGTGTCCATCCAGAACAGTCCAAATTTTTCTACCACGTGTTTAGGAAGATGTAAGTTTTCCTTGATTGTGTTCTTCAAAACCTTTACAGAATTATGAAGGCTTGTTGTTTTTCACTGCTGGAAGTGTCTGAGATAGTGAGACCTAGAAAGATGAACCACAGTTAAAGAAAGAAGTCTCTGCATCTGGTAAAGGAAGGCTCACTCTATTAAGTGTGACAAACTAAACTGTCTCAACTTGGGGTGTTTAACTTTGTACTTTCAGCTTCCCTTTATTTTGCTACATGTTACGCTCCGTCTCTTCCAGTTCCTTTGGTGAGATGACAGGCAGTGCAGGAGTTTGGGGTCTGCACTTAATGGTTTCTTTCTGGTGCTCCTTGTTTCTTATTTTTCCTCCATTGCTTCTTGTTGCTTAATACTCCCCTGCCCCCTCCTGGTGATGTCCCTGCCCGAGGGTGGGTCCTCCACAAGCTGCAGTTCCTTAGAGGTGTCCCTTAGAGGTGGTGGCTCCTGCTGTGCCTCCTGTCCCTCACATCTGCTTCTCTTTCTAAACATATCTGAGTAAAAGCACCATTATCTCCTCTGCCTCGTTGAAGTTTTGGCATTCAATGGTCTGTTTTGATTTATTTCACAGTCTTATGGGATCATCTGGGACTGGCACAGGGCAGTTCACTGCCTCCTCTCGTACAGCTCACCCTGGCAACACCCCACTACCAAAACTCTGCCATTTATGCCCAATGTAAGAAGAAAAAGTATAACTATAATGATGGAGTACATACCCTGCCCCAGAATGGAACATGATGCCTTCCCGTGTAGGCTTGGTGGATTAGTGAAGGAACTTGAATGGTGGTAAAATGTTTTGAATTTGGTCTCTGTTGAGACCTTGAGGTTGTGAACAGACAGGCTATTCATGAAATAAACAGATTGCGTGTGTTTGCAGTTTGCAGAGCCTGATGGGCTCAGGAAATATGGGTTATGTCTACTAAACAAAGTCACTTTGCACCTTTCCATTACAGATTCAGGTAATCTCTTTGAAAATCAGTGACACCTCTAACCCATACTTGCACCTTGGAAAGAGATTTGTGCCTATTCAAGCTTTTGAAAATGCATTCTTAAATGCTTTTGCACTCAGATGATTTTTTTCCAGTGATAAATTCCTGCCAAATTAAATATTTCTGTGCTATATAGTGAGATGGGTGTTTAGAGCTAATTCCTAGTCTGATCATTTCCAGATTCTCAGTTTAATGTGATTTATCTACCTGAAAGAAGCAGTATGGTTGTTATCAGCCACCACTAATGAATGCATGAAAATGACACAGTATGTACTTCTACCGGCCAGTCATGCAGTCTAAATATAATCATATAAACCACTGCTACAGTTCTGGTACTCCTTGTGCCGTGATGAAATGAAAAGTTGCTAACAGATATGAGTGTGCAGATTTAGTATAAAAGAATGTCTGTAAGCCAGCTGGACTAATGTTTGTGCACTGTAAGGAGGTCAAAGACCTTGTATGGTCTTAATAAATGGAATCAACTGACTTCATATGTATTTTGGCACTAATATGTGGCCTATGGCATCATTTCCTGAGGTTTAGTACAATATTAATAAAAAGGCTATTCCAGATTAGGTCCAAATCAGTGTTATAGTGGAGAATAGTTTTTCTCTTTGCTCAGTAAGAAAAAAAAAAAAAA
>VXBO01009244.1:25789-36149 GCA_013400135.1 Rhinoptilus africanus
CCTCTGACAAAAAATGGAGAAACCAGGATTCTTAGGTGCATCTGAAATTAAATGACTGATTTTCAGGTAAAAAAAAAATATTTGTCTTTGTAAATGCTGCTCATTCGGAGCACACAGGCTCTCAACACATACCAAGATTGAATTGTTTATTTATGTGGCTGAATATAGACTGAGGATTTTTCAGTCCTGCTTCTTGCTTATTGGTTGTTTTTAATGTTTTCTTTTTGCTCAGCTGAGCTTTTGGAAGCAGAAAACAAAGGAAGTTTAGTGGTCAAACCACAGCAGTCACGTTTGCAAAGTTTGGAATATAGCATTGACAGTAATGATGCTTTCTGTAGATGGAGAAGACTGGGCTAGGGCTAGAGCTCATTCATAGACCCTTCCCTGGTGCTGAACTGTACAGTGTAAATTGTCTGAAAAAAAACGTACTATTAACAACATCCAGATCCAAAGAATGATTTCTGTCTAAGCTGACAGGATTTTCTGTTTGTTTTGGAAAAGTTTTGGATATTTTTTTTTGTAGAAATGTAGTTATCAATTTGTTTCTTGTGTTTTAAACTGGCAAGAGAGCATGGCTTTAAGTATGTAACAAGGATTAGTTCACCCTTTTGATCCTCTGAGAGTTAATGTGGGAAGAGTGCTTTTCAAATCAAATTCTCTCCAGCAACATCAATCAATCACTTTAAAGTGCTTTTATTCATAAGCTACATTTTATTTTCCTCCTGTAGGCAAATGAAAGAAAAAACTGTTGGACATTAAAGAACTTTGTGAGCCTGCCCTTTCCTATGAAGAACTTGATTCCAAAGTTTTTTACAACATTTCTCCTTCCTTTTCTAACGTTAATAAAAACCTATGCTATCAACTATATTCTTGCTTTCTTATTTTTTTCATCTCCAGGTCCCCTTCTTACCTGTGCTTATTAAAGAGACCTTGTTCTGTGACTCAGGAAGGCACTATCTTTCTAGTTACTTACAGCAGGAGCAGAGGCCTACAACATGTAAAAAATGTAAGTGTACTAATCAAGATATAATTAAAATGAACTTGCCTTGAACTCAAGCAGAAGAATACTTGAAATAGCGTAACTCACAACACATTAAGTATTCTGTAACGTTCTGATAGCATAGCTAGATACAATTTTACCTATGTATGTGAACAATATCATCATCAAAGAAACAAAGAAAGAAGGATATAGTTGGATGTAGGAGGCATTCAAGTAACAAAAATTGCCACATGAAGGACAAGATAAGCACAATAGATTGCAAATGGACAGGAACATTCTCCCAAATACATAAGCAAGATTTGACTGGGAAGATAAAATAAGCAATACTAGGAACAGAGGAGATACACCACCACCACAACCACCCCCCTTTCTGAAATGGAGGCAAAAGTGACATAAGCGAGGACAGTCAAAGACTACAAGGCCACTTCAGTTCCAACTTCTCTCACCAACATGCTCTCAAGAGTGATTGCCTTGACCTTGGCAACTAATGACAACCAAGGAGCATCCTTATCGGTGCTAAGTATACAGCGTCAGCTCTGTGGTATTGCACACTCACAACTAGACTGGAATATGATTGTTAAATACCAGCAGCTTTGTATATGTAGTGATGTTTAATATTGTGTAAGAATTAGCCATAGCATGAAGTGAGTTTTTAATGACTAAATTCAGTACAGTTTAATTTTGAAGATCAAATCGGGCCTGATTCTTATCTTAATTAACACATCCTCACCCTGTGATAAGCTGAGCATATTATATCGGTTCAACTCCATAATGCTGGTGTGCCTAATAGAGTGTCTTGAAGTTTATGGAATCATGATATCTACCACTGAAATTTTTTGCATGCTGCAAAAGAAGAGCTGTCCTCTATGGCTTCATCTATGTCTTATTTTTGGTAGTGACATGCTTTGCAACCACTTATGTCACACTGGTAAGCCTTCAGCTCTGGAGGCCATAAACTCAGAGAATACTACAGTGGGGGGTCTCATCCCAAGATTTATGACGCAGCTTAGCCTGAAGAATGCAAAAGATGAGGATGAAGTCAAGGGAGATTTCAACTGTTAAAGAAACTGTAAAAATGAGAGAGCTGAGATTGACTGCAGAAGAAGAATATTGAAATTTGGGGGCAAAGAAACAAAATTGTTCAAGAAAATACGGGAATAGAAATACTTATGTGCTTTAAAATGAGAGCAGTAAATACTTATGTGCTTTAAAATGAGAGCAGTATGTGAAATCTTGCAAATTGCTCCTCTGTCTTAAAACCAGAACCAGGCCTATGTGATTTTGCATGCTAAATATTTTATTCTGCTTTTCACTGTTCTGACTATTCTGACTAAAGGAGTCCCTTCCAGCCTTACAGGGATAATGTTCCTGGGTTTAGGAGCTGATAATTAAAAAAAACCAAACAAACAAAACCCAAAAAAACCCCCAAACAAAAGTCCAAATCTCTTCTGCAATCTGAATGCAATTTTTACTGCTATTATTTAAGAGCTGACCTTAAAACTGGTATAGGTAGCGTTACTTCAGTAGAAACATTAGACAGAGCAGCTGAGGGGAAACAAAGTCACTAAACTGCCTTTCTCCAAATCAGGTAGAAGAATGTGTTCTGATCCTGGCTGAAGAGGCCTGAATTTTTAAGCAACACCATCCACAAGTAAGAGGTATTAGATTATGTTACTGTCCAGTAAATTGATCTGGTTGTGTATTATAAAAGTAGTAGTCCTTCTGGTGCCTAATAAATATTAAGTACTGTATCATAATTAACCCAAGATAAATCTTTAACCTGTGAGTTCATTGGCCACTCCAAAAGCATGGATAGGTGCCAGTGGGTGATGATAATCCTCTAAGAAATAAGAATGGGAGGTATAAAAAAATCTATTGACTCTCTTGGGCCATGCCAACAGCTCTCTGTCTCTAGTGATTAACTTCCTGTAACTTAAAATGTTTCCAATAGAGACTCCTTCCTTGTGGGAGTTTTGAAATTGCTGTTTATTAACATGGAAGATCAGGTAATCTCACTAGTGCCTGATACATTTTTCCCCCCAAATTTCTTCTCATGGCATCATATTTTTATATTGATACGTATATTGAAAATCAGATACCTCCAAAAGGAAAGGAGGATAGAGGCCTAGAAATGTCCCAGTCCATCACTTCTTGGTTCATTTAAAACATTTAAAGGTAGAAGAGTGTTCTGAAGAAGGTCCTCTGGGTCCTGGATAAAATTTGGTCTGGCTGAGTGACAGCAGCTGTAGCAGTAACCACAAGGAGACTGTGCTTGCACACAGAGTTCAGCGTGGAATCCAAGTGACTGAAATAGGCCCTTCAAAGAGTGCACTGGAGGATTGTTAAGTGAACACTGACAAGAAAAGACAAATGCAGTTAGCCTGCTAGAAGAAAAGCTAACAGTTAAGTTCAAAAGTGGTGTTGGTTTAAAATTCTAAGATCACTCCTATGAAAGCACAGAGTTGATGCAAGTGGTGAAAAGCAGAGATGAGCAAAGGTCAGCACATCCGATCAACTGGCTCGAGTGAGGTGACACTTGAACCCAGATTCATTACATGTATCTCACTCTGTGCTGCATCATTATATGATTTATCACTATATGTCCAGTATGTATAGTTTCCCCTGCACCTTTTCTTACTAATCTTGAAATGTTAGAGTCAGAAAGTTTACTTTTGTCCATAAAAATAATCTGTTAAAAGAAACAATGAATTTGAAGACATAATTAATACCGTTATTTAACAAAATAAAGGAGTGTCTTATGCTTATCCTGTATAGATAAACTTCAGTATTTCTTTAGACAGCTAACATTAGTGTATTTGAAAGTATGCCTTTCGTTCAAAATGATGATTATACAGAGAAAATAGTCTTCATTAGGCACATACAAAAGCCTTGTAAATATCTAAACCACAAACTGTTTTGAATAGAATGCTAAATAAAATTAATCGTTATTTTGCATGGTGCAGAATAATATTATATTTATTCATCTATTTCAACCATACTTGAAATTATAAATCTTTTACTATTGGTCATGTGTTGGGTTTGGGGTTTGGTTTCCTGTTGTTGTTGTCTTTGTTTGTTTGTTGTTTTTTTGTGTATTCTTGTAAAAAGAAAAAAAAATTCCAAATGAATTGAAACAGGGAAAGTAATTGAGTGGAAAAAGATTAGGATTATCTCTTAATGTATGCATTGTTTCTAATGAGATTTACACCTTTTTTTTGTGGGGATTGTTTTTTTGGTTGGTTTTGTTTTAAATCAATGTGGCAAAAAAATTCCTTTCACTTGCATTTTTTCTTTTAGTTTTGAAGTCTTAAAATAATTTACCTAAAGGCTCCTATTTCCCAATATGTCCATGACATATGTTATGTGAATGAATATTGACCAATGTATGCAAACTTATTTTTCAGTTTTCTACTGTACTTAAAAATGTTTCGTTCTTGTTATTGACTAATATGATAGTCCCAGCCCTGATGTTAAGAAATAATAATTGTTTTGTTTGTTTGATAGTTTTTTCTAGGTACATCATCAGGCTCTGTGCAAGTGTTTTAAATACATACATCCCATGCAAATTATCTTCCTGAGCCAGTAACAGCTTTTGTTGTATTAATATATAGAAGGTTTGTCTTGTATAGTCAGATTTTAGATTTTTTTTTTCTTAAGTTCTCTATTCTCCTTTTTTCTACTTCAAATATCGCTTGCTGTCAGAAGCAATAGTAATAGAAGCTAAAGTTTTGGAAGGTGGAATTTTCTGTGGTTTGTCACTTTTTTCTTGTGTTGACTGTATTAGGTGACAAATTATTGCAATGAAATTACTATTGATCTCTCTGCATGATGCTTCATACCAAAATGAAATTGGGAGAGGTTATATTGTTTCTTCACTTCTCAGCATTTCTCAGAGTTGGGGAAAGAAGGACAGTGCATGTATTCACATACCTTGGCTATTTTTTATTCATCATTCAGCTTTCTTCTCTTGACTATTAAGGAAAATAGGAGTTACGAAATCACAAACTGGTATAAGAAAAAGACTATTCATTTGTTTATTTCACTTATTTCAAAGATTAAATGGAAGGACTCTCACACCACTCCATACGTTCAAAAAGCAAATGGATTTGGTGGGACTTTCATTCTGGCCCCTTCACCTTGCCTCTGATGGAAACCATAACTTGTGCAAAATATCTCTTAATTTGCTTTTCTGATGAAAATCAACCTCAGTGCAATAGTTATTTCATCCAGGAAAATGGTAAATATATAAAAAATAATTTTGATACATGCTTATGCATACTCTCTGCAGTTACTGACTGTAAGGAATCAAACTCCAGGGAAAAAAAAAAAAACAAACCAAACAAACAAAACAAAACCAACCAACCAAACAAAAATCAGACCAACTTGGTTGCTCCATTTTCTGAGATGAAGAGAGCTAAAGCAATCGCTAAGTTAACTGTTACAATTTGATAGATTTTTTCATGCTTTCCATGATGATTAGTAGAAAGGATGAAGAGATTTGTCATTCCTCCCCACTGCAGACAGGAAGAGGATCACCTGCATAACAAGAAAATGAAGAAGGATAACTCCTTTTTAAAAATTTACATGGAATAACTGTAAATTATACTTATTATACACTTATTATACTCCCTGAACTTTGATCAAGAATTCAACAGTACATCCCTTCGTCTTATGTATTCCTGGAAGGTATTATAAATTCTCAACTCCATCAATCTTTCGTTATAGTTAATGATAATTTTTTCTCCTTTAAGTATGAACATGGATTAGTAAATTATATCTCTCATTCCCTTTTGATGTCCAGTTGCCACATGTGTAGCCTCACCTTCCCAGTGAAAGAAATGGACATCAGAAACATTTTTGCTGATGATACTCTGTTTTGGTCCCATGCAGCTGATTTTTCAGATTACCCTCATATGTTTGGAAATACTCTCATAAAGTTTTGGGTACCAGATTTATTCCTGAAGAGGTAAATGGAGAAATATGTACCGTTCTTCCACTTACAAAGTCTTCCAAATGGACTGAACACAGTAAACACAAATTTGATTCTTGAATATACTAAAACATATGATTATACTGAGATTAATGGAATCATCTGCGTATGTTAGCTGGATAGAAATCAAAGTGAAGAACCAACCAATTAAAAATACTTGCCTGTCTGTATGTCAACAACTGTACTTGCAGATAACTTCTTCTTAGAGGGATTAGAGGTCAGAAAATCATGATGGAGAATACTCTTGCAAGAATGAATCCAATGTGACTTTCTCAGAAATGAGAAAACCTAAGAAGGATGAAAAAACCTCTCAGTGCTTGTTTTCTCTCTCAAAAACTCAGAGTATCAGGTAACTTGTAGCTCATAGAAGAGTATGTGTTTGAAATAGTTATATACTTATGTTTCCTAAACCATTTTATGTCTATATGAATAATATAGTTTCTTTTTATATATAAATTTTTCACAACTACAGTCTTACCAAATATCACATCACATCTTCCTTCCCTCTTCAAACCATATTCCTTTACATGTTGTGGCAGATGTCACATCCAAAGTCAATAAAAAATTTAGTAAAAAGATACTTCAGTTCCTAGTCCTTTAAATAGTTCTGCATAGCTGGATAAAGGTTTATGTACTATCTGTCATTTTAAATGACAGAACTCCTGATAATAAGACTTCTTTAATAAGTCTTTCTAAGGATAAAATAGGAGCCCCACAAAATAAGAAGAAACAATAAAAACTTTAAGATATAATTCCCTAAGATTTAAAAAAAAAAAAGTTCATTTGTGTAATAGCTTATTGGTGGATTCAGAATTTTGTCCAATTCAGTTGTATTCATAATTTAAAGCACAATTTTCAAGCGTAATTCAGACTACATGGATCATTTTACTCACATGCACCTTGATCTTTTACAGTGTTCCATGAATTGCAGCTCTGTGTTTTTTCCTTCCTATCTGTTTTTTGGGTGAGAAAATGGATTTCAGATAGCATAAAACAAGCAGGAGAGCAGGAAGAACATTGAACTGGATTAATAAGAATTGAGTACAACCTTGTAGTTCAAAATACAAGGTCACATGTTTAGAAACTAATGGACTGACAAACACTTGCTGCAATCTCAGGAACAATCATAAAGGGATGACATCAGAAGAGTCATCATAGAGTGATTAATATTGATCACAAGGTAATGAAAAGGCAGACTTGGTTTTAGAATGTTTCAGGGAAAGTATTCTCAGGAAACAGAGAAAGTATTACGTTTGCTTTGTAAGACACTGACAATGTTTGTTCTGGAAATTTACATGCTTTTTGAGTCCCTTGTATTCAGAAAGCTAACAGTTGAATATAACTAAATGAAGACACTAAAGACTGGATAGAAAAAGAACAGAGTTTTGTTATCCTTAGAGGAAGAATGATCAGAATGATAAACAGCTAAGATAAGATCTTAAAATAGAGAAAATTGGTAGTCTGGGGGCAGATCAGTATAGACTAGTTGTGAGTAAGTTTAGGCTGGGCATTTCCAGTTGTTGGAATCATAAGGCTCTGAAAATCCATGGAGTTTCAGTGGGAACATGGAAGTGAAAAATCCTATATTGTTTTAAGATGGATCATAACTCTTATACCAACAGGAATATGTAGTGTAAATATTCTTGACAGTATTTGGATTCAATAAGCCAGGAGTTTTCTTCAAACTACAGCTTTTTAACCTGAAGTAAAGGCCTAAATTTAGGACAGCCTAGTATTTTAAAACTGTCTTCTGATGTCGTCTTTATTGCCAAACCTCCTCTATTCCTTCTGCAACATTATAGTATGTTATTTTACCTATAAATGAGATTCAGAATCCCTAAAAAATTGTCAGTACTTGAAAAGCTTATGAAGGACTTAACTGAATAAAAAATAGCACTGTTTCAGCATTAAAATTCAGAATCAAGTGACACTTCACACTTTATTCTGTTAATTTTAACAGAGTTATGCTGTTATCTTTAAATGTGTAGAACAGAGAGAATTTTACATATTCTACAGAAACAAGCATGAGACATCTTAATCAGGTGTAGTAGTCTATGATAATCTATTCCTACTTTACTTTTGTTAACATGATACACTGAAGTAATTAATCCTTTCATGGATTATCTACGTACACTCCTCATGACAAAACTTATTGATATATCCATCATTCTTCTAAAATCTACTCATTGTGAATATGTTAAAAAACCATTGCATTAGCAGGTTTGCTAAATAAAATAATGTCAGCCAGAGAGTTTGCAGATTTCTCAGCTCTTAAAATATCTAATCAAGAGAACTGCAGTCATGCATTTTGTCACTAGAGTTATAAATTATGCATAACACAGCATAACATTAAAGCATTAACATAATTTAACAATACCAATCTATCAGTTCCTAAGTGAAAGAAATAAAGGTGTTGTATCTGGGTGTCTTGACTTGAGTCACCTAGTTTGTACATGTTTAAGATTTATAGTAATAAGAATGATTATCTAAAAGTTTTAGATCTTTGCTAATATGCCCTTTTTTTTCTTTTTTTTCTTTGTCTTTCTTTAACTGAGTAATAGATTTTTTACATACAAACCTTTGTTCGTTGGGTTTTTTTTTTTTGGTCCAACTGACAGACTAAGTAATGTCCTTTTTTAACCTACAAAACTGCACTGTTTAGCTGCTTTAAATAGAAAAAAAATGTCTATGGATTACATCTAATTTCATTCTGATGATTTCAGAAGTATTAAAATACTTGTAAAAGCCATCATCATCAAAAATACTTCAACCAGTTTAGCTAACATTTAGCAGAAGAAAATAGATCATTTCTTCATGTGTGTTGATTGTCACGCTAATAGCATTCCTAGTGGTCTTGAAATCTTAGCTGAATGTGTTTCCACTTCAAGTGTCTACCAAAAATACGGAATGTGGTGTCATCTTCTGGGGACTTTTGCAGACTTGGAAGCACAGATCTTGGATTGACATAAGGATTTCTGAATGTTCATTTGATCTTTAATATTACTTTTTAAATTTTGTGCTATTGTCTCACTCACAAGTTACAAATACACCACTTTTCTGTTACACATGTAGTCATAGTAAATAGCGATATACTTGTAACTGATCTCTCACGGCATGTGACATCACCTCATGGTGCCATGTTCTTAGACAGTGAACCAGAGGAACTGCTATATTAAGAAACCTCACTTTTTAATCTTTTTTTCAAAGGCAAATTAAACAGACTTTACTGAGAAATTCCTTGCTCCTCTACAATTGCTCCTAGTGCCACTGTTATAAAAGGATGGTGTTCTGTTTCATTATATGAAACATGACATAAAATGATTACAAAAAGTTCAAAATAGTATAAATAAATTTCATCTCACCATATGTAACTTACTTTTATTTTCATACATGTCTGCAGCTATTTTCATTTTAGATGAAGGAGAAAACAAACAAACAGAAAGGGTGGCAGCATTAGATTTTGACTCTCCTCTGACACAGTCTACACAGACAAAAAATGTCAAAAGACATCCTTTTTGGCTATGTTTTCTCTAGAAGTAAGAAACAAAAAAAATCATAAACTGCATACATCCAGCCTAGGCACTTACTGTTAGTAATTTTGATGTTTATAATCACCAAGGTTCATTTAGACACTGAGATCAGTTCTCCACACTAAGAGCACAGATTTAAAATCAGCATCTTCCATGGCATTATAAAATAATGTTACACTGCCTGGTATGCTCCCAGACAAACAAATGCTCTCTGTCTGCCTACAAAAATAATAAAATATTTTTCTGTTAGAATGTAAATAAATAGCATTATTATGTAGCATGACAATAAATGTACTCTTGCTGGAAGTGTTCTTTGGGAAAAACAAGTCCTCAGTTTATGTCCTTGTTCTAGAGCACTTCAGTATTTTTCATTCAGAGCTGATTTTTCATTCAAGACTGATGAGATAAAACTCAGAAGAATACCCCCTTCAGCATGCAAGGCTCATGCTCCTTCTTATTACTGCTTTTTTGAAGGTTCATGACTTTTGTATCCTCAGCTGCACTGTGAGCTAGGTGTTACAGAAAAGGTGGCTACAAGCCTAAGCTATAGCTCAGCAGGTGGGTATGAATTTGTTCAGGCAAAGAGGGCACTGAACACAAATCTAATTTGTTGGCCAAGTAGTGTAGCTCTTGCTGTATTAAAAAATGTAGGGAGGAGTAACAATACAATAATTACAGCCTGATTTCATTTTGAAAGAAAAGAAAAACTTATTCATATTTGTAAAAAGGTTACATTCCATCCTCAGACAAGCGTTTAAGTTTGAGGGAGAGACAAACTTTCAAAAATGCTCTTATTTTGGACATTTCATGTCATCTGTTAGATATGTCTTTCATGCCACG
>VXBO01009244.1:45606-69243 GCA_013400135.1 Rhinoptilus africanus
AAAAAACCTTTTTGATCTTGACGGTCTGAGATATTTACACAGTCCTTTTGATATAAGAAACAACTCCTTAACGCAATTAAGATTCAGATACAGTGGTTTTCAGAGAGCCACTGGTGAAGGACAATCAAAAGTAGGACTGTTGTTTAATACAGATTCATGTAAATTTATCAAAAAATAGAAATAAAAAAGGGGAAAGTGCAGGAAAACAATCAAAACTCAAGTTCCAATTTTAATATTATAATGAAACACAATTGCATTTCCACTATTGAAAAAAAATGTTTAGTACTTAGCTATATTACTTCTGTAGAGTTAATCTATTCTCCATTGCTTATCTTGTTTTCCTTACTGCTTTGTGCTCTCTCCCTTTGGTCAAGCATATTTTTGGTACCACTTTCTTACTTCCTACATTCTCCAGTGCATCTCAGTGAATTCTTTTTAAAAAAGTATTGGTGCTAAGCTAATAAAAGTACTATAAATAATAGTATAAATATGAGGCTTATAAATTACTGCTGCAGATGTTCAAATTATTTATAGTAGAAAAATATGCAAATGACAAAGGAAAACTTGATTGGATAGATCAGTATCACCACTGAGGATACTGATTTTGTAAGGAAATCATCTGAACATGCACAGAATTATATTTTTATCCAAAGATCTTTGCATAACTAAAATAAGATTGATATTGATCAATTTCACAGTGGTCAGAGAATACCTTTCTTCTTCTTACCTGATGCAAAGGTTAAGGAGGTGATTTGTCTGACTGGACTACACCTTTGGAAGGCAGAACATGGGGTACTTATTTATGGGCAGTATTACACAATTCACAGAACCCAAAATACTGGTTATCTAGATTTATTTTTGCTATGTGACAGCTTTTAAACACTCAACAAACTTCTGAGACTGTTCTGCCTTTTGTGTGTATCATGGTTTAGCACCAGCCAGCAGCTAGGAACACACAGCTGCTCTTGCAGTTCTCTCTCTTCCCCCAGAAGGACAGGGAGAAGAGGAAGGAAAGAAGGGGAAAGGAAAAGAAAAAAAAAAAACCCAAACAACTTGTGGGTTGAGATAAAGACAGTTTAAAAGAAACAGTAACTGAAAAGGAAGACAACAATAATATTAACAATAATATAAATAATAATAATAATGACACAAGTCAGTCTCACCACCCAGTGAATCGGCACTGTCTGGAGCAGTAATCATGAATTCCCACCCCCTCAGCCAAACCCCATTTATGTACAAAGAATGATGTCTATGGTATAGGACATTCCGTTGGCCATTCCTTCATCCTATTTATGTTCCTTCTCAGCTCCTATGGGAAGCTGAAAAATGTCTTGAAAAATCTAATCACCTGGAAACAACTAAAACAATATGCATTATTGACATTCCTTTCATATCAAATCTGAAACACAGCAACCACTAGGAAAAAAACATCTCACCTGAAACCGTGATAGTGCGGCAGTTTTGAAGACTTCCTCTTCACTCCTTTGAGCTTTATCTGATGATACTGAAGGACTAGCTCAGCATAAAAGCAATCATTTAGGGAAAAGACCAAAATATCAATCATTTGTCAGCCCTGCAGAAACCCATCCATGTATGGAAGAAACAGCCTCAACTACCAGACAATCCCATCTCTCACCATTTCTGTAGGTTATTTTCTGTATTTGTTTTTTGTACTTTTTTCACTGTTAAAATTTCTCCCCAGCATCAAACAGTCAATACCATGAGTACCTTACACTTCAGTGCTACCAGAAATGCAGTCTTTTATAAACACTCTCATTGCAAAAGGAGGAAATACAGCTCTTTATCAGTCAAAAAATATCCAAAATCTCACTTTACTCATTCATTAAACAGAATTATTGTTAAGAAAATGTAGCTAAGATTTAAACAGTTTATGAAAAACTAAATTTATTACTACTAAAAANCAAGGAACTGGTTAGTAAAATTACAAAGTTGAAGTGCTGCATCTTTTTCTTAAGTTAATGCACATATTAGCAATTAATTTATAACAGAAGGCATAATTAATAATAAAACAAAATATTCTAAGTGTTGATGGCAATATCTTACTGTCCTTGGAATTAAATAAACCCTAATTGTTTCAGTGGCAGTATTTATTTCCTGATGATATGCACCTGTAATATATTGCTAGATACAGATTAATGGGTTGGTATGCCAGATTCATTTCATATGTGTGTCAGGTTTACATTAAAGATAAATTGCTAAGCAAAATTCAGTCAGGCTTAATGCCAAAGGCAGAAGTTTTTAAATGTAATACAAGTCTTACAAAGTTTGGCAAAGGTAGCTTTCATAGCTTCACCTGCCTTGTTAGAATCAAGATAAGAGAAAAATCTGTATGTATGATTTAGACTTCATTAGGTAGGGTCCTTCCTTCAACACTTCAGAAATTTGGAAGGATTCATGAGTAAATACAGGTTGTGCAAGTAACTGTCATCCTCAAAACCATTTGGGTTTTTTTTTATCTTTCCATTCAATAATAACAGAAATGAAAATATTACATACAGCTTTAAAAAAGCAAATGAAACCCACTGGAATTATTAATTTTTTCCCCACATAATTTACAGGCCATATTCTCCTCAGCTGATACCATTTCATTTGAAGTATTAACAAAAGTACTGAGAGAACTGGCAGAGAACTTTATGTAAAGATCTTTCAACTTTTTCCAGTCCCTCTAATAGACCAAGTTTGTTAATGGCTCAGGCAAACAGTGGGGCCTGGTTTTTTTCTTGAAGACAGCTTTGGTTGAAGATCAATACCCATGTTATGTAGACTTATCTGGAGAAAGTTTTCATTTTGTGTTACAGGTCAAAAGGACATTTTCTAGAAAAGACCTCACTGTTTAAAGGAGTGTGTAACATAGTGTTTTAACACAAAAGCGTACAGGGCTTTGGAGATAGGGGCTGTATCTAGCATTCATAAAATCTTCAGAAAGAAAGTTTTTTCATGTTCAAGATAGAATTTCTGTGTAGGTATATAGGTGGGGAGAGTTGAAGCACACCCAAACAGCAAATAACCCTTTGATAAATCAGAAGGTTGGTCCATGTTCGAGTACTGGGCTGTCTGATTCAGGTCTGGTACTGGAGCTTTAACGCCCTGCTTTGTGTATTAACATCTTAACCATGGGAACTTTTGAGCCAGCTTTTCAGGACCTCCAGAATGTCTTTACTGGAAAAAGGACTATCAACATGTATCAGCTACTGAGCTGGAGATACCAGTAATATGCTCACAGAAGTCTGCAGTATCAGCAAGAAAGTCTGTTACCTTTCATGTAATAGAAGAGCTCTTTAGTGTTCCAAATATCTAACTTCAGCATTGTGTAATCTATGAAACTACATCAGACTTTAATGGGGACTTTGTCATTACATGTTCAATAGTCCATTGAATGAGTTTGGGAAATAGTATACTCAGATATACCCCGTGGTATACTCTCTAATGGTGAGTGATTCCTTTTACTGGTTGTGCTGTCTCTTGGATACTAATCAGTTTCAATGTTTCTCTGAAATCCTAGAAGTGACTGTTGAAAGTAGGTATATTTTTTTATTACAAAATAAATTTCATTCACATTTTACCACCCATGTAGAATAACAGGTGCAACTGGAAGTGATAGGAATCAAAACCTCTCCCATTTATCATTAATGCACCAGGAACAGCTTTTGTATGTTACTATGGATAAGAAATAAGAAATATAATGCAAGAAGACTTACAGTAACAAATGTTTAATTAAATGTAAATTAGTAAAGAATAAAATCAACAGGTATATATCCAATCCAGCCTCTGACAAAACTGTTTTGTGCCTGTATTTCCCTTCTTTTGATATTGAATTTGGGGCCCTTAATATAGCCCTAGGCAGTAGACGTAGTACAATTAATTGATATTTTTGTATATTCTCTGATTGCAGGGTTGATTCTCAAAAGCCAGTAATTGAAAATCAAAATGCTGAAAGGGTCACAAAAATAACTATGAACTATAACTCACTTTCAGATTGCCTGCTGATGTGGATGAGAGCAATAGAAAACACCAGAAAAAGTTTCAGAGGATTTTAAGATATTATTGAAGCAATAGCATGAACAAGCATTATTTGTTTAGAGTCATTCAGCACAGTTTTAAGAGGGGACACTCATGCCCAAGCAAATTAAAAGGTCTTCAAAGATGTTATTGTCATCAAGTTCTGAGTGACTTTGGGTGATGGTAATGGGATAAGGACCGTCTTACCTCTGGGTCATTTCAAATTTAGCCAAGCTCAATGGCAACTAAAAGTTGTCAGTATCTTATGGCTTAGTGATCTGTGTGAAATAAGCTGAAGGTCTCTTTTGTATGCTTATTGAACAGTAGACCACATCAAAAAGGCACCCTCACAATTGGTGCTGCTTGTTGGCAATCTTAACAGCGATGAAGGGTCTGCATGGATATGCAGGCTGCACTCTCCCTTGACCTGTGCAGGTGATCTTTCCAAGTCAAAACACTGGGAAGTCAAAGCAGAGATATTCTAGTAAGAGTGCCTTTGCTGTACCTATACAGATACATTAACAAGCTAGCTCAAGCACTATATGAAAATAAGAAATTAAGAAAAAAATTTAAAAAGAAAGAAAAAGAAAACAGCAAAAAAAAGAAAAAAGAAAGAAAAATAAAGAAAAATAAAAAAGAAAAAGAGCACAGTGCTAAAAGCTTGTGCTTTGCTTGTTTTAGTCTATATGAATAATTTCCAAAAAGGATTTTACAGAGGACATAGTGAATATTGCAATACTCTAGAACATAAAGCTTATCTAAATCTGAGGCTGAGTGTGTGTCTTGCGGAAATTTATCATGAAGGCATAAAAGGCATGTTATTTCATTAATACATGTACACACTTCAAGTGTCAATGAAATCTGCACATATATGATAGGCATAAAATATATTTTAAATTTATTGGAAAATATAAACTCTACATGTATTTATTAATAATAACTTAGTAATGTGTGTTTTTATTTATTTCAAGTTATGAAGACACCAATCAAGGATAACAATCTGAGATGCTAGAGACTTAAAAATGACTCAAACATTGAGAACATGTTGAGAACATTTTTGGCTAAAGCCCAATGCCTGATATGACTGGTCTGGGTACTGCTTACTTTTTTTTTTTCACCAGCTCATCTCATGATTCTGTCTGCAGAGCTTTATCAGATTATTTTGAAGTCTAGAAGAGTTCTCCCCAAAAGGCAAAGTGGTGATTTTACTCCTCCTCCCTCCAGACTCTCCGTGCCACACTTCCTGGGCTCTAATCACAAATTCTGCTATGACTAAGTAAGAAACCTCCTCCTTATTTCCACCTCCAGGGACTATCCCAGAAAGAAATGTTCTGAATCCCAAATGACTGTTGGTGCTTTCTGAGACAGGCATCAACTCAAGCATACCACTTGCCTGATACAGACTGTTATCTGGAAATAGACAGTTCCCTAGCCAACACGTGGTACTTCAATAGTAAGCACTAAATTCAACAATCCATATATGATCACTGCAGAAGCAGAAGCATATTGTACATGCAGCAACAGATTTCAGAAACAGAGATAGCTAAGACAACCTGTGTAGGTTAGGAGTTACTTAATACTGACAGTATGTCCAATGAGATGGATAAAAACACAGTTAATATAAACTTAAAACCAGGAAGCACTGAAAAAAAAACCTATTGAGAAAAAGATCTTGCTCTAACTCTTGTTTTAAGTGTATGAATATTTTAACTGGCAGGCTACAGGTTTAAAAACATTATAGGCTAAAGAATTTTGTTTAAATTTGCTGTTAGATAAATATATAAATAATTCTAAATCTTAAATGCAGCTTTCAAAGATGAATAATTTTAAAAAAATAATAATAATTTTCCCTCTTAAATTAAAAACTCTCAGAAAATTGAGGACAAAAGAAAATTCCAGTTTCAAATATCTCCTAATAAGTAAGTATGATGTACAGCAAGAAATTGGGCTGCACCAATCCAATGCAGAAATCCAGTATGGTATTTAATTGTTAATTTGCACCTAAATATACAGCAGTTCTTGCATAAAGCATCAACAAGAAGTGAATTAGTTTTCTAAGTTCTGGACTGTTTATGCCTACTACTATGCTGTGATCACATTCTAATATGGAGGATTTTATCCCTTAAAGTCTTAATTAAGAAATCCTTTTCTTATTCAGAGCCCCCCTTCAGCTGACTTTTTCATTTGAATCCAGCTCCACTGATTCAATCATATGATAAATGGTCACAGGGTCAGGTTTAAAGACAACTGCATACAAGAAATTCCATATGAAAGAGAAGATGCAAAATAACAACAATGAAAGAAGCAAAACTTTGGTCTGAGGGTTGTATTTAATTCTATATATGGGTGATACACTACAACAGGATAAAACACTTGTATTTTTTAGGAGTTAAAAGTAGAGGGATCATAGTTTAACTAGGAAATGAAAAATAAACAATGGATAGAAACAGAAATATTTCACTGTAATGATAATAACCACATAGAATTATTTGCCCCCAGGGTCAAAACAGCAAATGTTATCAATCATATAAAAGAACAAGCCATTATCTGAACAGGAAAGAGACTGGAGATAAAAGTGACTTTTAACCCTACTTTTCAGCTCAGGTTTTCCACTTTAAGAACTCCCTGTTTTCTATGTAGTCCTACTCTATGAAACACTGATCATATCTTGCCAAAATATGCATCATGGAAATAGTAAAGCTGAATTTTCTTTTTTTTATAGTACTTTGCAAATGTATCATATACATCAGAGACAATCACAGAGTTTTAATACAAATAATCAGAACAATGGGATTTTTTTTAAGATTTTATTCTCCCATTTTTTTCAGGATAAAAGGCCAACAATTTGATTTACTCTTAAAATAAAAAAATCAAAAATATCCGCTTTAATGAAGGTATTTTTAAAAATAATTTACTTCTTTTGATTGTATTAATGCATACAAACGCATTTGTAACAAATGGAAATATCAAAACTAATTTCTACCTTTTAAAACTCTCATTGCAACCCTTCAAAGCAAATGTTTGTTTAAATTTTCACAATTTCAATAATCTTAAACAATTACTTTAATAAAAATTCCAATTCTTGATAGAGGAAATTTTCAATTATTTTGCCCAACTTGATACGGTGCTTTGCCTAAATGTTCGTTCTTTGCCTTCAGAAGGAGAGCAAACTCCAGTAACAACCTTAACTACCTCTTCCATTGCTTTGGGTCCGATCAAGTTTACACTTGGATAATTTACATTCCTTGGTACATTTACATCCATGACAATAATTCTTCACTCTAGATGCATAAAAGGAGAGATATCCAAGGTTCCCAGAAGGATCTTGTAATAATGAGTATTTATGCATAATAATATATGTTGCTATCACATGCACCAGCAATATATTCTCTTTTAGAAGATAATATAAAAATATTTATTAATTTAGAAATTCAGTTTTTTAATTTTGCCAAGTTAAGGGTGAAGGGGGAGGTGTCGCACTTCATTGTGCCTTTATCATGATGATAAGCCATGTTTAAATGTGGTTTGTCATTCATAAATAATTTCCACATAGAACAAACCAGACTATGTTTCTTTCTTTTCTTTCTATCTATCCACTCATCTGTACCAGTAGATACCTATACCAATACACATAAGTACATAAATGCATAGGTAGTTACATGGATGGATATGATGAATAAAATAAGTTTTTAACTATTTCAGTGTATCACAGTACATAAATTCTACTGCAACATTTATCAGCAGGATTACTCTCATCAGCAAAATATTAAGCAATGATCTATGAAGAGCTGGTTGGCTAGAGATGCCACTTTGCATTGCTCTAAGGTGTTCCTAATTAAGAAGAGATACTTATGCATTAAATAGTTTCCTTATTGTACTTTTTCTATATAAAATTGCTTGTCCCACAGACAGCTCTTGGACAGGACATGAGGCATTTATTTGCTGCTAAAACATAATCCACAAGAAGTTAAAAAAATCTTTGCCACTTGTAATTTCTTTCTTTCTGCTGCCCCGTCATTTTTATATTTCTGATATGGAACTCTGATAACCAAAATGATTGTTGCAACTTTTTGCACGTATCTTGCCATAATATCTTGTGCTTCATTCACTTGGCAATCCAATTGTACCTGTTTTACGTGCTGTTCTTTTTCATGATTTGTTGTAAAAGGGGCAATTTTAAACATTTACGATGCATGAAGTCAATGCAGAAACTCAGCCTCCTGATTCTTAAATGCATTAGAAAAATATTTATTTTGTGGAATTTAATCTACTTCCTGGACATGTGAGGTATTGTGGCAGAATGCTGCAGAATATATAATAAGCAGCAATCTTGTTTGACAGAGAAACTGATTCCTTGACCTAACAGATCTCCAACTCTAACTTCTATGAATCTATGATATTCAAAGATGCTACAGGCAAGAAATTTCATCATGGTATTAATTGCTCTTTCACGATCTGTTTGTATGTATGTGTGTGCATGTTCTGTTTGGTATAAAGTTAAAACATCCTTTATTTCAGTGGTTTTACCTGAAACTATATAATGCTTATTATTCTGTTATTCTGTTCTCCCATAAAATATTGTGTTCAATATTCCACATCATAATAATCCTAATACTACAGTTTATGATGCTTCATTCTCTTTTATCCTACCAATGAATCATATTTGCTTATGTATGTTACATATGTGCGCCTACAAGGGAGGAAAGATAAAATACAGAAGCCTCAAAAAATAATAATTGCTATATTTTGAAATGTTAGAGCAGTCTTGAAAAACAATGATTCATCCAGTGCTGGTCATAGCATATAAAGGCAAATGTTAAATATTCCTCTGTTATTAAAATTAACATAGTGGTAAATGAGATTTTCTTATTTTTCTATTTATTTATATTTGGCTACATGGTCAATGGAACATCTGCTTAAAAACAAAGAACCCTTCACTAGCGCTTACCTTTTTTCCTCATTTATCTTACATTCTACTAACAAGAATCAGCTTTCCCTCTGCAAAAAATCCCAAACTGCTTATCACTCAGATGATATGCAAGAAAAAATCTCCGCATTTGTGAGCAGGCTCTTATCTGTGGCATGCAGAAACACATGAAACACATGAAATATCAAAATAGAAATGCATCAACATTAATGTCAGTGAGGAGAAGGGAGCAGAACCTGCCACTTTGATTAAGAGATCACCTGACAGAACTCCTTCCTGTGTATGGAGAACAAATGTATAACTCTGGCAACCAGGCAGAGTTACTGTTTTCTCAAGTCACAATTATTAATTGCTTTGTAATCTTTGATGCACCTCACTCTAGTTACCCTATAGCACATAAGACTGAAGGCCAGACTTCTTTGTTTATATTTGCTCTGTATCAAGTATACTAGACCTGTTTCTTCTTAGATGGGAGATTAGCTTTCTACAACTGTTTATGCTTCTCCTGTAGTGACCCTTTTCATTAGTGCATTATATGAGTGGTTTTAGGTAATGGAATTTCCAGAACTATCAAGATTTTTTTTTTTTTTTTATGTCTTCTTGTTTTGTGAAATAACCTGGTGTGTGCAAATGATAGATTTCTCCTGTCAGAACAACTGCTAGTCAGGAACTGTACATATACTTAAAACCCACGCAATATCACTATATTTAAGCTATTATTCCAGTACCTCATATTTAATACAATTTCCCAGCCACTCTGTTCTGAATGCTGAATGGCATCACAAATGGGCAAGTGGCAGTGAAACGGCACCATTGGAAACTTAGTCTAGTCCAGTGCCACAGGGACTTAGATGAAACGCAGTCCAATTGTCTTTGTATCCATCTGTTACACATCACTGAATATTCTATCCACTGCACCGCTTAGTTTAGTTCAAGATAGTCCTTGTTTTCAATAAAAGAGCTTCCTGCAAACCTAACAAACTTTTATTCTCACTGCAATTTTTCAATTTTATTTCCCACTCCATCCCCTGAAATAATGTCAGTAAAGAGTAGAGAGGATTAAAAGCCACTGGCTGCTGAGGGATTCAAATGTGGGCTCAGCACTGTTACTAACTGCCCATGCTATTAGGATCTTAGCTTATTTAAGTATGTTCAGTTTCTGGTAAGGGGAGGAACAGACCGTGCATGATTTAACTGTCCCCCTCAGCCGTCATCAAGCCTAATCCTTTTCTGATGTGTAGCCTTTAGAAGGGATATAAAACCAGATTTTTACTCTCTCCATTCAGAATATAATCAGATTGAAGTCATACCCTATGACATTTGGGTACCCCACACTGGGTACCCCACACAGAGTACCCTAACAGTGGTTTTGCTGCTCTGCACTTAATAAATCTCTGCACTAAGCCTGTAATGAAATGTCCTTAAGAACACACGGGCAATTATCGTAAGTATAACTAAAAGCATTACATTGCTATTCTTAAAAGATTCTGGGTAATCTAGTGTTGAAATTGTACTACACAGACTATCTTTTTTGATATATAATTTCATGGAGTGCTGTGTTTCTCTCCTTTGACTTTCACTGCCCCATCAGATTACTTCCTCACCCATAATTCCTGAAATCTGTTTGGTAGTATATAATGGCTTGGGGAAAATGCATGTTGCTTTTTGTGTCCTTTCAGGCTATTAATCATTAGTAACCTTGTATTCAGAGTTAGTTCATTAAATATGTATGCCTTTTGGTAATCTGATGCCTAATATATATTACAAACATCGTGCACTAACAGCAATTATATTCTCTCTAATGGGTTTTGTAATTGTAGTACCATGTTGGAGAAGCCTGTGAAGTCTGAAATTCTAAAAATATCAGTAAAACAGATTCTGCTAAATGATAGCTCAGTAATAAACACATGGAGAAAGGTATTAGTTTGGAACACGATATGATAAACTATGTAGGGAACTGAATTATTAAGATTCATCTTTATTTCAATCTGATGAACAACAAAGAGATGAGGGAAAAAAACATCACAAACACTGAAAAATATCAGGGCAGTATAATGTCATTGTTTAGTTCACATGTCCTCACTGCTCTAAACTTAACCTACTTTAAACTTGCTAAAGTTTTGTTGGTTTGGTTGTTTTTTTCCCAGTGCAAAGCGTCCTTTTGAGAGTTAGATAATCAAGGTGGATAATTAGAATATTCTTGGTGGAGATCTCAACAGCTTTAACGATTTTCCACTTTCTGCAAATAAACTACATCACGAATATTACCAAAAAATTTTGAATAACAGGAAAATGCATATCTCAAGTACCTTTAATCTATTTGTTTTATGCTGGTAAGTCTGCAATAATAGGGGCAATACTATGTTACTAAATAAAAGAAAAAAACAAATGAAACCAAAAAATACACCAAAACCAACTATAGACCATTATTTATGGGACTTTTTTCCTCTGTACTTGAATGAACTTCCATAGAATATGATAAGCTGTCAGCAAATATTTTACATGCTTTAGAACTGATTTAGAAAATTTACCTGGACTATAATTGGTAGTAGCAAGTTGTGAAGTTTCGGTGCATAATAAAGCTCTGCTCTGGTTGTAACCTAACTGAAGAATATTTATTTTAAAAAGGTGTGATGAGGGTGTTCTTTTTTTCAGTTACAGAGGTTTTAAATATAGACACTTGTGACATTCAGAAATATCACTGGCATAGAGCAAGGTCTATGAAATTTGAGAACTGCTGACTCCAGAATTTCTGACTCATTACAGGTGGTGAGGAACCACTGTGACTGAGATTCCAAATGACATTTTGCCATCTAATATCTTACATTTCTGTGATGCAAGAAAATCTTTAAGCTTCTTGCTAGGCTATATTAATAAAAAGCTGGCCACCACACCCACAAAGAAGGGCAGAGAAACAAGGGCAGGTGGATAGTCATAATAGTACCCTGCCCTGGGAAATCCCATGCCCAGCACAGGAGAGCCATCAGCCCATTAAAGCTCCTCCACACACACAAAGGACTAGAGGGGTATGACAGCAGATAGGGGAACTCAATTATGCAGCCAGAGACACAAGCCCCATCCTGTTTCCTCCTGCAGCTGTCTCAGGGGAGGCTCCATTCCCATGGGCTGGAGCACCATGAATCCTTTGCAGCAGCAAAATTTGGAGCATCTATTTGATGTAAAGGTGCTACTTCTTATTTAGGTATGAGACACATTATGGGATACATAGGAAAAATATTTTGGGATTGTGTAATGCTTATTTGTGATTATTTAGCAGATGAACCAAATGTGGGGAAAGGTAAGTATCAAAGTGGTTTAGGAACAACAGGTGTAAAATAGAGAGACAAGGAGACAAAAGGGGCAGAGTGCATGAAGACAGGCAGCTGGTAAATACACTTGTCTGGCTACATCTTGCACCTGACCAGAGCAGTTTGTCCTGCTTTCTTATTAAACACCACTCATAACTGTTTTCCTGGGTGAGGGGACTGTATTCTGCGTGTGTATGTGTATGTAGTAGTCTGTACCAGCAACCGGAATGGAGTGTAGCCTCGTCAGCTCCTATGTCCAGATGCCAGCAACTGGGAAGACAGGGTGTCTAAGGCCAGCTACTGGAGGAATCTGCACTGTATATACGTTTATCTTTCTATTAACAGACCTCCATACTCATCAGCCAGAGGGAGTAACAGTATAAGACCATTTGTGCTGTATATTTCTGCATATGTTGATCTGCATGGCTGGCTGTATATATAGTATATGTGCACTGTTTAAATATGTTTGTGGTGTGCCTATCAGGAATACCTTCTCAGCCCCACTACTGGTTGGGTCTGGGGACATGGACCTGCTGCAGCCTTGCCTTTCAGATTTTTGGATTCAGAAACTCCCTAATAGAGCTGAGCCCTCAAACTTTTTCAGATTTGAATTTAGCTTTCTTAGAAGAATATGTAATTTATAGGAAGGGCTTGTTGCCTTCAACTTGCAAATGATCATCAGTTCCTCATGCCAACAAACTGCTGTTAAATTATTTGATTAAAAAAACCATGAATTCTGATGAATTAATTTTATATTATATTTGGAAATTTCAAGTTAAAATATGTAAATGTTTGTATCAGCATTTACTGAGAGCTGTTCTTCTACATCAAGAAAGACTCAGTGGAGTTAGAGAAGGTACAGAGAAGGGCAACTTAAACAAATTAAGGAACAGAACAGATGCTTTTAAAGGTGGATTTGAAAAGGCTAGGACTCTAATTTGAAAAGGAGAAGGCTAAGAAGGTATATTGGTAAGATTTAGAAAAAAATAAGATGAATGGAGAAAAAGAATACAGAACTGTTATTTGCCAAATCCCACAGTACTGGACATAAGGGGCTCTCACTGAAGGTAGTACAAGATAAACAGAAAAAAAGAAAAAAAAAAAGTACCTAAAACATTAGGCAATGCAATTCTGGAGTTTATTGCTATAGTAGTTTGTAGGTGAAGACTATATCAGCAGGTTCTAAAGTGGATTAGAAGAATTCGTAGATACCAGGTCCATAGAAAGATACTAAAGTGGATGTACAGGAACGTACCTTATAACAACCTTAATTTAATGACTATGGATAATAGAATTCACAAGGGAAGCAGCCTGCAGTAGCCAGGCTTGTAGGCTGGTTTGAAGTGGCATATCCCACTGACATTACTGGAAGCAGGACTAAGTGGATGGTTACTCTAACTCCAAGAACATTTCCTACATTCTTATTTTTATGTACTTCTATGAGGTTCAAGAGTCCATTTTCTTAAGTGTTACACAGATGTATTCCATAAATTTGTGATTGAAGGTCCTCATTCTGCAGTTTATCTAATTTCCACTGTCACACCAGCACAATAAAAACAGTAACAGGTTTATGGCCTGAGACTTTTAAAAGTTGCAGAAAGATAAAATGGTAATTAAAGAAATAAGTTCCAAAAAGGAATTACAGTGACAGTTAATCAACTTAGCATTAGCAGCATGAATAAAATATCATAACAGGAAATATTACTTAGAACCACAATCTTAAAATACATTAAAAGCATTTTAAGCTTTTGCTAGGAAGTAGCCAGGTACAGTCAATAGACATTGTATTTTTAGAAGATTCTTTAGACCCAGTCAGTAGAATTTTCTGGTTCAGTCTCACTATTTAAAGAAAGCTCTGCTGTTAGGTCAAATGGTTTGAAAGAATGCTCTTTCCTCTTAGTACGCAATAAAGCACTTTACGGTTCAACATTTCTATTGCAGAGCACATCCCCTTCAGAGAAGTAAGAATTTATAGTAAACATAATATTGATAATGGATAAATTAGAAAGATTGCTTTTCCTTCACGTTGGACAAAATCATGACTTTGTTTAGAGAGAAAGACCTCCCTTAGTTTATAAAACTTGCTAATCAGTGAACACGCTATTAAGAACTTATGGTGAAGAAAAATCTTTTCCTTCACAGTTTGTCTTTGCTCATTCCACAATTCATTGCCTTTTTAGTTGAAAAGAGTATTGAATAAAATGTTCAGCTAGGTAGTAATAGGTAAGCTGTTTTCAGTCCAGGTATGAAGAAAAATATCTACCCATAAAAATAACACTAAAAAGATAAGTTGTGGTATATACCTGATGATTCAGTGCCTATGACTCCTTTTTTTTTTTGTCTGAATATCACCCTCATGCTACCCATTTCTCTACAGAGCTCTCATTTAAAGCAAATGACAACCGTTGAGGTAATTTTAAAATAAATAGATCATTAACATCTCTAAACATTACAAATTTAGAAAACAGTTGTATGCTGTGAGGCATTGGTATGCAAGGCATAATTGTCTTAGCTTTCAGCATAAGCAACCCTTTAAGAAGCTGCAGTATAGTGTTTCTGATGCTACTGCTGGAATATTTAAAGCAAAATCTTTGGAAGTGTCTCCTCATATGGAATGCCTCTGTGTATTCCATATGAGGAATACTGTGTAAGGCAAGATTTGAAACTCTAAAGAATACTTTTAATCAGTGATTGCTACCAATTATTTTCAATATTCAGAGACTAACAAGCACACAGATAATTTAAGTTGAATACTCTAGAAATTCCATCCTAACCTGAGAAGAGTCTGGAAAACTCGGACATCAGCTGCCTACTGTGTGGGCAGAATCTGAATTAAATATTTAGATCTATTGTCTGTGTCTGCAGGTGCAAAAATGGTGTGTAAAATCAGTAACTGTAACAAAAATCACTCTCAGAAGAATAGATACCCAGTTTAAATAATCAGAACTAATAACTCCGTTACATCTGTAACTTCTGTGATTCCATGATTGCTGTAAAGATGTTTTGAATGCATCTATTTCTATGCAAATTCGGTGTGAATATGTCTGTTTATATGCAAATAAAACAGAATATGAAAATGGAATTTTTTAAAAGATGATTCACTTTTTAAATGTATCCACTAAAATACACTGTAATATCTTTGTTCTTTTGAGGTAATTGCCATAATTTCTTTGAAAATTTCCATCCATCTTCTATCAGGTGCTGGTTATATCTTAGATAATAAAATCTGTTAACATAAAATTAAGGATAGCATCAGAAGCTTGCAAAAAAAATTCTTTGCAAAAACATCAAAAGTTGTGGAAAATATAGGGATAAGAACTTCAGAGTTAAAGGCAAAATTAACATTTCAAAGCAAGAAAATGTATAGTTAAGATTCCCAAGTTACCTTAAACCTCTCTCCTTGGAAATCCCACTCATATTCCTCTTCCTGTTTTAAGATGTTATTCTTGAGTCTAGTTTTCCTGAAAGAACCTTAAAAATTCTAAAACTTGTGCATTGAGTCTTCAATTTTATGGATTAATGCTAAACATATCCCCCAAAAGCTATAGTAATGGAACGGTTTTCATGACTAAAAACTGGGTCTGCATTCTGTGAAATGGACCTACAATTTACAGTGCCCATAACACACTATTACCAAAGAGCACTGTAATCTCAGGTGCTTTTCAGGACTAAGTGGTGAAGTCCAATTTATCTACAGGCTAATGTTTTAAAAGAAATGCAGAAATATGATTATACGAACACCATGCTTAAAGACTTAGTTGGACTGCAGAGCAGTTCCTATGCAGAAGACGTTTTTTATCCTCCAAAATAAACCCAGCCAGAGCAGGATGACTTTGAAAAACAGAATGGGAGAAAAGGATGGTATTCTTCTCACTTCAGTAATCTAAAAGAAAGCCCTCTAAGCCTAGACACTTTCAATATTGAATGAATCTCCACCAAAGATTAAATCATACCATAGCTCTTAAAAGAGCTGTAGCTGATGCACTGAATCAATGAATTCTACTCCAAGATACTCCAGCTTAGACCAAAGCCTTGTTCAGTCAAATTCTGAATATAGCCAAGGATGGAGTGTTGGGTAACATTCACAGTGGGAAATGTTTTTGTAATGTCTGACTGGCGTTTCCTCCAACCAGAATGCACTTCCAAGACAGCCTGGCCCCATTTACACTGTTCCATTATGTAGTGGAAGATAGCAGAAAGGTCTCCACTTCCCCTACCCTATCATGAGTGAACAGTCAGCTTCCTTAGTCTGTACTCATCTATCATGTACTCCAGACTCCACTAGCCACTTTACTGGCCTTCCAGGCCAGTATGCGCATGTCTTTGTTGTACTGGAGAGTCCCCAGTCAGGCACAGCACTCCAGATGTGGTCTCATAAGTGCTGAACAGAGGGAATGAATCTGCTCCTCAAGCTGTGGGCAACGCAGGCTGAAACAGCCATATGACTGATCTCTGCTGCAAGGGCACACTGTTGCCTCATGTTCACCTTGTCCATCAGGACCACAAGGTCTTTTCTGCAGAACTGTTTTCTAGCCAGTCAGCTTGAGGTTTTCCATCCCAGGTACAGGACTTCATATTTTCTTTGGCTGAACTTAATGAGGCTCTCATCAGCCCAATTCTCCAGCCTGCTGCCCTTCTACTCTTTTCCAGACCTTCATCTATGTCCTTAATTGGGAACTTAAATATAATTGGCCTTGGTATGAACCTCTGAAGGATACTCCTAATATCCACTGGAAAATTGGACCTTTTAATAATAACCACAAGACTGAGCCTGTCACTCAAGATAGTTTTACAGTCCCTGTATGCACTTCATTTCTCACTACTGAAGTGTGCTTCGAACTTAGGTCTCTCACTTTGAAAACTGCTTTATGCGCACATATATTGCTGATACACAACAGAACCTTAGCCTAATCATGTCTTTGAATAGATTTAATAATTATTATTTTTTAAAAAAAGCAGTAATCACAACTTTCTCCTGAGGGGCTGACCCTACAAGTACACTCTGGACCTGGATCTCTGAAGCATGCTCATGGTCTTTTTTGATGTCCAGCCTGTTATCTGTGTGAACCAGTACCTTGCTTTTTGATAAGGAATCTCTCACAAAACATATATACAAGCTTTAGCATAATAGTGTATTAATTGTCTCTTGTATCTTCAGGCAAAAAGAACATATCTGCATGAAGATTTTGGATTATACTGATTTAACATTGCTAACAATAGTACCAAGTGATCTCTTTCTTACGAACTGAATACTCTCCAGGTTAAATTTGAAATAGAAACATCATTGTTTTTATTAGGAAATCATAATGTACTAAAATTCTGATGAAAATAAATCCACCTTTCAGATAAAAAAAAAAAAGAAAAAGGAAAAGGAAAAGCAGCTTAACACAGTTCCCTTTTAAACAGATAATCATGAATCTTTGAGAAATTCACCCTTAAATAGATTCCTTGTTATATAAGAATTATGACTTTTCCAATAATTTATTCAGAAACTACCTATCTAATAATTTATCAGCAGGAACTAATGAACTCCCACACAGTGCACTATTTCATTTAGGCTAGAAAAATACACATTAAATTGAAAGTCATCCATACAGTCTATATTCAAAGCACAAATTAAAACTTAAATACAGAGCTGCTATAATACACAAACTCAATAAATAAACTACTTATTTTAAATACTCTAGTGATTATCATAAAGCGGACTGAGAAACACCAAAATTGCCTTTTTCTTCCAATATTCCATTTACTTTAATGCATTGTCTCAGTGTTATATTGGTATAAAGATGTTTGAAAATGGTGCCTGTAATCTACATTTTTGATCTGTTTAAAGAGCTGCTGGCTTCAGCAGAACATTAATGCAAATCTAATGTACCTGCTGGTATGATTAGCTGAATCAAATGATGGCATTTAAGTAACACCTAAATAATCTTAATTAGGATCTTCAGCTCATCTTAGCACTTGGAACTCTACAGATGGATAGTCTTAATTATCAGCCTTTTGATTAGGATAACAGCTCTAATCAAGAAGATGTGTTTCTGATAGACAGCGTATCAGTAAATTAATGACTGTTGTTAAGAGGAAAACATAAGTGAAAAACAAGAGCTGTCTGCTATCTGGAACATGGTAAAAGAATAAAGTCTACAGTATGTGAAGAAATTAATGTTTTGTGGGAAGAACATAAGTATTCACATTTGGTATGTGTGGAATTGAGCCAATAATAACGCCTACTCCCAGTTTTCCCCACTCTGCTCCCCCCCACTGAATATGCCCATGACTTCTCGCTTGCACAGTCACAAATCATGAGTAATGCAAATTAGTTTATAAACATTCCTTTTTGACACCTTGTGATTTTATGAAAGTCCGATGGACAGAGGGCATTTGAACCAATGCCAGTGAAAAGGTTCCATATGTAGGTAAAAGTAACAAACGGCTTGTTAGTGGGTGCTGTTCATTTGAAATGGAGGCTATAAATTTAAAGGTATTGCTACATCACAAGAAACACAAAACCATATATAAAAATGCAACACTTTCTTGCAGCCAAGCTACGTGGTGTAACTTCCGCTTCTGAGATGTTTCATCATTCACTGATGGAAATTTAATGTAAATGTCGGACTAATTAGAATACCATGGTAGAATATGGCAAAGTGTTTGTTATCGAATATCCAGATATTGAAATTATGAGTTAAGTGTTTCCAAAAAAACATTTAATTAATCCTAATTAAAACAACCGTATACTTTATTTATATATCAGTAACTGTTTTTAGAAGTTATTTTGTATTAGCAAATGAAGGGCATTGAAATGTCAGCTTTTTTTACCTAGTTCAGATCATTATACTGAACCATTTGTCACTTCCTGATGAGGGTGAGACCTATGGAAAAAAAAAAAAATGTTTTCAACTTTAAATTAGTATCTTGGGTTTATTTTCTGATGGACTGTAATTTCCTTACTGAAAGAAAAAAACTTCACCACTATAGTTTTGACGTGAGGAATAAGACTCCACAACCGACCAGGTTGTAAAGTAGGTATGTTTATTCAGCGCCGGGCAGCACGAGGGGGTAGCCCCGCCAAAAATCGTGCTCACCGGGTTCATGACAAAACTCCACCTTTATGCTCCTACTTCATACATATTTAACGCGTGTTGCGCAATGCTTGTACATATTGATAAGTTGCCCCACTTCTTATTAAAATTAGCGTCCCGCCCCCGCGAGTCTGTGCAGTGCCCTCTGTTGGTGGTCGTCGGGGGTCTTAATGATGAAGTAAGGAGTCTTCCTCTTCGTTACCTTCTCTTTGACCTCCTCTCTTGGCACGGTCAGTCCGTCTTTGGATCCCGGCCAGACTTGCTGGAACTCTGCCATACCGTGGGTCTGGTCCCACCTGGTTTCTGTTCCTTCAGTCCTTTCTTCAGGGGCTCTAGTTTTCTATTGCTATTGTCTAAGGTCAATCATCTATGATCTACATTATTGTCTAAGGTTAATCACTTATGACCTACAGGTTACACATCTACCATCTTAACTCCTTATCTCAGTTTGGGGAAAGCAAAACAAAACAAGAAACACCCCAATTCACACAAAACCAACTGAACTTGAAGAGAACAAGCATAATGAAGGTGGAAGTTACTATCTGTAGGTATACAGTATGTTTTGGGGGAACAAACAGGCAGGACAAGAAAAGACTCCTTAAATAACAAACACTGTAACAATAGCTTATATACACTTGCTTGTCAATGTGTTCTTTGAGTATTCAAAGAATTCGGTGGGAGAGAAGGCTTAAAGGTTTGCACTCTTGTGTTTTAATTCTGGGAAATATTGGCAAACCCATGCTACCTCTATAAACACTTAGCATGGAAACCAAATGCTATACAGACAACAACCAATCTTCTATAATCAAACTAACCCCACATGCCATGACAGTTAACAAGCTTATCTGATTACGACTGCCTATAAGATCAAATGACCTGAGACATGCTGAGTTTGGACGCATGAAGAGGGAAGTTTTCAGGGGTAAGTGACACTCATAAATACTTCTGAGATAAAAACAAAAGAATTTTAAAATACTGACACTGGCATCAGATGGCACTCTTCCTAAATAATCCTTGGAGAAAATATTCATGAAGACTGAGCATTTTCCTGATCATATGACCTGACAACCAGTCAGGTCACACACTGGAAGACCTCCCCTTGAAAGTGGAGGTGAATAATGAGACTAACTTAAGAATGCTGAGAGAGCATTAATAATGACAGTTTCCTAGTGATGTCAGATTTCCACTTTCAATTAGCAAACACTTGGTTGATTTATATAAAATCAGAGTCCCATACAAACAGTATTCATGTTATGAACTGCATTTAGTTGAGATTAACAAAAATAAAATTGATATTATGGTTTGTGTAATTTCATGCAGCTGTCCCTCCTCCCTCAATTGCCTCCCCATCTAATCCACAGAGGCTAAAGAGAAATGATCCAAAGGAAACTTTGGGGATTAAATTCTCCAATTATGCTGTCAGGTGGGACATGATCAAAGGTATATCTTGAAATTCTAATACATGCAAACACAAGACAGTTTGTAACAGATTAAGAGGAACATGAATGTTAAAAAAATGCAAATAAGGCTAGACTTTAAGTCTCAATATACATATAATTTCCGTACAAGCGAAGCATACTTACTGCTGCATTAATTTATTTCTTCTCTCTGCCTGTCCTCCAATTTTAAGTGTGCTGCTTTGGCCCACTGCGTATTTTCTTACACTTGTGACACAAATTTTAGGCTTAAGCATTTAGAAAAAGAGAGGAATAGCAGTGCACACAAAAAAATATTTACAATAAACTATTTCCTCCTTTTCTTATGTGCATACTTTATATATATCAGTCTGTTATATATAATTAAGACAGGTTTAAAATGTATGTTATATTCTCTACATGTCCTAAAATCCCTCATTAATTGTGTATTTCAAAGGAAAGGATCCAGAATTGGACAATACATAAAAAGTAATACCTTGACAATCATTTGTCTGTCTTTAACAGCTTAGTAAATCCTGCATTTAGAAAGGTAATATATGTAGAATAGAGAAAGCAGAAATATGCCGTTTATTAAATCAGCCATTAAATAGCATCTGAAATGTATTTCTTTTATACATCATACAATCTAGCTATTTTAATTAATTGATTTTTCATAAACACTTGCATAGTGCTTGCTCTAATATCAGTTAAATGCCTATTTGTAAGTAAATAACCATTACCAATTTACATGTATAAAATATGGCCCTGATCCTGCAAGTGGAACCACATTGATGGATTATGGTGACACACTGTCCCCAGTGGGACACTGTGGAAAACACAAGAGAGCTCACGGAAGTCCAAAGAAAAGAAAAGAAAAGAAAAGACAGCTGATACGATTTTTGTTGGAGGAGTTTTACGTTGAGACCTACCATGCACACCATTGCCTGGCATGCTGCATCCAAAATCCTGGAAACAAAAGCTGAAAAGCTGCAGGCTGGATCCATACGGAGCCCAACCTCTTTGCCCGCTCACACCTCTGAGTGTCACTTTGGGTACTATGTGTGTTTACATTCACATTTTAGTGGGTATGTTCACAACCAGCCCTGCAGGCCTTTGCTGACTCCTTAGAAGGCTGCTTCATGATCATCTTTTCTGTTATTTAATTTACTTAAAGGAACTAAGGTTTCAGTATGTTTCTAATGATATAAAAAGCTTTATATTAATGCCATTTTGTACTACTAAAAGATGTGAACAGTGCGGCGAGGCTGGGGAGGGAGGGAGGGGAAGGGTAACTGAGGGAAAAAAAAGAAAATGAAAAAAGGGCAGTGACATAACAAGACCCTGCATGACATTTGATATTCAAATTGCTCATCATTTGCCATGGTACTAATTGGTCTCTATCTAAGACTTTTCCATTTAAAATTATATGCTTCCCTGCTGTAGGTTATGGCTATCAATTAATCATAACAATGACATTTCCAAATGAGAACTGGATCAATGTCAGCACTGGGTTAAATCTTAAAAAGTCTCCCCAAAAAAGTCTAAGATTATTCAACATTGTAAGACATACATTTGATACTTTTTCATTTTTACCGGCTGATGATTCAAGATGTTTATGTTAGAAAGTTAAATCCATGAAATGTTAATGCTGCACAAAGTTAACAGGGATGTGGGAATTATCCATTCTTAAAAGTTGTGGAAATAATTTCTTGCTTCTCTTTAACCTAGCAGACTACAGCATTTTCATTTATTTTCAGTTCAGGTTTTTAACACAGAATTACATAATTAAGTATCAATTTAAGACATATTAAGTTAGGAAATTAAAATGAGTTTAGCATGCAAAATGTGAAAATGTTTTTTAAATATATCTGGAATGTAGTAAAGGAACTTGACTGCTTAGAGTAGATACTTCATATGGACAACCTGTGCTGACATGATGCCTAAACTGTAGGCAGATAATTTTATAATTATTTTAATAATTTTATTGGGGTATTTGATAATGTCTCTATATAGATAGTAAGTATATTGTGAATATAATATTTCAGAGGTTTAGCTATATTCTCAGTGATCCAGTAGATTCTGCTAGATACTCTCAAACATGCTATGTTTGAAATATACTTCACAATTTTTAAAATGTTTTGATCATAAGACTGTAAGCATAAAAATGATATCTGAAGACATACAGGAACCTTATGATAGCTAAATCTCATCAAACTCCTGTTGATTCATTGCTTACCTGACTCCCATGCTTCNCCCCTCCCCCCCTTTTTTTTTTTTTTTTTTTTTTTTTTTTTTTTTTTTTTTCCGGGAAGGAAGGGACAAAAGCCTGAGCTGTGGCAATATGAAATATATTCACACCAGGTGTTTTTATCAATTTAATTACAGTGCATCAGTGAGAAAGGCTTGGAGTGGTACTCAGTGTAACACATCTACAGTCACACATAGACAACCAGCTTGACCTTCAACAGTTCTTTTTCCCCATCTTGTCTTTCCCATCAAGCAAGAAAAAAAGTTGTCTCTCCTGCTACCTATTCAAATTCTTCACTCTCCCTGTTGATTAAAATTGGCTGAAGCCAGATCTGAACCATGCATATAAAATTACCAACCATTGTCCAAACTGAAAAGATGTTCTATTGCCGTAACTACATAATGTGCTATATAATAATATGTTATGCTAATCTTATAATAATAATAATAAAGTTAAAATAATAGCCATGAGTGTTACAATCAGTAACAGCCTTAGGCATGACACTAAGATGACCATTCTATCTTTAGAGAACAAATGCAATGTACAGCTGGCCAGAAGAAAGAACTGCACTGTGGAGGGGAGGACAGTGAGGAGAAAGAAAACCCCTATCATTTTATTTTCTTTGTGTTGAAATCAA
>VXBO01009244.1:75229-98209 GCA_013400135.1 Rhinoptilus africanus
TGCTGTATGCTATGTCAAAATATCTAGTCTGTGTGATAAGAAACTTATAAGAAGATGAGAAATGCAAAGGATCAGGGTAAAACCACAGGAGATATATCACTTGCTAAAAAACATGCAGGGGGCTGTCAGCAAATCCCACAACAGAACTGAAGTTTCCTGGCTGCCAGACTGCTGACCCATTCATTAAATGACAGTGTTTTCCGTTAGAACTTGAGTCCATTCTCCATCAAACAAAATTATGTAGTTAATAAGTCTCTATAATATCTTTTAGGATGAAACTTACTCTATTAGTATAAGGTTACATTATTGCACTGCTGGAAGTTAATGTTATTCACTGTAACTGCAAGCAATCTGAAGCACTCATCCACTGGCCTGTTTCAGAAGTACCTTGATGTAATCAAAATGATTCTTTTTTTACCTGTTAAACCTTTGATTTTTAGGATAGAAAAGATTGTTGAAGTGCAAAAAGTCAGCTACTAATTTTATTACTTTTATTGAATTGATTGTGAATGATGGTATGCATTTTTAATAAGTAATGCTGCCTCATGTCCTACAAACTGCTTCTGGAAACTGAAATAATAAATATTATAAATAGTATATTAAAATAGTAAACTGCACATTTGTAAGATATCCTCATCTATTTCCATAAAAATTTCTCTAAAAACAAGGGGCTGTTTGCCAAGGAGTCAATCAGGTAAGCCCATATGTTATTGATTCCTCTGTTGCTCTGCATCATTTAAAAATAGCTTCAAAACTGAAAAGCATAAAACATTGTACTTTAATGTGCTTTAAATCCATTTCTTTCATCCTGTACCGTCTGTGGCAAACAGGCGTGCAAAGTCTGCTTGGTTCATTGAATTTTTAAGGTCAGTGTTAGGTCTTGTTCTGGGATTCTCATGTCATTATTTACTCAAAACTCTTTTTCTGGTTTTAAGTAACAAGCTTAGGCATTTATGATGTGTTTCTACATGGGAAATCATAAACAAATAGATAGGAATTAAAAAGAGAACTTACAAATCAGCTTGTCATAGCTATTGATTTGGCAGAGACATAGAGGGTAACATTGACCACAGAAGTGATGTACACATATTTGTAAATTTGTGTGCATTGTACTAAAGCAAACCTATGGGGCACACTAGTGGTGAAAAATTGGGATTTAACACAAGTTCTTCAGCTATGTGAATGACAGGCCCATGTCTGCTGTCTCATACTCTGGATTTTACCTGACGTGACATCTATGACACACAGCCAATACTGAGCAGATAAGTTACTTTCAGGTCCTTTCCTAGAAACGTACAGATAATTCCTAGATTCCTGGAAAAAGTTTAGAAAACTCTGTAGATAAGCCCTAGAAAGCTGTATGAGATCTACATCATAGCAACATGGACTGCTTTCCTACTGACCAGTTAACCTACTCCTTAACCCATATTCATAAAGACTTTATAGATCAAGCAAGAATCTATGAAAAGCAGAACAGCATATCACTTCAGTTTTACAATTTTGAATTTAAACAAGAAAACTCTAACAGTTCGAATGAACTGAAGTTTTCAGCTGTGTCATTCTTTACCTTTCTTCACAACACCATTTAGTTGCAAATGGCATGCAGTGCTAACAATTCCAAATTCTCTAGACCATGGAAAATCAAGAAAACTTGATGCTCTATAATACAGGAAATCAGTAATGTTTTGCCTCTCACTTCATCATTGGCATAAGTTTTATTAGTCACAGTAGCTTTTTTCTGTGGTTTGGTTTGCTTTTTTGTTTGTTTTTGGTTTTTCTTATTAAATTGTTACTTAGTTTTTGAGATCTGTCTAGATTGCAAACTGCTGTAAGTTTTGAATTATGAAAGGATCTATAACTAGTTTTTATGAACTTAAAATTTGTTTGTGTTTCTATGTGCTTTAAAAATGTTAAATGTCTCTGCAACTATGATAATGCTGCAAACAAATAATGCTTCTTATGAGGAAGAATTATGAAAGCTAGACGATCCTAAAAAAAAGGTAACAATTAATGACTATAAGAAGATCCTGAAGTGTAAAATTAATTTCTGTGTATTTTCTATTTTTGAAGTTTTGCACAATACAGAGATAGATATGTTAACCACTTTGACTCATTTTCACCTGTTAGAATATCTTGAGTTTGAAATTAACATTCAGTTTTGAATACTTGGGTTATGTTCTAACAGGATTTTCCCAAGGTAATAGAGTTAATTGTCATATGGAGCTGTGAGACTCAAATAGAAACCTTTATAAGAGCTACAACTCGGGCTTCTAAATAATTTTTATTAATAAGCTAAATTATACCATCTATAATTTGGGGTGAAAGTGCAACAGAGTTGTTGAAAAATCATCACTAGCATCTTTTTTACACTCCTTCAAGCTTTTTATTGATGTGACATTTTAAAAATGTGCTCTATTTACAGTGAAGGTTTCTAGAATTGTGGTCTGTTTGCATGTGAATTTTAGATATTTTCCGTTGTTTGCAAGTGTTCTCAGCTGAAAAGATAAAAGAATTTAATTGTTATCTGTTGATTATGAAAGTCAGGTGGAAACGCCCATAAGAGGAAGACTTTATTTGCAGCAGGATATGGTGTTGTCTCTGAAACATCTTTTCAGTTTCTTTATCTAGCTCTGAGGGAAGAGACGTGGGAGTCCTGGTGGACAACAGGATGACCATGAGCCAGCCATGTGCCCTTGTGGCCAAGAAGGCCAATGGCATCCTGGGGTGCATCAAGAAGAGTGTGGCCAGCAGGTGGAGGCAGGTCATCCTCCCCCTCTACTCTGCCTTGGGGAGGCCCCACCTGGAGTACTGTGTCCAGTTCTGGGCTCCCCAGCTCAAGAAGGACAGGGAACTGCTGGAGAGGGTGCAGCATAGGGCTACTAAGATGATTAGGGGACTGGAACACCTCTCCTATGAAGATAGACTAAGGGAATTAGGTCTCTTTAGTCTGGAAAAGAGACATCTGAGTGGGGGACCTTATCAATGCCTATAAATACTTAAAGGGTGGGTGTCAGGAGGATGGTGCCCTGTTATGTGGCCCTCTTTTCAGTGGTGCCCAGTGACAGGACAAGAGGTAATGGGCACAAACTTGAGTATAGGAAGTTCCACTTAAACATGAGGAGGAACTTCTTTCCCTTGAGGGTGGCAGAGCCCTGACACAGGCTGCCCAGGGAGGTGGTGGAGTCTCCGTCTCTGGAGACATTCAAAACCCGCTTGGATGGGTTCCTGTGCAACCTGCTCTAAGGTGGCCCTGCTCTGGCAGGGGGTTGGACTAGATGATCTCCTGAGGTCCCTTCCAACCCTATGATTCTATGATTCTATGATATGGAAAGATATGAAATATAGCGTTACTAATAGTACTGAGTCTTGATCATCTGTACTTGCAAAGGAGTAAAAAGAAGCAGATTATTAGCAGTCTTACTCAGTTTTTGTCATCAGTGAAAACAGAAAACTGCTTGCATCATCCAAACAACATGGTTAACGACAAAGAAATATGGGAAAAGGTGAGCAAAAAGTGAGCAAAAATTTTGAGATGCTACTGTTAATGCACAAACTGGAATTTCCATCAAATAGGTGCAGTAGACCTTTATAGGGTAATCACTTAATCTGGTTATTGCCAGTCATGACTTGCAAAATATTAACTGTGCTTAGAGAGATGCACTTAGATGAAAACATGAACAGAAGTAGCTCTGAACGCAAAACACTGAGACATAAGCCTTAGAACATTTCCAAGAAATATTCTGTCAGCCCTCTATGTGCACTACTATAACTTAAAAACTTTTTGTCATAGGCAATGGGTTTCATAGAATCGTAGCATTCATAGGATCATATTTCATTTCATTGGGATTTGAATATCTAAAATATTAGAAGAGCTGTCCTGGGTCACACCAATGGTCCCTCTACCTCACAGTTATGTTTCTAAGAGTGCTCAGGAACAGTTCCTTAGTAAAGTTACAGGGTAAATGTACAAATGCATTTCCTTGGAAAATTCTTTCATCTTGCAGAAAGTAGATCGAAACAGAGTTAGAGAACTACATTTTATTTCAGGTTTTGTATTAATTCCCTTTGGCTCTGTTTCCTGAAAGCAAATGTCAGAGGGTTGACACCCCAGCATAAGTATTTAAAAGGTGTATTTCAAAGTTTGTACTTTGTTATACATGACCATAATTATACTCCTGTATATTTTCACTAACTTTGGTTATCTATTTATCCAATCAGGTAATATAAGCAATTCTGTCTGACTTTTGACCAGTCATAAATATTGTAAGCAACATACCCTTTGGGTAATTAAATCCAATCTTTTAAGAATGTAAATGAATATTAGTTGAATGAATTTGCATAATGAATACATTTAAGAAAGTTGTGATCATGAGGCGGTAGGAAAAAAAAAACCAAAAGAAAAAACCCACAAAAAACCCACAGTCAAATTCATTGAATAAATTATTCATTGTTTTTTTTCTCTTAATTATTCATTCAGCTCTGAATGTAACAAGTAACAAGCCTCATGCTCAGCAGTTTTATTTGTGCTAGAGAACCAATGAAATTCTTCTTTCATTTCCATGCAAGATTATCCTACAATTTATCGTTAGACTGTTAATTTCTGCTTGGCAGTTTACTTATTTTATTCATATTTTTTCTCATGGTAGACAGCAGTTTATCCACTTTATATAAACCTCTTCTTGATATTTCTAGGTGAGTTCTTAGTACTGTTTCTGCCTGGAAAACAATATACACCTATCTACTTTTGGTGAGAGATACGGTAAGCTTGGTTTTTTGACTGTAACTGATTGACTTCCTCTATTTATATTACTAAGAAGACCTCTGAAAGAGTTATCAGAGTTTTGCCTTTATATGTTTTCTGCATGTTTTGTTACATGTCTTTATAACATCATCTGTATTTGTTTTTCACATATACTGCAAATCATGATGATTAGGAAGAAAACAGAAAAAAAATTTCTTAACCTTTCTATGGAGCCCAGATTCCACACCACTACCTATTATTCCTTGGGAGCACTTCCACTTATTGACAAATTTCCTGGGATGTTTTCCTTGTTCTAATAACTGGTTATGGGATTATTGCATTAAACTGGGTGGCTAAGCAAAAAATGACCATTAAAACATTTGTCTGTAGGCATATATGTGATATTTGCTGCTATGGTACATACCAGGATGCTTTAATTTATTCAGCTTAGATCAAAGAATATCTGATTTTATATATTACTCATATGATGATATGTCTCTATCCACAGAACTCTACAATTTATTTCACGTTATATTTATATTCTAAATTGTGAAGTCCTTCCAAAACTCCTGTGTTGGCAGCTGCAAGGACTATATCAAGTTGCCCTGGTTAAAGGATCGCTAATTGACACTTGCTTGAGCTCTTACTGAGACACCTGAGAAAATCATAAACTGCAGCATGTACTCTGTGAGCTTGGTATCCTTACTCTGAAAAAATTAACGAAGCAGCTTAGCAAAACATGAATTTTTTGGTGAGAGAAAGTAAACAGACTACACAAATAAAAACAAGATTATGTAGAATGGCCACCTGTTCCTTTTATTTAAAATGTAATCACTTGAATGTTCCCTTTTTAATATCTTGATAAGACAACTACTTGTCTATTTCTCTCTAGTGACACTTTATCTGATATTTCTAGCAATAAACCTGAGGGATTTGTTATCCCTCTTGCTGAGTACCAAAGCTTCAGTGAAACCAAGGCTGACATTTAAATATGTAATATTCACTGTCCATTGTAGATAACCTTTCCCTCCTACTAGCTACTCCTGTTATTTAAGAGTTTCTGCTTATTAGTAAACTTACAGTTAGCGTACAAGACTACACACAATGCTTTGGGCCCAAAACACTTTTTGATTCTCTCTCCCCACCTTGTATTTGATTTACTGTCCTTGGTTAAGTAATCATTGACCACAGGAACAAAGCCGATCTACATAAACTTTTAAAAAAGTTGCAAATGGTATAATTCTCTCTTTTTCATATTTTTCTCTCAACCATTTTAACAGAAATGACCAAGACACGATCAAATATAGATGCAGATTCTGTGAGTTTCAACAATCCAACTTGCTTTTCTTCTGCCAGATAACTCTTCTCCTTCTGAACACCAAGCCGTTTAGAAGTGTGAAGATGGAACTTCCTTGGGAAATTGAATCTAGGAAACTATATACTTGAAGAGGTCTCAGGAATCTAATGTGAGCGCCCTGATCACTGATACTATTGACTGATCAGAGAGAAAGAGCAGTGTAAACGTTCTTGAGATTTTGTATTCCTATCTTTCCTGTAGGCTTTTTTTAAACCTGGAGGACCAATATGTCTGCTTTTCACTTCTTTTCCTGTACTATCTGTCTGCTTCCACCTTCCCTATAGATCAACTTACTTTTTAACCAGAAGTACGACAACATGTCTGTACTGCAAAATGAAACTATGGAAAAAGAATAAAATTCTACTGGCATCTTAGTGATTTGAGTGAACCGTTTAGAGTTTGTAGAGTTAAAATGGCAGTCATAAAGATTTTGCAAAATCCTCCCTAGGTATCAGAGTGATGCTGAATTTGGAAAGTAACTGTAAAATGTCAATGATATCTGGAAAGTCTGCATAGCTTTATTTAAGTGAAAACAAACACTGAAAATTAATTCTTCACTACAAGCTGCAGATCCATTTCAAAAACAGCACCACCTGTTCATCAGGAACACAAAGCCAAGCATAGATTCAAAATAGCAGTAATGTTAAAAATATTAGGTGGAAAGTTTCAGTTGCCAAAACACCATCTTCTTGAATCTCTGTCCCCCAGAGTGCCTTTTCTGATTCACATTAAAACTTTCAGAAAATTCCTGTCCTGCTTAAAACCTGCATGTTGAGTTTCAGAAAGCTTGGTTTTGGTTTGCAAAGAGCAGGCTCCTTTGAGTCAGCGAGAGTAGAATAGAGTCACTGAAAGGCTTATCTCAGCCTTCACTGTAGAAGAGATGAATGTCCTTTCAGAGTCACTAGACACAACCCCCCCAACCAGACAGATTACTTTAAACATACATGCTGACTGCAATTTCACTTTTTCTCAATCAGCAGCAGTAAAGTCCAGGAAAAAAAAACATGTTCAAATAGCCTAAAGACCTGCAAATTGTACAGATATTCCAGAATGGACTGCACATAAGAAAGGCATCTGAACAGTAGTAAAGATAAATTTAGCTGTCTTCTCTAGCTCCCCTCAAAGCAAACAATGGAAACACAGGTCAGTGCCCATTTCCTCCCTATGAAGCTCAGCTCCACAAATAAACATCCCAAAGGTAGAGTAACCACTTAGGAATTTGAAAGCTAATAAAATGTTAAAGTGAAGAAGAGTAATGAACAGCTCTCTGAAAGACAAGTTGATTATCAACATTAGGTCCCCTTTCCTTAGGAAAATGGAAGCAGACTATATCTCTGTCAAGCATTGAGTGTTATCATTTCTGAAGAGAAGTCAAATGCCATTTCTCTTTGCTTGTCAAAAGGAAGAAATTATCCTCCCCAGCTACACGTTATTATCCACCATCTGTGTGATAGCTTCTCATAATTACTTACATACGGCGTCTTTGATAAGCCTTATTCCTGATAAACAGAAAATAAAATTAACTCTCATACTAGATCAGTCACTGAGAAGACTTGGAATAAATATAGTAGAGCTTTAATTTTTCTCTTTCAGAAACCTGACAAGACAGCTGCTGAAGCACACACTTAGAAATCTTTGTTTAGAAAGAAATTCTAAATGAAGCTACAGCCTTTGAAGACTAAATGTGCTGCATGGTCAATGGGAAGGAAACATTCAGTTGTTTGCTTTAAGAAATGAATCAACAGATAAAAGAATATAAGACAATAGCAGAGCTATATGATAGTCAGGGTTATTTGCTTTCTTTTTTGTCACTGAATTTTAAAATCTACATCTGGGTTAGGCACCAGTAATGTATTCAGACTGTTTATTTAAAAAAAAAATATTGTTTTGTTTTGTTTTTACTGATTCTACATATTCAACACTTTAGGATTAACCTATTAGGCTAATAGTTAATTTGGTATTCAGTTTTGGACCTGAAGTTTTAAGTACTGTCCCTTCACTATTCATTTTAAGCCAATGTCTTTATAAAACTGGCACTTATTTTCCTCTGATGCCTGTCATTGTTGCACTGAAACTTTACTATTGGCTTCAAGTACTGAGTATCTGGCAATATTATCCAAGTAATTTGAAGCAAAAGGGGTTTAAACCTGACATTGAATTAAATCTGTAAATAGTCAGGCAGAATGAAAAATTATAAGGGAACAGTTGTTGTATCCATATAAATTCTTTGAAAGGAACAAAATTTTACCTCACCAAGAACATTAGGCTGAAAATAGTACGATACTTCAAGTACAATATAGAGGACTACATAAAATCTAAACACTTTGTTTGTCTTCATGGCAAGACCACTTGTTCTGTAATTTAGGATTATTAATTTTTCTGAGCCTCAGGGAAAGATTTAGAACCTAGTGAGAGGAATTCAAGAATTAAATCTTTTTGAATTTTAATCTTAATTACAAAAAACATGATTGCTTTTTTTATTGATACCCATTTGTTCTTACTCTCCAGGAAAAGCATAATGAACAAATTCATTTACATATGTGTTAAAAAAAGGCACTAAATTTTTATCAAATATTAGAGAACTCTTGTCTAAAATGAATATAAAAATATCAAGTATGACTAGTTACATGGGAATTTAAAATAGTCATCAAAAAAAGGATTGAAAAGGATACTGTGTTACTTATAAATTCAGTGCAGTTATATTCAATTCAGACAATATAAAGACCTTCCCCTAGTCCAATACATCATAAAATTTGTGAATATAATCTAAAACGCATATTTGTAGAGTAACATATATCTGTTGGATGTGTTAAATTCCTTTCCCTGGAGACCAGCAAAATGGTATAAGACCAAGTATAATGGTTTTGGCTGGGATAGAGCTAATTTTCTTCATAATATCCTGTATGGTGACATGTTTTGGGTTTTTGCTGCAGACAATGTTGATAAAACAGGGATGCTATTATTGCTGAGCAGTGCTTGTGCAACATCAAGGCCTTTTCTGCTTCTCGACAACACCCTGACAACGAGCAGGGCACACAGCTGGGACAGCTGACCCCAACTGACCACAGGGATATCCCATACCATATGACGTTGTGCTCAGCAATAAAAGCTGGGTGAAGAAGTAGGAAAGGGGGAAATCTGGAGTTATGGAATTTGTCTTCCGAAGTGACTGTTATGTGAGATGTAGGCTCGCTTTCCTGGAGACGGCTGGACATCTGCCTGCTAATGGGAAGTAGTGAGTGAATTCCTTGTTTTGCTTTGCTTGCATGCACAGCTTTTGCTTTACTTATTAAAATGCCTTTATCTCACCCCATGAGCTATCTCACTTTTGCCCATACAATTCTCTCCCCTATTCCACCGGGGAGGAAGTGAGCAAGCAGCTGGTTGGGGCTCAGCTACTTGCCAGAGTTAAACCATGACACCAAGGTGCAAAAGATCAGCACCTACAGCATCACTCCCTGCTTTCACAGGTATTGAGGGCATATGTTTCTTTTTAGTTAGTTTTGAAAATAAAAATGCCTCTTTGGTTTCACTTAACAGTTTTCTTGAATTTGACTGACTAAGAACAGCCCAGGAAATCTTTTGCCTCTCAGGAAAAATAGATAAATATGTGTGTACTTGTTTGATCAAGCTGACTTATTGATACAGGAGGCTACTGAACTCTGTTCAGAGATTTTCATAAATCAATTATTCAAACTGAAATATTTAAATAATATTTTTCACCTTTGGTCAGACCTGTATGATAGTGATAGGTGAGGGCCTGGAGACTGTACAAAATGGAAAAAAGCTTACAATGAATCTTGTTACACAATTGGCTGCCATGTCAATAGAAACAATAAAAACACAGTTTACTGTACCCCAGAATATATCCTTGCAGACAACTTAAGAAGGAATTAATGACCTCACTAATGCATAACTTGTCTGTGGCCTGGTAACTCTGCCTAAACTTCCTCTACAACTTTGTTCATGAGGGATTTGGATTAAATTAGCCTTATTCATGATAATTCTACCCAAGGATATTTTGCAAACTAATACTGAGGTCTAGATATAAGCCACTGAAACATAAGGAAGCATTTAGTTACAAGGCAACAGTCTAGAGGACCCTTTAAAAGCTTCCTCCCCTCCACCTTTAATATTCAATGAAAATATAAAAAAAAAATAGAGATGAATTTTTTTCTGAAGAAATATCTGAGAATGAAATAGACTGGAGTAGATACAAGTAGACAAAAGGGGAAGAGCTAAATATATAAGGAGCAATTTATTTCCCACCCTCATTGTGTCTGCTATCTGAGGATGTAGTGTTTATAAACCTTGAAAACCAAGCTCAACGGCACACCTGAAACAGGAGATACAATCATCACCATCATCATGTGTATTGGAGGGGCACAAAAAAAGTGTAAAATAATTAAATCCCTTCATCTTTTTGGTGTAGTGATTTCCTTGCTCTAGTGTGTTGACTCCATGGAGGCTCAGAACTGAAAAGCATGCAACATAAAGACACGGAGTCCCATTTATACTGTGCAAGCATGGCACTTCCATATGCTTTCTCATCTTGCTCTTACTCTGGAATATCAATTTTAACATTAAGAAAAAATAAATAAAAGAGTAATTGAAGTTGGTTTTCACCTGGCAATAATATGTTTAGCTCAACATACTTTTAAATCTCGCTTCCAGGAAAAGGCAATGCTTTCTATAAACATGTGTTCTGCACAGAACTCACCTGTCTATTTGTGGAGAATATATACAGACTGGATACCTGTACTCTATGTCTGCCAACATGCTCAGACTATAATAGGGTCTAATTTTGCAGTGACTTATTCTTGATGAAACAGCAGAAATGGATTAGGACATTATCATCATGTATATTTAAAAAACCTCAAACCTCTAATGATGTTTCAGTAGGTAAGCAGCCATAATAACTAATAAAAAAAACCAAAACCAACCCAAACCCTGTATGTGGACAATTTGGAAATGCAGAAGTTGTTTCTCTTCCATAAATTCTCATTCAGATAACATATACCCTGGAACACAGCCTGAACACATATACTTGAACTTACCTGCTATCTCTGAAGTAGGAAAAAACCAAACCAACACAAATCCGTTTAATAGATTTAATATAGAGAGAAATAATGCACAAAAGTGTTGGCTTTCAGCTTGCCCTTAATGTTTTGCATCCAGTATGTCCTCTTATGTTGACTGTATGTTTCTTCCATCCTCAAATGAAGCAATATTTACTCAGTGTAAAGTGTTGGCATTAGGCAATTTTGAGAGGCGTTATCTACATACAAAAAATAAAAAAATATGTAAATCTATGTAACTCAGTGCTTGTACAGAAATGTTTCTTCTATTTAAAAACTAGTTTATTTCATTTTCCTATGACCTTTATTTTACAGCAATTTATATAAAGTTCCTTTTCAATAATTCACTTTTAAATTGAAATAAACTTGCATATACAAATAGCTGTAGGATTTAAAAAAAAAACTCAGTTGAAAACTTCAGGTAAACAAGTACAAGTTAGTGCATAGATGAAGCTTGATTTTAACTAGTACAAGACTAAACTCAGTTCAGCAAGACAAGCAATTCCAGTTCTTGGGTAAAAGCGATCAACTGTACAGTGTTACAAGAATACAAAAGTGCTCCTCCATGGTTTAGGAAAACATTTGACTTGAAGAAGAAACTACCTATATCCTAGTGAGGGGAACTTTAAACTGTCCACTTAGTAGTAGAGGATAATTAAAGGAAATCTGGTTTTAGAATAGTATACTATAATGACTGTAAAGAAATAGATTGAATTTCCCAAATAATTTTAGCTGAAGTGGAAAAAAAAACAACAAAAAAAAAACCAAACCCCCAAACCCCAAACACCCTAGGTTGTGCCTACTACTGGTAATATTTTTGTCCTGTGTTTTGAGCTCTAAATCTAACTGGGGCTAGTCAAGTTTGAGTCACGTTCGAATCTATAGGGATTAAACCTCCCACCTTTCAGAAAACGTACTTTTACATCTGATTATAGGATATTCCTCCAAGAGATTCTGTCCATGTTTCTACAGTGATGTTCTGTTTTGCAAAAGATACTTCACTATATTCTCTGAGAAAAGTTTTGACCTGTCTTTGCACTCACCAGCAACTTAAAAGTCATTAATTTGCTATTGTTTTGGCTCAGTGATCATGTAATTTTTTTTTTTTCAAAGTGAGTTCAGCATTAATAGAAAATATTAAGGAAATAAAGCCTATAATACCCAATGGTCTCCTGTGTCAGAGAAAGAATAATCTTTAACTTTATTTGAAATGGTCTAATGCATGGCCTAAGTACTCATGATAGATTTTTAAGGACATCGTTTCTTGTTGATAACGTTCATTTTGTGTGAAAGAAACACTGAGAGAGGCAAGAAAGGACTGTTGGAGGAATAGAGGTAGGAAATATAGGAAAAAAAAAACCTGACTCTACTATCCATTGCAAGTATGTATCTCTCAGTGAATGAAAATTATGGCCTTAAAAAACCTGTTTAAATTAATCAGCCAGGCTCAATAGCCAGGATGAAAAGGTGTTTTCCTCATAGTATCTCATAAGGCACACTCTTAGAATACAGTTCAAAAAATTCTTGTTTAGGAACTATTTAGAAATCTTCTACAACTGAGACTAACTGATAAATTCACTGAGTAAAACCAATCAAAATCACTTTGAAATTAACCCTGTTCTTCATTTGCTTTTGTCACAGTTGACACAGACAAAATATTTTAAAAAATTAAATTATTAAAAATAATAATAATTTTGACTTGATCAAAGATGTGTGTTTGCTTTGTTGTTGATGCTTTTGTTCAGCAGCAGATGTGTGTGCAGCTCTACTAAACGTCTGAAGTCTGAACAACTTCTCAAATTAGCTAAAACAGGTGTAAGTGACTTGGGTGGTCGAAGTTTTACAGAGACATGCACTGAGTATTGCTTATTTATGCCCCTGGGACAAACATTTTATTTCTCATAAATTTCTGCATTGCCTTCTGAACAGAAAGACTTAGCTACACAGTTTACATCTTTTATTAATAACTGTCCTGGGAACATAAACATAAAGAGTTTGTTTGTTACCCCAGTCATCTTCAGCTACAACCTGATTATTGGCATACAAATAATCCAGTGCCTGTAGGACTTTTTTATAAATGTAGGCATCAGTCTGAGTGCCTTAAAAATGAGTGTTGTTTATTCACCATTTCTAGTCAGCTAAATAACCTGGTCAGCAATCAAGTATGGTTTTTTCTGGAATAGAAGAATGTATAAATCTATGGCATATATAGCTAATGGTTAGATCTGTAGCATTAGTTCTGTTTTGTTTGTTTGGTTGGTTGGGTTTTTTTGAGGGGGAATTGGGATATTTTTATTTGTTTAAATCAGAACTCACAGAGCTTTAAAAGAGAATCAGTCTCGGGATGGACTGAGTGGAGAGGAGCTCTGGGCAGTGGTCCCAGGGGGCAGCAAGCTGGGCAGGAGCCATGGCAAAAAAGATGGCCAGCAGCATCTGGGCCTGCATCAACAGGAACACCACCAGGATACCAAAGAAAATTTTTATTCCTCTCTTCCCAGCACTCACACATACTATATTAGGGTATTCAAGGATAATTTCTAACAAGCCATTTTATCTCTGTCATTGCAAAAGCCCAGAGTGATTGTTGTCCGGTGAAAGTTTGCCTAGAAAATTGTCTTGTTTAAAGGCCACTTTTAAGCAGTTTTTACTAAACTTTATAAGTTGGCTCTAAATCTAACTTTATTGCCTTCTTCCTAACAGATGTTGCCATCTTCAAAGGTTGGAATTAGCATAAATAAGTGCAATGTAAAAAAAACCCAGACAACTAGATGCAAGTGGATATACTTCTTATTGACAAATAAATTATTGTATCATAACTTGTATATAAGAATGTAGAAATCTTCATTAAGATATAGAAAGCTCATAAACCTCTACAACTAACTTTCAAGGTGCTGTTTACCTTTAGAAAATGTTTTCAGTAGTTACCTAGTTTTTTAATTAAATTAAATTAAGATTAGTCAGAGCATTTAAAATATGGACAGACAACCTGGTTTTGTAGGGAACATTTGTAAGGATTTTGTCCCACCAAAAGCCTTTTTATGATAGACTGATCTGAATCATCTATTAACACATGTTTTAAAGAGAGAGACCTCTGATACAGTTCTGTTCATCCTTTTCATTTGTGATGGTTAAGTCACAAATGAGTGGAATGTAATAAGAGAGTTGTTAAATGTTTGAAGCAAAAATCTACACTGTAGTATTGCTGCAAAATTTAAATTGGCTGTAAGTTTTGCTTAGGGGCAGGGAGTTTAAGGAACATCTGGAGATTCTGAAATAACCTGCATTCATTTATGTTATTTAAGTTGTAAAATCATATTCAATCTTGACCCACTCAGGAAATCTAACATAAACGTCCTGCTGATTTTGACAGTCATACAGCAAAAACACCCTCTAATGAGCATTTAATAGTCACCAAAAGTTCTGCATTAAGTACAAAGCCCTTTTGATTACTTATTCCACTAATTTAAAGTAAATGCTTTTACAGATGGCATCTGTTAGGACGCAGAGCGTGTGCTGCATTTATATGTAGTCATTGAAAATAAATTCCAGCTTTAGTATAAGGATCCTACAAAAAAGATCAAACATGAAACACTGAGTAAACATTTACTAGTGAGATTTTTAAAGCTCTTCATAAAAGCTTATCCAATACCAGAATACAATACTCAAAGTATATGAAGTAATTTAGAAATACTTTGGCAAATTAGCACCTGAAGAAAAATGACTGAGAAAAAAGTAATTGAGCTCTTCCATTTTGTTTATCATCTTCCCTGGGGTGTACAATATTGTATTTCACTATCTTTTCAAACTATATTACCTTATGAATAAAGGAGAAAAAAAAATCCACACTTTTATTTACTAGAGATTACTGGGAGAACAATAATGGCTCAGATTTAAATGAGAAAAAAAAGAAAAGAAAGCTAAAGCAGTTATCTACTTTTTTGAAGAAGGATATGGAGAAACATTCAATTATTTTTGTGCCACCACCAAGAATTTCATTAGCAAAAGTCATGCTAAAACACATTCTGCATATTCTAGAATAGTGAGATATTGGGGACATATTGATAAATAAAAAAACCTCAGTGTTTTTAAAGAAAATATCAGTTAATTTAAATGCAAAGTATGTAACTGTGTTTTATGGTTATTTCCATTAGTTGCCATTAAAAACTTTATGATTACTTATTACAAGCTATTAGCATTATCACAATGTGTGTGCTGTCACACAATGTACCAAGTGATTATTAATTTCAGAGTAAAATTATTAAAAAAAAATAAAGGAAAACTTCGTAACAGAATATCAAGTTCAGTCATTAGCTTGAGTCATGCATCTAAAATCCAAGTGTCAATACAGTTTTGAAATTTTAAGGTTTTCCTTGCCCCTGTGTTCCAACATGCAGAGTTGTGGTTCTTGGCCTCTTTCAACTGTTCATCAAGATTGGACATTATCCCAGCTTTCTCCCTTACTGTGTACCTGAAATTGCTTTTAGTGAAAATATCATAATTGAGTAATGTGCATTTGTGTGTGTGTGTGTGTAAAATTCATAAAATTGATCAGCGTTCATACCAACAGACAGTTGAAAAGAATCAAGATGCCCACCTGAACCCAGAACACAAGAATACTCAGTTTCACTAATTTGAATGAGAGCTTTATCTCCTTTCCTGTCTTTCAATAAAACTACCTCTCTTAGAATGTCAAAAAACAGGAAAAAAATATATTGTTATATTCAGATAGCAATTACTGATCCAGTCTTAATTTGTAATTTTTATCCTTCTGTAATTAGCTACTGCAGTTAAAAATGCAGTTACAGGCAACTCCATAAATTACTGTTCTACGACATTGTCATAACGTTTGCTGTGACAGCTGAGCCAAATAATCAGCCAGACCAAGTTAACACAGATGAACTTTTCTTGCATTCTTAAGAAGGATCTTCTTTCCCATTAAATTTATTTACTGTGGGATATGGAAAGCAGTATTACTAACTGACGCGGCACAAGGGAGGAAGATGATGTTCTCTTTTCTTTCTCATAAAGGGGAATAATGGTAGTGAAGGAGCTGATGAGCACATGAAAGAGCGCTCTTATAAAGAAAATTTAATAGGCAACAATAGCATATGCTTCATTCAATTTCTAACCAGTATGCCCATAATATGATCCTGAAAAAGCTACATCTTCCGGGAACAAAAGAGTAACTCAGTGCCTTTCCCAAGTCTGTTTTCGGTCTTTATCAGTTTCCTTTTGCTGGACTGATTTCAGTAGTAAGAGAGTAATGAACTTTTCATCCCTATACACTACAGTCTATATTTTTTTTTTCCATCTGTATGGACCAATAACTATCATGAAACAAATACATACCACAGGAACTCCAAATTCATGAGCTGGTGTTATTCCAGTTACCTTTTCATAAGGTGATGGGTTCAACACAAGCTGTTAGTGATAAAAGACCCAGGATATATAGCATTGTAAACTAAGATTGTACAGCCAGAATTTTCACTGTTTTTCTCTTGTAATTGGAGACTGCACAAAATATATACAAGAAATTATGAACTTAGAACTTTACACCAAATTTGCATTGCCTCTTCATTAAGTGTCCACATCCTGGGCCATATGAAGTCGTTATGTTCGAACATCCTGTGAAGACAGACTGAGAGAATTGCGGCTGTTCAGGCTGGAGAAAAGAAGACTCAGAACTTAAAAGAGGCCTAAAGAAAAGGTGGAGAGACACTCTTTACCAGGGAGTGTAAAACTGGATGAAGGGTAATGGTTTGAAACCAAAAAAGGGTAGATTTAGATTAGATATTAGGAATAAATTCTTTACTTTGAGGGTGGTGAAGCACAGGAACAGGTTGCCTAGGAAAGCTGTGAATGCCCCATCCCTGAGGGTGTTCAAGGCCAGGTTGGATGGGGCTTTGAGCAACCTGGTCTAGTGGGAGGTGTCCCTGCCCATGGCAGAGGGGTTGGAACGGACCTAGATGATCTTCCACCTCAAACCATTCTATGATTCTATCATAATTGAAAAAATTAGATTAAGCAAATAGAATTAAAATAGTTTAAAGCTACTGCTACAGGAGAATCAAGCCATCTCTCCCTTATCTTGACCCATGAACTTTTCATTATATGTTCTCACCCCTGTCCAACCGAGGAGGGGGAGTGACAGAGAGACTTTGGTGGGCACCTGGTGTCCAGCCAGGGTCAATCCACAACACAGGTAGGATATCAAAAGCAAGGAGAAAGCCTATGTGGAATAGAAACCAACATTAACCAGAAAATAAAATTACTGTCCTAGATATCAGGAGGTATAGTGATAAAATGAGTATTACTAAAATGTCAAGTCAGTTCAGCCCCAAAGAGGAAATTAATAGAAATATTAAAAGTTCTTTGTTATATAAATAAAAAGAAAACAACTACAGAAAAAAAATGAGGCCCCTATTAAACCAGGATATAGTAGAGATTAAAAATAATCTGTGTGCTATCTAAAACTGAAAAGAATATCTGGATCACTTTTCAATAAGAATAAAGATATGGCACATGAGGAAAAAGTCAAGTTAATTCATGAAAGGAGTATGTGAAAACAGAAATATAATTACCTCTTAGGTAAAAGCAAAGTGTCAAGATCTCAAAGTCAAGGAGATCATAAGATATACACTACAGAAAAACTGAAAAAGCTGGCATATGAAATTATAGATCCAGAAACAAGATCTTTTAATGAATCTGTCTTTATCATGAAGTAATAGCAAATGTAATATCAATATTTACTTAATGGAGATGTGATTGAGGAAACTGCAGGTTCATTAACTTGATGTGTAAGCTTTTCGAGAAATTGTTAAGTACTTGATGAAGTTGATAAAGACGGGAAAGGAAATGGAAAATAGAGTATGTCACAACATGAATTTACCAAAGTACCTGATGTTACACTATCATCTTTACTATCTGGTCATAAATATTTTCCTAGCAAAAGGAAATGTGGCAGAGTTTGTTCATTACAGTTTACTCATATAAAAATATTATTAATAATAATCTTAATGAGCGTAGTTACTATTCCATTCTTCACAAGACTGATGGAAATTGTGAATAGCATCACTGGATAGAACCATGTGGAACCAGTCCCAAACAACTTCCTAGATTTATCAAGAAAATGGTGACACATATAAGACAGAAGATTTGTTTTAAAATCACAGGGCAGAGACTGGAAAGAAAGAACTGGGTGGCTTTGAATATATTTATATGACACATAGATCATCTGCTTCCTGAAATCTATTTACCTGCTGGTGAGGTCTGTAATGTAAAATTACTTGAACATAGCATCCTACCAGTAGTTTATTTCAAGTACTCAACTTCTAGGTTCTTAACACCTTTCTTTTATTAAGAATTTTCTCTGACACCCTGCCAAGGACCTAGTTGTAAACCTTACCAGTACACACCTGCCACATCACTGGTTGTCAAATGTCCACTAAAGAACTGAAAAAAATAACATAAGTTAAATGTAGCACAATGTTCTTAGCCTGTATTTAGATTAAAGGTTGTTACTTTGTCTTTATATGTTTGAAGAAATATTTGCGCACTTAAGGTCTTTTCAGTTTTAACGGTATCTGTTTGTTGTTTGTGTATTTTTGGTTTTTTGTTTTTTTTTAATTAAAGTGTTGTGAGCTCAAAAGGAAATGGAGGAGATCTTAAAAATATTTTCTGTCTGTTGACAGAGAACAGGGCAAAGTTTGCTTTAGTCCTGTGCAGCCTTTGCCTGAGTTCCTCTGTTAGATTTTATATAACCTGGGGTAAAAATGCAATTTTCATCATATGAAATAGAATGCACACAGTCTAAATTACAGATCTGAAAGTTAGACATTCAAATCTGAGGTAATGTGTCTATGTTCCATGATAATCAAAGAATAGATAAAGGATCTTTGGATGACTTATCACCTTATCCTCAGAGGTGTGTATAGGACAAGTCAGTTGAAAAAGTAAGATCAAGGTGAGGTAAAAAAACTGGGACCTGCATATCATTACAAAAAACAAGTCATAGCTTAGCTTAGTTGAGACTGGAGTTGCAGTTTTGCATGCTGTATTGCATCAAGGGCTGGAGTATAGTATTACAGCTGTCAAACTGGAAATGGTGTAGAGGAAAGCAAAACAAATAAGAAAGTAAACTAAAATTGGCTAACCTAAAAAACTGAAGACACACAGACTAAGATCACATGCAGACTTCAAACAAATAAAAGATTTCTCAAAGGTAAAAGGAAATAGTTGCTCCTTTGAGCCCACAAAAGATAAGACTTGGTGATGAACTTACACTGAAAAACAGAAAATTCAGACTTGAACTGTGAAACAATTTCTAATGTTTTAAGTAGTGATGTGCTAGAATAAATTGCCTACAGAGGTTGTGGAATTTTGAAGAGAGGGGGAAAATATACAATGGCATCGCTGCTGTTTTTTAGAGCCAGTGGAGGGATTACATGCCTTCTTAAGAACCTTTACAGACAATGTGGCTTGAAGAGAAAGTATGATGGTAAGACCCACAGTAGGATGCAGTCATATGAAAGGTAATTTTTGTACAGTTTTTTTCTCAGAGAGAGAGGTAAATATTGCTTACTCGATCCCACTGGACTTCACCTGGAAAACTATGGACAGATCAGACACTGGTGTTGCGGAATGGTTACATGAGATGGACAAAGAAGCCCTACCAGGATCCTGGAACAATAAGAGAGACTAAAGATATACCTACCCAGAAGGACACAGATGTTGATTTTACATTTACTCCAAACTGACAGGGAGTGACCCAGGTCTAAACTGGAAGCTATTTAGCCCAACTGTGGGACTCTGTGAAATACTAAGATGACATTCTTCCACTTACTTACACTTGTCTCTTTCAACATGCTCTAAATGACTTATTCAGTCTAGAAAAATGAAAGTTAAGTAGAAATATTATTTTCTGTAAAAAGATATTAACAGTACAAATAACAATTGACCAGAACGATTTTAACTAAGAAACAACATTGGCTTGATAATAAGTGTTGTAAAGTGACAATGAGAATAATTTGATTGCAAGTGCGAGGTGTTTATGCATTAAAAGTGTGCAGAATCACCTTTCATTAAAGTAGTACTGGTGATCCACATCACAGTTTGGAGTCAGCTAGATGTCCCTGGTGAGGGTCCAAGATCTTACAGAAATTTCATGCAGACCTATTTAGGAAAGGGAAAAATATGCAACACAGGAATTTCTCTGAGAAAGAAGGTCCATTTTTGATAAAAATTAAATTTTATAGAGGTGTAAAAGGGCGTAGAACACAACTACTTCAAGCAGACAGTAGATGCTATTAATTTCTATTTTTCACCTGTAATAGCCAATAGACAATGATGTTTTCTGTTCTCTCAGACCATTTTTTTTTCCTTATTCCAGACAGTCTTACTGTTCTTGCTGTTAGAACAGCCAGTAACAGTTACTGATTCTTACTTTCTCGGGATGTTTTCTCCTTTTTCCAGACTACTTTTCATCTTGATTTTGTGCTTATTAATGCTATTTCAAGATGTCCCCATATTTTAGGTACCACGATCTACTTCAGAGATAGTAGCTGCACTTCTCAAGGACACTTCTGGTTCACAAACCTCAACTCCAAGCTAATGTTTCCCAAGTTGTCAGGCATTTTCTCTGTCAGTATTGCAGCAGATATTTCTTTCTATTCACTAATTTTCCCTTCTAACCAGGTTGCCTTTCTGGCTGCTCACATCACCTGCATGACAAAATATCCTGTGGATAACAGCATCTTTGTCAGAAGAAGTTATTTGATTAAGAAATGTATACATATCATCCATATGTAGGCTATTTATTAATCTACAGTAAATTCTGTTTCCTTCAAGCTTCTTCATATTGGTGATTCACATGTTCCAACTTGTATATGAGTCGGAAGAAGGCATAGATCCAAAGTGCCTTAAGTGCTAGACAATTAAAGGAAATAAATTTTTTTGTGACTACAAAAAGGAAAAAAAACCCATGTGATTCAGAAAAGAAAAAAGAGGGAGGGGCTTTAGAAATACTTACAGTCAGAACAATGTTCTGTATTCTGTACTTTCAACACATGGAAAAACCTCTGTAGAAGAGGCAAAGGGCTTTCTTCCCATTCAAGCAATCTAGGTGGACAACTACTCACTTTGGTGTTTGCTTTGGATGCTCTCATTAAGCACTTACTATATAGTATCCACTGCGTGGAGAATCTAGTGAGTTAAATAATTAATTTCTAGTTTTTACACTCAAAATGCTATTTTTGCTTTCATAGAAATCACCTTTCCAATGGCTAAGCTTCCTTTGAAAATGGGACTTGAACTTCTTACAGTTAAAGGTAATTATTAGAATACATTTACTATTGCATTATTTATTAGAATGCATTTTTATATAGTTAAAAATTTCCATTAAATATTCTGGTATAGGTACACTAGCTAACAGCTATTATAGATTTCAGAATACACTGTAATGCAGAAAATACTATAAAATGTTGAGAAAATTTGAAAGAGAAAACTGAAACGTGCAAATGCACAACTTGTTAGTCAAAGATGTAACACTCATCAAACTCAGGTTTCTAAAAGCAGAAACCTCTTGGAATTTCATTTAATAAAATAAACATTACATCCTTTTAGCAGCCTGTGTATGATCACAGAATTATAGAAACATAGAATCATTTAGGTTAGAAAAGACCTTTAAGATCACAGAATCCAACTGTAAACCTAACACTGCCAAATCCACCACTAAACCATGTCCCTCGGCACCCTTCTCTTCAATATCTTTATCAATGATCTGGACGAGGGGATCGAATGCACCCTCAGTAAGTTTGCAGATGACACTAAACTAGGCGGGAGTGTTGATCTGCTGGAGGGTAGGTTGGCTCTGCAGAGGGATCTGGACAGGCTGGATCGATGGGCCGAGGCCAATGGCATGAGGTTCAACAAGGCCAAGTGCCGGGTCCTGCACTTGGGTCACAACAACCCCAAGCAGCGCTACAGGCTCGGGGCGGAGTGGCTGGAAAGCTGCCCGGCAGAAAGGGACCTGGGGGTGTTGGTGGACAGCCGGCTGGATATGAGCCAGCAGTCTGCCCAGGTGGCCAAGAAGGCCAACAGCATCCTGGCCTGTATCAGGAATAGTGTGGTGAGCCGGACTAGGGAAGGGATCATCCCCCTGTACTCGGCACTGGTGAGGCCCCACCTCGAGTACTGCGTTCAGTTTTGGGCCCCTCACTACANCCCTTTCAGTGAATATAGTATCTTAAAAATCAGTAAATAGTATTTTAACAACTGCAAAACATAAAAATATTTTTTTAATTCATTTTGAGGTTTATCATTCAGGTATATCATGTAGATGGGCTGAAAAATTGCTCCAAGATTTCTTGTATTACCACTGGCATGTAAAATTTCTTAAAGACACTTAATTTGGAATGAAGTATGAATGACTTTGTGTCAATAAAGAACTTCAGGAATAAAAGCCTGACATATTACAGCATGCATAGATGTACAAATCCAACTGAAAAAGAATATAAAAATGGAACAATAAACAAATTCTCTAAACAAGACATTTTCACTGGGGGCTGCTTCAGTATCTTAGTGGTAGAGCAATTCAATGTATGTGACTGCTGTAAATAGCTGTCACAGTCTTATTTCTTTCAGTATATTGTGAATCCTTTCAGCCTTGTTAGAGGAATCACATGTCTTCTTAGTCAGAAAGACCCCGAGACACTCAGCAGCTTATGAACAATGTGTAGTGCAAAACTTTACCTTGCGTTCAAACTTTAATGACGATTCAACCTAAATTTAGCAAAAAAAAAAAAAAA
>VXBO01009245.1:2687-36264 GCA_013400135.1 Rhinoptilus africanus
TGGTGCGAGTGGGGCTTTTTGCTGTTGTTGCGTAAATAAAAGTGGTCTGAGGCCTGGCTGTTTTTGCTGCCTTCATGCCTTTGGCTTGTCCCCATGAAACAGGAGCCAAAAAGTCCTGGGGGAGCTGTGGATAAGCAAGTGGGTGACATCGTCCTCTTAGATGCTTAGACCCTCATCTTGGGATCTGAAGGACAAACCTTACGAGGAACGACTGAGGGAACTGGGGTTGTTTAGCCTGGAGAAGAGGAGGCTGAGGGGAGACGTCATCACCCTCTACAACTACCTGAAAGGAGGGGGTAGAGAGATGGGGGCTGAGCTCTTCTCCCTGGGGACAAGGGATAGGACAAGAGGAAATGGGTTCAAGTTATGTCAGGGGAGGTTTAGATTGGATATCAGGAAACATTTTTACACTGAAAGGGTTATTAACCATTGGAATAGGCTGCCCAGGGAGGGGGTGGATTCCCCATCCCTGGAGGGGTTTAAGAAAAGGGTAGATGAGGCACTTAGGGACATGGTTTAGAAGGGGTTTTTGTCAGGGCAGGTTAATGGTTGGACTTGATGATCTTAAAGGTCCCTTCCAACCTCACCGATTCTATGCCTGGCACATAGAGATAGCAGCAGTGCTCAGGTCCGAATGAACATAAATACCACCTGGCTTAGTTACAGGGAAGGTTTCCCACAGCACAAGGATCTGCATTTTAATATCTAAGCCTGATGCGAGCAGTGAAGTCTTTTCAAAGTCAGAACTAATTCCTAGTGTCTACTAAGACATTTTTATATGTTACTGCTTCCAGATCATACCGGTTTTAGAGGAGGCCTGGAGGAGCAGTTTGTCTCAGATACTCTTGCTGTCTCTCCATCCTTTCCTTCCTTCCCACAGCTCTCTTCACTTACTGCCTTTGCCACTAGTTTTTATAGAGCTGTGGCAATTTAGGTGGCGACTTCTGTCTGTGGTGGATGTATACCAGCTGAGTGTGAAATACCAATAGCACACAAAAAGATGAGATTTCCTGACTTCAGAGCAGGGCATACTAGGAAAATCTTCATCTATATCTTAGCTAGCTAGAAATGAAGTAAATCCATCTTTGTGATGAAAGCATATGTTTAACTGCTGACTAACAGTTACTGAAGGCTGCTGTTATAAGTGTGTGTTTTCTCTACTTTGTAGCATAGTCATCCAAGTCTTTGACCAGCTGGGCTCCAGTAAAAGAGAAAAGGTGGCATTTTAAATATTAACCTTGCATTAGTTTCTAGGGGACTTCCAGATTTCTCGATATGGCTGCTGAAAAGTGTTGAATTTTTAAGAATATTCTGGCAATCATGTTTTGATTTTTTTATTTTGAAAACACTGTTCTTTATGTGTTAAACCACAAAGAATTATGATGTATACAAGTAATTTAATAGTAAAAGGACACTGTATAGCAACAAAAATTTCACAGTGTGCTCTAGGCAAGGTTTTATGTTAATAAACTGTTAAGATACTTGTTATAGTCCTACCAAAAATACCAAAATTCTCATTTGCTTACATCTGAGATAAATGTTTCACTGCTTTTATCTTTGTTAGTTATTTGCATCCTGATCTTGCAGATGACTCTTTTTGGAGGAAGTGGCCTGTTTGTATAGGAAAGTGATTTTGTATCTATAGAAAAGTAGGAGTAAGTTACTATCCCTAAGGCCACGTAGTGAGGTTTCTCCTTTGGCAGCATTTTATGCTACTTTTGCATAGTAGAAAGAACAGCACAGCACGCAACGTAATAGGAAAGCATTTATAGTGACAGTAGAAGTGGGCCTTAATTATTCCATGGATGGTTTTCAGTAATGTAAAATTGGTGGAAACCAGATAGAAATATCTTGTTAAGGACTATTGCTAGAGATAATAGATTTATTCATAAAACTTGACAGGCTGAAATAAATCAAATTGACCTTTATCTCCACCTACAATATTATGTATTCCCGATTTTTAATGGAAAAATAAGCCTACTGGATATTAAAATCTCCTAAACTTTCATGTCTGATTGTTACCAAGATCTGTTCACACTTTAACACAGCTTTATAATAAACTATTTTACAATTAATTCCACAGGGAGTGACATGGTCCAGCTCCTACTTTTATTGGAGGTATTTTAATTTTAAACATAAAATGCGGGAAAATTGCCCTTCCTCTGCTGAAGAGCAGTCAATAGATACTAACAGGTTTTGGTACCTTTGAAAAGGGAAGGATGCAGAACTGATGGTTTTCTGGATATAGCACATGCAACACACAAGGTAGAGAAGAAATCTCATCGATATGTGTTGCTTTGGAAGAAGAGTTTTATGACATCATGGAGATAATTTTAAGATTAGAGAGAAATTAACATCTTTGGCAAAATGAGCGTATCTCTATTTGTAAATATTTACGTGAAAATGATCCACACTGTCCAGAACACGCTTGAAGAAGGAGATTGTTTTACTTCTCTCTCCCTCCCTCCAGTTAATTTGTCTCATCCACCTGTGGTAACTTGTCATAAACTGAATTATGAACTCTCTTGGGCGGGGACTATTTTTCATTGTAAGTCTTCTTAGTGTTTAGCACCTTGATCTTAATTAACGCCTGTAGGCATTTCTGCAAAACAGCTATTAAATAACAATCCGAGTTGATCAACTCCTCCCGTGCACTTCATGCTACTTCAGAAGTCAAACGTGCAGACGGGGCAGGTGTTCCGAAGGGAGGAGTGGTGTCTAAATTAGTGGGAGTGTAGGAAAGGTGACACATTCAACCTCTGATAATTGAAGGTAAGGGTGAAGCAAGGCTTCGAGTATCCTCTAGAAGTCCTGAATGAAGGAGGGTGGACAGCAAGAAGTATACTTATTTTCTTTACAAGTATGTAGCTAAATGGGGGGATAGGGGGTTGTTACTGGGTGGCAGGCGACAATAGCCGCAAGATGCGTGTGTGAGGAACCAGAATGGAAAAAAGGCTCAAGCCACGTGCGGACTTTGTAATGCAAAATAAGGAGCTGCCTAATTTCTGTGTTGAGGTCATTTCGCCTACTGATGCTTCCCTGGCTTCCTACCTAACTTGTCCATGCCACCGAGTTCTTTCTGGCTCAGCATTCCTAAGATCATGAAAACAACTGCAACTTCAGCTTCTCTGGCCTAAAACCCTTTTTCCCGTTCTTTGATACCAGTTTACCAGGGTAAATGGTAATATGTTATTTTCTATGTAGGTTTCATACATATAGTCTGCGTATATCTTTCCACACAGAAAAGGTAGCCTCTGACAAACCTTTGTGTTTCAAGAAAAAGAAGCAGCCCCTGCGTAACACGTGGTTTCTTCATTATAGTAAAATAGGATTTTTATCTTTTTTTAAATTCCTAAATGGTCCATGAATAATTTTGGTTCAGGGCAGGCTAAAGCTGCAGGCAGTGACTACCTCAGTGAAACCTGGATAGTCCTCATTAGGGCTATGGACTAGGAAACGGATAATGGAGAGAGAGGGGTAGTAAATGTTGCCAAGAGAGAACTGGCATGGAGTGGAAAGAGAAGACTCTTGGAATTAATACCCAACAGAGACTTACGTTACCTTTTAAAACATATCAAGGTTACCTTTTAAAAGATATCGCCTCATTTGCTGCAGGAGCTATCTTGCAGTGCCCACGGAACAGCGGAAACCCAAAGGGTCATCGAATGTCCCCTTGCAGGGCTGCAGGCGTGCTTCACGAGAAACGGCCTTTAATACGGAAATAGCTTTCATACGGAAATGGAAACTAAAAGCTAGCTGTTCCTGAGAGTTCCGCTGTAGCAAGAGGTTAAATCAGAGCTTTCACTCAGTGCTGCTCATTTTAAAGGTAAATTCTATTCAAGGAGATAGGACTCGTTACACAAGCACATCTACTGGCACATCAGGTGAGAAATTCTTTCCAAAGTGAAGCCAGTGGGCTGGAATTTCCTTGGCCGGATTAGCACAATATTCCTTTTGTTTTGGCTAAATACCGTCATTCTGTAGAACAGGCTAATGACATTTATTATCCAATTCAATATCTAATCACCTTAGCAGTTATTTTTTAATAACAATGTGTGTTGTGAGTAGCAGGCAAATCAGCTGAGAAGTGAAACATAAGAGAAATTAAACAAATCCCATATATTGCGGGTGCAGAGGGATACGTCCAGAGCTGTAAAACAGTAAAGGGTGGAAGCAAATACAAGCAAGTGCAGAAGGAGGGAGAGTAAGAAACCAGCTGCGTCATGGAACTGAATTAGTCCTAAAACACAAAGGAACGAAGTTGTGAGGAGAACAAAATTACTGCAAGGGCGATGCACTGGTAGGCACAGGTAGCTGGCATGGAGTGATGGGATCCCAGCGCCTCTCTCTTCTACGTGTTGGCAACCTCACACCACCAATCCTTCCTGCTCCAAGCGGAAACCGAGCTCGTTTCTCCGTGTGTATAAAATAAATAATTGCATTTCAGTGCAGTGACACGGCAGGCCTCAGCTAGGGCAATGTGTATTGATGTATATGTAATAATAATATGTATTATTGTTACAGTGACCAACTGTAGCTTGGTCGTACATTTAAAAAATTGAAGTTACTCCTCTTCGACTATACCCTAGATCTAAGATTAGAGCTAAAAAAGTATTGCTTTGAGATGACATTATGTGGTTCTGAAAGAAGATCAAATTCCCACATAAAGTGCTGCAGCAGTTTCACTGTGGATTTTGAGAACCCCCTTCAAAATAAGGAGTAACAGTGAAATTGCTGACAAATTGCGACACGTGAAGGTTTGCTCTTTAGACTGTCTCTTAAATCAACATACAAAATGTTTTGCACAAAGCAGGCTTTTATCATCTTTGCTAGGTCTGCTGACTTCTTTTGTAACTTACCTGCTGCATGAATTATTTTGCTTTGATTATTAAAAAGTAGTCTGTGCTAGAAAAATCAATTTCCTCACAATAAATACCAAAGCTCAGAGCAGTGGGAGATGGAGTCGCTGTGTGTTACAGTTTAAGTTACCGCTCTGATTAGACCAGTTAATTAAACCTGTTCTCGTTTTGTATGTAGCTTCAGATGAAGTCTAACGTTTACATTTTACCGCTTTTGTTTGCATAAATAAACATTATGCTGTCTCGCAGGCTAGCAGACAAAAAAGCCTTGTTCTCTGGTGCTGACAGCCACACCGAGTGGCGTCTTGAATGCCGGTCGGTGTGTTAGCTGAGGAACGGTGGTGCTGGCTCATCGATGTTCTCAGTCAGACCGAGCAAGTGTTGTCTCCGGGTGACTAAAATGATAATCTCCGCCTTCCAAGTTCTGTAAATTTGGGCTGCTTCGTCCCCCGCTGGGCTGGCAGCGACTCCATGTTGGCAGGGCAAGGGAAGAGCAGGAGAGCTTTGTGTCGGTGCGGGTGGGAGTAGCACAGCTTCCTCTGAGGCCAGGCGGAGCAGCACGACGGCTGGCCCCACTGGCATCTGGGTACTAAGGACTTGCATCGCAAAACTCCCTACCGTACTGATTGTCCAGTTAATAGCAGCGTGTAATTAACAAAGGCTAAGCACAGGTCCTCTCTTCACATTGTACAAAGTTTATAGTCACACAATCCAAACCGGGACCTACAGCTAGTTATGGGGAAGTTTTAAAGAGCAGAAAAAGGCATTGTTGTTGCAGGCACCCCTGGTCTCCAGTCTCCTCACTCCTACTTCACTAAGCAGCTGGCTCTAAAAAAAGCACGGCACAGATGTTTCTTTAATTAATGGAAAAAATACCTCCTACCTTAATCCTTCAGCGTGTGAGCTAAGACTCTGCGCCACGAGGAATTCAAGAGCATTCAATCTGTGATACCACATACCAGCCTTACAGCCTTGGCCTGCGTATTTTCTTCAGTGCTTTTCTACTGAGCAAAGACATCTGCGCTTACGTTCAACCCAGCAAAAGGTTCCCCACCCCCTGCCCCGAGTTTGCGATGCTTTTTTCCCCCAGAACTACTGATTCGGATCAAACACGCTTTTTTTGCTGAGAATGCTGGGTCACTCAGTGCTGCTATTCAAACATCTTGCCAGTTACAGCACCGGTTCCAAAGCTTTATTTCTTCCCCAGAAAAGCTGTGGGCACTTTGGCATACAAAAAAAAAAAAAAAAAAAGCTCTAACCTAAATAGTTTAAAATTCTGTCGAGCTGAGGTTTCAATATCAGCTACCATCTCCTCACAACGCTTCCTTTAAAGAGGGTTGCGCAATTTCTAAGTATATCGCTTTTCTTTAATACAGTTTGCAAGCAGATTAAAAGTACTACAATTTCAAATGCAAGAGCAGCATCTGTTCTCTTTTGTCCCTGCATAGCTAGATTTAATAGGTGAAAGTATTTTTCCCCATCCAGAATAATAATGCAAATAGTAGTAGTATGTCAAATACTGCTGCTGGCTTTGTGATACTGCTCGCACAGAGTAATAATGAAGAAAAGAGAAAAATGCAATTAAATATTTGCATTTCCAAAGAACTTTCTAAATATTGTATAAGTATTTACCATTTATAAGGGTGCTGAGATTTCCTGGAACTGTAAAAGATCAGATGAACAAACAGACCTTGAACATTTGGGAACTGCTGGAGAGGGTGCAGCAAAGGGCTACCAAGATGATGAGGGGCCTGGAACACCTCTCCTATGAAGAAAGGCTGAGGGAACTGGGTCTCTTTAGTCTGGAAAAAAGACGGCTGAGGGAGGACCTTATTAATGCTTTATAAGCATTTATTTTTATAAGCATTTGTAAGAATTTATAATTCTTAAAGGGTGGGTGTCAGGAGGATGGGGCCAGGCTCTTTTCAGTGGTGCCCAGTGACAGGACAAGAGGTAATGGGCACAAACTTGAGCACAGGAAGTTCCACCTAAACAGGAGGAGGAACTTCTTTCCCTTGAGGGTGGCAGAGCACTGGCACAGGCTGCCCAGGGAGGAGGTGGAGTCTCCGTCTCTGGAGACATTCAAAACCCGCCTGGACGCGTTCCTGTGCAACCTGCTCTAAGGTGGCCCTGCTCTGGCAGGGGGGTTCAACCAGATGATCTCCAGAGGTCCCTTCCAACCCCTGCCATTCTGTGATTCTGTGATTTTTTGATGAATTTGAAAATCTCAGTTGACTGACTGTAGTGGAAAAAGTGATGCAAGTTCTGACTGAGACTTCTGATAAAGCGTTTGTGGGATGGAACATTCATTTAAGGCAGTTATTTCATAATAATGGGTCCACTTGCAACGGTTTCTTGTTTAAAAGCCACGCTTTGTCTTCCGGGTACTGTACATATCCAAAAGGGAGAACAAGGACAGGAAGAAGCGCTTAGCACGTAGGTCACAGAGTAGGACTGGGCGGGTGGTTAATGACATGCCTAAATGACAAGAACTGTGCACTGAGCCGGGGCTCTCAGGGAATTTTGTGGACGGTCACAAAAGACGAAGGGCCACAGCTCCGCTGATTGGGAGGGACCAGCCCGTCCCCGCAGGTGGCGGGGAGCACGTGGCCGTGCCGTGCACACGCAGCTACCTCTTGGGCAGGTTCTGGCCCTCGTGGCAGCGGCCGGGGGAAGGTGCCCATCCAGCCTACGGAGCCCACTGGAAAACCGAGCAGGCCGCTGATCTGTAATAGCTTTGTGTAAATCAAGAGAAGTGCCCGACTCAAAGAGGAAATTCAGTTGCTCATCTCTCCTAAAAATGGCACAGCAGCAATAGAAAAAGATTTCACAGAGATTACAGCGCTCGGAAATAAAATTTTATGGGAGATATGCCTAAACTCCCAGGAGGGCTGTGAAAAATCTAAACTCTGTGCTTGAGTGTATAATGTCGTAGGTAGTACAGTGATAATGTCACAGCTCCTTCCACTTGGTGTTCCGAGGCAGCAGCTGATACAAGTCCCTACTGAGACAATTAAATAGAGCACAAACAATTTGTTTGATGTTCTCCAGCCCCTGTTCTGTTATTTATCAGTGTTCCTAATAATAGGAGCTCGCGAGCGCTCCGTATAACTCCTGGTCACTTGCAGAACAAATACATATGGAATAAAGCTGCTCTCTGGCTTTCGGAAAGCATCTCTGCCTTAGATGAGTAAAAAGAAACACCTACTGGCTCCCTAGATACAGGGGGGAGGCGCTTTTTTAATATGTTTTTTAAAGAGAGCAACAATTTATTATGAATTTCAGCCAGATAACTGAGCTCAAGCGTAGTTGTAATTCCTTTAATGATGTAACAATGTACCTGAAGATAAAAAAGACAATATATGCTTTCCCAGATAAATTAACATCTTGGTTTTGTAAACCACAGAAAACTGATGAAGTCCACTGAGGTCAGGCTAGGTTAATGGTTGGACTTGATGATCTTAAAGGTCCCTTCCAACCTCACCGATTCTATGATTGGTGCTGTCCACCAGTCTCGGAGTGGAAAGAGCGTATACTCCCCTGCTTTGATTTCTAGTGTTAAAAGTAGACTTCACCCATCAGAATCTGAACCAGAGTCATTTGGCAGCAGGCAATACCAGCTCCGAAGTTCCAGTGCAGCCAAAGGAGTTTCCCCCGGGCGTTGTGGACAGTTTCACCAACTATCCTGAGCTCCTGCAGGTCTCTTACATGAAGACGCAATGGGCAACTGGTAACTTGTGTTAAGTACTGGATAATTCTCGCAGTTTCCAAAATTTCAGGAAAAAAATAAAAAGGTAATTAGTCTTCTCAATCACAATACTTAAGAGTTTCAGTGAGGAATCCGAGGCTATTACTGTGTGCTGTATGACCGTAGCAAAATGAAAACCAATCCTTATCCTAGGGAACTCACTCGCCTGTATTATGGTTAGGTGAAAAAAGGAGGAAGAAAGACGCCAAAGAAAAGAGGAGGATGAAAGAACAAGGTTTCAGGGAAGGCAAACATTGTGTGGGCGAGGAGCAGCACTTTCAGCTCCTTGCTCAGCTGCAGTCTAGAATTTTTAATTCTTACCAGCTCACCATGTCTCCTTTTTCAGTTAACGGTAAATCTCAAAATTACTTCAACGAATGCAAGATTGGGCCTACTGTTTGCTGAAGTTTAAAAGCTAAGTCAATTGAAAATTGATTTGAAAAGCTGATCAGGAGCGTGCCAGGCAGAAAGCTTGCTTTTGCACTCCCAGGTTTCAATTCTTGGATGGAAGCAGCAGTAAACCCACTTTGAAGACCTTATAAAAGCAGTCTCCGCAAAATCATTTCTGCTTTCATCTCACAGAGAATAGGATTCAAACAAACCACATTACACGTTCCAGTTTCATAATAATGAAAAAGAGTCGAAGTCTTTCAGGGAATCTGGCGCCTAACAGCTGTTGCCACTAGAGTTGTAAACTCTACCTGCGTAAAAACCTGCCAAAATACTATTTTTTTAAATACATCCATTTTTTTAAGCCTCATGTTGACATCACAGCTTTTTATCAGGCTATAGGTTTCCCCTGCTCTGGCTCTCATGGCCGCAGCAGGCTTTAAACAAAGTAAGGAAGGCAGATAAACAAACTTCGGGAGGGAGGGACAGATTGTTTCGCTGCGATTTTAATTGCGTCGCTGAGCTCCAGCGAAGGGAGACAGCACTGCAAGAGCCGGGAGTTCCGCAAGGGTGAGCTCTGCAGTTCTCACCGTGGCTTTGAAGGCCTTCCTCCGCACCTCTGCCGGGATGGCACGCAGAAGGAAGATTGGAGTCCAGGCGGGACTCGAGGAAGCAGAAGCAGCGGTGGGATACTATAAACATAATCTTATTTTTTTTCAAATTTACTTATTCCATTCGAGGCCTCTCTACTGCTGGGATATAAATGGAAAATAAAACAAATAATACTGTCAGCGGAAAGGGACTGTTTGGGGGAATATTTCATGCTTTGAAGTCTTTGGTTTTCAGATGGCAAGTAATGTGGTAGATACATGATGCAAACAGCTCATGAGTGCATGCAGCCCCAGTCTGAGTCTTCAAAGGAAGCATCAGAGAGCTTGAAAGAGGACAAATGGTTGCATCCCTTCCTCCTATTTTAATGACGGAAGGCCTCTGAAACTGTAGGTTATTCTGCAAAAGCCTGTTATTAATTAAGTCTTGGAGATGCTACCTGCTGAGCCGCACTTTGGAGCCCAGCACTTGTTGAGGGACACCAGCATCTGCATGGTCTTTCATCACAACTCCAGACAGTGGGTTTTTTTGGGTGGGCACCGCCTCCCTCCCTTCAAATCACTGGTCTGTGGGTCCTTGCTGAGGACCAATGGGAGGCCAGCAGTCTAGCACGTGAAGCATATGCATCTTTCTGTGGTAATTCAGAGTTGAGATAAAGCGATAGCCATTAGCAGCCACCACGCAGTCCCTAACTGCAAGCTTTCGCTCTTAAAGAACTGGGAAATTCTTCCTTTTATGTGAAACCAATAGCAGCAGCCAGCAGACATTTCAAGAGTGGAAAGATCATTAAAATGCAAAAAAACCAAGCCTCGAAATGAACAAGATATCGGGCAGTTATCATCATCCTGCCATCTGTAGTCAGCAGGCACTTTTTGGTCCTCTCATACACTTTACCGTGGACAGGACTCATCACGCTCAGCCTCTGGATTGCAGCCAGGTCAGCGGAGGTCTGTTACCCCATAGAATTCAATAATGAAAGAGGAAAGATCCAATAAATTATCAACAGCCACAGTCCTTGAGTCACCCACGAAATGCCACTTGCCAGAAACAAAATGAGCTGTACCGCAGACGGGCCACGTGTCTTTAACAGCAGCAGCAGAAAAACGGCAGGACGTGGGAGATGAGACAAGTTGAGGTACCTTTCCAAAGCAAACGGTCTCACTCTCCGGGTCAAAGTAAAGAGGCACCTGAGGACTTTGCTATTCCTTTGTAAACAAGGCAGGGCCTTGTCTTCCCCTCACTCTTGCTGTCTCCAGAGCAGCCGCTCCTGAGCCGGAGAGGAATTCCTATGGACCTGATGCAGATGCACCTGTAGTTACGGCTTGTGAGCGCTCTGACAAGGCAACCCCGAATGGCGCTGCTGGGGGGAGTTATTTTCGCTTGTATCGTGTTCGATTGCAATAGCTTTACTTCCCAGCTGAGCCGGCTCTATCCCTTTCCCTGCCGCCCCAGTCCGCCGTGTGTGGAGCTGCACCCCTCCCTCAGCAGGTCCCCAGGACATCCCACTTCCGTCTCGATGCCTAATCTGGCTCCGAGCGAGTCCCAGCAGCTTGGCACGGGTAATCCTGGCAGCTGTCTGGATTGTGAGCCGTGCCCACAAGATGAGAAGTGACCGCAGCAGGTCAAGCATTGTACAAACAGAGGGTAACAGACAGCACAGCTTAAATAAACAGGGAAAGGGTGGGAAAAAAAATCCTCATTTAATAGGTGGAGAATAGAAGGACCAAAATTCAGTGGTGTACTTCAGGTTAGACAAGGATGCACACGCCACGGGAAGTGCAGTTTACCAGTATCCTTGTTTGCTGCTTTAAATACAGGACAAATTGCCATCACCTTTCCTCACACAATCTTAAAAACAATAAGTTTGAGCTTTGGGAAGTCACATGTGGGATATTTAGGTAGTGGATGCTGGAGTGCATCTGCAAATGCGAGGAGGGGACAGAGTCTGGCAGCAGAAAGTGTGTGAGACACCGACTGTTGACTGGGACTATCTGGCAAGAAAGCAGGGAATCCTTAGACGAGGCTTCTTACCTGTCCTCCTTCCTGATGGGACATTCGCTGCCACTCCTGTCTCTTCTCCCTGCTACAACAACTAACTTCTCGCCCATGTCCAGTAGGAGAACAGCTGGTTAGCGGTGGGAAAGGCAGGAATCTCTGTCCCCAGCAAAGGTAACTAGAGCCCCAGTCTGCTGGTTAAAGAGGGGCTCACTGGCGCTGCCGTGCCTGTGGTGCCAGGACATCTGTGACCTTTCTGAGCCACCTCGGTAAAAATCTAAGCCTGGAGGGAAATTTGTCTTGGGTTCCTCCTAGCAACGATTATGTTAATCAGGGTTGTTGCTGTCGCTGGTTCTGCTGCAGGAAGGGCGTCAGACAACACAAAGCGCTGTCAGCCTCCAGGTAAATGGTGTTAAAAACCACCTGATTGCATTCAGCCTTGATGTCAGCATTGCCAGCTGCTGGGAGATCTCTTCTAGCACCGGTCAAGAGCCTTTGTTCCAATAATCAACGCGTTATTATTGCTGCTAAAGCAAACGTGCCTGTCTCTGGGCTGTGTGGTGGGATGCTGTTCAGGTTGTCCCAGCCTCACTGCTCCGTTTCCTGATCCATTCCCAAAGAAACGTTGCACGTAGCTTCACTGCCCCCAGCCAGGTAATTTTCTGAGCAAACCATCTGTAGTCTACCAAACAATCATAGAATCGTAGAATTGTCAGGGTTGGAAGGGATCTTAAAGATCATCTAGTTCCAACCCCCCTGCCATGGGCAGGGACATCTCCCACTAGATTAGGTTGCTCAGAGCCCCATCCAGCCCAGCCTTAAAAACTTCCAGGGATGTGGCCTCCACCACCTCTCTGGGCAACCTGTTCCAGTGTCCACCACCCTCATTGTAAAGAACTTCTTCCTAACGTCCATTCTGAATCGACCCATCTCTAGTTTTAATCCATTCCCTCTAGTCCTACCATTACCCGACATCCAAAAAAGTCCCTCACCAGCTTTCTTGGAGGCTCCCTTAAGATACTGGTAGGTCACAATAAGGCCTCCTCGGAGCCGCCTTTTCCCCAGACTGAACAACCCCAACTCTCTGAGTCTGTCTTCGTAGGAGANTCCCTGACAAAGATGTTAAACAAGGCCGGTCCCAGTACTGATCCTTGAGGGACTCCACTTGGACATGGACCCACTGACAACCACTCTTTGGGTGCGGCCGTCAAGCCAGTTCTTTATCCACTGAATTGTCCCATCCATCAAACCCATATTTTATCAGCTTGGAGACCAGGATGTTGTGTGGGACAGCGTCAAACAATGAAAATTACTGGTTTCACTCGATGTTTTCATTTCATTTACACGGAGGCTACATTTCCCTGCTGACTGATTAAATGTGCTGGTAAAAGGTACAATCTTGTGGATTCGGTAACCTCAATAGCATCCTTTTGAGAAGAGAGCAGTTGCCGGGTGGAAGTGTGGATGCATTTAGGAAGAAGCTTGGTACAGGCTAATTCCCCTTCTCACGGCTCCCCTGCAATAACTCAGTTTGCTATTATTTGGAAGAAAAAATAAAAATAAGCTTACGTCTTCCATTCTGTAGGGACAGATTTTTTTTTATTTCTGTAATGTAAATATGCTTGAATGTCAAGAAGAAAATGATGTGCGGGGGGAGAAAGGCCAGAACAGTCATCAACTAATTTTATGGCATGGTGGGCTTTCCAGTTCCCATTGGTCTGCCCTTCTCCCTCCAGCACCTTGGAGGCTTTAATTGAAGTGAGTGTAGTTTATTGATTTTTAGCATAAATTAATGTGTTAATAATCAGAGGAGGTCAAAGGAACTTTAGGCCAGTCTAGAGAGGATGTAATGAGACGTTAAGGACGTGTAGTGGATTAAAGATCTGATTGTGTTTCTAATGAAATCAGAAGTTCCTTTGATTTTAGCAGCAAAAGTCCTAGCCATAAGAAGGGAAAAGTGTATTCTTTCTTTATCTATACACAAATTTATTGTCTTTAAAAAGGAAAAAGAAAGGATTTGGAAAGTCAACACGTTAAAATATTAGCTAACTCTGGTTTTATGAGGTAATAATTTAGTTGTCTTACAGACTTACATTTGGTTATATTAAGCCATAAAGGCGCAACTTCAGTGTGATGCTTAGGAAGCAGTTATGTTCTAAGGCAAAGTTTGCAGCTTTCCTGTAGCAAAGTGGAGTCTGAAGAGCAATTGCAGTCCATGGAAAATAATAGGCTTGCTTCGTTGTTGGGGGTTTTTTTTGCCTTTTTAGATCTGGTAAAAATGAAGACTACAACAAGATTGCAAGATTTCTAACAGGTGTTCCCGTAGCCTGTAGAGGTGCCTCCTGTTGTAGTCCAGTGAGCAATATATTTTCTTCATGATTCCTTAGTTCTCCTGTGAGCCACGATCCCACTGTCTGCCATCTTTATGATTTTCTTCTTGTTGCAGGTAAAGCCTGTGTAAATCTGAACTGGGGAGAGATCAAACCGTTCAGTTCAATTTAGCTACATTTAATAGTCATTTACAAGAGGCCTGATGCTGTATACCACCGTGTGCTGTGGTCAAAATGGATACTTAGAGCAGCGATTCCGGAGACTGGCTCCTCTCCTGCGTACAATCTGTAGTTATAGTCTAATATGATGCTATTTTATGTAAACTAGCAACACTGCGTATAGTATAATGATGTCCTGTTGGCTCTAAGGATTCCTAACATTATCTTTCTGTTGCAATGAAATTCTATAAAACACAGATGAAAAATGATGCTGTCTTTACAACCAATAGAACATACGACTACTTGCTGTTTGGTAGCATAATGAAACTGCTAAGTCAGGGTCTGATTTTGCCGTAACAAATAGACTGAAAATACTATTACTATTTGATAATAACGCCAGATACAGCTTCTTTTTGACTGCATTTGACTGTGCTGCAAACATCTGCACATTTTTTTCTATTCTGAAAATAAGGCAGATGGGTTTGCTACGCGTATTCATAAAGTTATGTGCTTATATTTTCTTGAAAACAGATCAATCTTTAATATTTCTAAGCACTTACAGTCCATCCTGTCTGTGCTCCCTCCCTCTCTCTCTTCTTCAGAAAGAAATACGTCTCTGTGTGTACTGCACATATACTTATGAAAAATAAACTTCCTCGCCAGCAAGTAAACCCAAGAACAATGTTGCCAGCAGCTGTCGTGCTTATAAAGCCCTGTTGAGAACACTGCTCAGTTATGAGCTCTCAATGCTCTTCTCAACGTCCGTAATCAACGTGCCAGGACAATGTACTGTAAACCCAAATGCCCAGGCCAGGAGACCACAAAAGCTCCTCTGTCTTCTGCGAGGGAACTGAAAAGAGGCTTTCACAGCGCTGGAGAATACGCTGGCAGACTGCGCCGGGTTCATAGCCCTCAGCGTTCTGGAAGATACTTATGTACAAGGAGGGCAAATCTTGTCTAATCCTTGGTTTAGGAGCTACTATAACTGCTATTTTTAAAAACGAGAAGAATCATATGTATGTGTCAAAGACAACCATCAGATAATTAAAGGCTGCTCAACGGTTGGATGAAGTGCAGTAGCTCAGGAACTGCAAAGGTCTTTGTGCTCCTTCCAGCAGGAGAAGGACACCTTACCTACTCTCACAGATAAAAAGCAAGACCTGTCCTTTAAAAACATACACCCGTTTCCTCCTGTTTTACAAAATAGTCATTTCCATAGTCAATCATCTTTGCAAGGAGGAAGTTACAAAGCCAAAGATTTTGGTAACATAAATGGTAGTTGTCCTTAAAGATGAAATCATAAGCTAATAAGCACCCAGTTCTTCAGTTTTCACTTAGGTTTGCAACTTTAAGGTTGCTGGGAAGAGTTAGCTCTCCTTTGGGTAAAAAGGCACCAAAGTAATAAAAAAACCCCAGACTTCTCATTGCACTGTCCACCTGAAAAGGAAGGTATATGCTGGGTCTTTTAGGAAGTTTTTCCAGACATCAGTGGAAGCACTGAGTGACGATATGTCAGAGAGAGGAAGATCAGCTCGGCATATAGAGTACTGGTTTTTATAATTTTATTTTAAATGAAATTACATTCAGTTACAGCCCAGTTATGTTAGTAGAGATTTAAACAAATGTTTAAAGCTAACAGACTCTCGTAAATAACCTCTTAGCTTCACAGTTCTTTTGTCATTGATAGGGATTATGAGCTCCGACTAAGTTAACTCTTTTGCATTACTCAGATTCAAAACTGCAAACATGTTAAAAAAATACAAAAATGTCTAAAATTTCGCTTTCCAACCTAACTCCTAAGAATAATAAAACAGTTGAAACACCTTCATTAAAAAGCCACATTGACGTGATTTACAGCTGTACAAATTGTTGGTTAAAACAAGCACTATAGGATAAGTGTCCGAAGCAGTGCTAAAGATTTGAAGCAGATTTTCCCACTGCCCTTATATACTTTTCTGGCTAAGCTACACATAAAAAAACCACTTTAAAAAGGTACTCTTAAATTCACCAGAATAAAAAAATTCCAAAATAACTATGTCTGAGAGAAAAGAGAAGGCCATATTCTACGGTGCGTACTCACACTCCAAATCCCCAGGATGTGGAATGCTACCGATACAAGGGGTTTCCTTGCGCTTGATGTACTTGATATTTGACTGAGACCTGCACAGAAAATGAGTAGAAACACGTCCTGCAGCTGACAGGGTGAGCAGTCCGCCTGCTGGAAAAGAACTGAGTATGCCGAGTAAGGCAACCGAGACAAAGTATGGCTTAACGTGCAATGGGGTTAAGGCAGAGTAAGTATTTTTGAAGCTGTTACTTCTTCTGCTTCCACTTAAAAGCACTAGAGTGTGTCTAAGAGCTTTGGTTAAAAAGACCTGGAGCTGGAAGCTGGTTCGCAGAGATAAATCTAAAGGAATCCATTACAATGAGCTAGGCAGTCCCTCAAAAAAAACGTTATTGACTTCATATTCTTAAAACTACACAGTCCTAAACTCCAAATGTATGTACTAACAAGACAAACAAACACGTTAAGCGCAGCTTTCTCAAAATACCCATCCCTTATTTGCAAGACACAGATCCCACACTGCATCAGGGATCATCTGAAACTGTACGTGAGCATGGCAATACTTTGGCCTAGTAAGTAAATCGTATCCTGTCCTACCCTCGCAACAGATTAGAATTAGTTCTTTTCCAGGTCAAATTCTGCACAATATTACGCTGACCATAATCTGAAGGAATTTCTTTGGCACTGGTTTGGTTTTTTAATTGAAGGCAGAATTTGACCCATTTTAGCACATTAAAATAAACTGATCCACAGCTTCTGTTTGAAGAATCAATAGATTAAGCAAAGTATTGGCAGCACTTCCCACATTTACTGCATGAAAAGCCCCACTCACCCTATTTGACTAGTTTATGATTATCATTTGTCCTCTCCAGTGCTACGAATTTCTAGGTTATTCTCAAAAATTTATCAAAGCTTGGGAAAGTGTAACAACAGATGCATCATATTGTTGCATAAGCTTCTGCTTAAGAATACTAGAAAGTAGCTGGGCTCTGATCATTCTTTGGCTTGAAGCTGAAGCTTCCTTGGATTGATCAGTTCTTCCATTTGTTGGAGTCCCAGGCCAGAAACCAGCCTGTGAATGTTGGGGGTTCATGACCCTGCTTCACGATTACAATGGGGGTCCCCTTATCTCTGCCAGAAGGATCCGTTTCAATATAGCGTTTGGCTGAAACCAGAAAGGGAAGAAAACATGTAATATATTAGTTCATTCCTTTGGTATAAAAAATACATTAAAAGCCCCGGTGAAAAAGCCCAGGGCTACTATAATACAGTATTCAATTAAATTATTTCAAAGGCAATGAAATGATCAGGTAGTTCCTGATTTCTCCCAGCTGCCAGTGAAAGAATTTTCCACGAGGTTAAAAGAGAGGGATTGTTCCTCCGATCAGTTCGTTCCAAACAGCCAGGTTTGGCTCTTGAACAGGAGGAAGCGTTTGCTGGTGCTGTGCAAGTGCACAAGCTTCATTCCCATTTTTCCCATGTAAAAGCCAGTATAGTTTCCCTTGACACCGCAGCATGACATCAGTACACATTGGAAACGCAGCTAGGTAGAATCCTAGCTGCTCTAGGGACATGCCTGCAAGCATTTTTAGCAAGAACTTTGTCAGAACGGCTCAGCTATGTGAACTCACACCAGAGATTACGTGGTTTTTCAAGGAGGTGCACTCCATGTAGGTTGTCTTGGTTTGTTCTGCAATTGGAATTTCCTCCTCCAAATTTAACGCAGTGAAGGGTGTCAGTGTAAGGACCTGAGGATTTGTTGGCATTCCGTTGTGCACCCCACACATTACTGTGGGGTACAACTCAGAAGGTACCTCCTTTTAAATTCCTCCTCTTTTGAGTGCAGGTTTTTTTCATGGATCTCTCCTACACACTCCTTAAAAAGCTCTGCAGCCTGGTTGAATAGTTTTACTCTTCATAAACTTAGAGATAAGAAAGATACAACGAGCTTTAAATCACATTTAAAGGAGAAAATAATCTTCAGGATTAAATCCCTAATAAGTTCAGCAACCCTTTTAGACACTGTAAACATAACTAGATTTCTTCTACATCATCTTTTTTACTTCTTGAAGTACTAGTGATGCTACTCCTCTCAGAATTCTGCCAAATTGATTTGATTTACCAGATTTAACGGATTCCTGTCGCTCAGTTTCATTAGCATCCTTCCCAATCCAGACAAAAACCTGCAAACAGAGGCGAGAAAGATTTAGCTCCCAAGTTTTTATAAGGATGTTGTGTACAGCAGGTAAAATACAAAATAGTTAATTCCACTAGGAGAAGGAATATACACTATGAAAAGACTGCAGACCAGAACTGATGATTTTTATTTTTTCCCTTGTGAGAGAGTGTAGTTCTGTCCTCTGAAATCTCACCGCTCTTGTGACGCTGGAAGTTCAAACCTTTACAGGCTCTGATGAAAGGAACTCTAATTACCTTTTGCAGGGATATCTCTTACAAGTTACCATGGAAATTGCTCTTTAGGTGCAGGTAAAGACAGGGATGAGGAGCTGTCTCCAGTCTGAGCTCTGCATGCACACCAGCACTTGTGCCCTGTGACTGATGCTACCCAGGGTAACTGCTGGACAAGCCACTGAATAATCCAACATCCAGAGCCTTGATCCGCAATCCCCACTATTTCTTTTCTCTCAAGGATCTTTTTGGAAACCAGCTACATTTCCCAAGACTTCTTTCCTTCTTACCCGGGTCCATACGTCACAAGGAGTTTCCACCCAGTCTTTCCACCCACCTTCCCCCATCCCGCTTTCCCACGTGGACCTTGGACATTCCTTCTCATTTCCAAAAACCTCAGCCTTCTTTCCTTTAGAGTTAGGCTGAAAAGTAAAACATGGTATCTGTGGCCTCCTCCTCCTTTCCCCCCAAGGGGAGAGGAAGGGTAGAGAGATATTCTGTGAGAAACAGATGCGCCCTCCACACCCGCAATAAGTTTGCCTGTCATCCAAAAAGCTTTCAACATTTTCAGTTTTCAGTGAACCTGGGAAAATGACGGAGGTTGTTTCTGTCACCCTCCACCCAGTTCTTCTGAAAAAATGTCTGTGTATGAGTCTAGTGTTTGTCTTCTTCTCTAGGAAGAATTTTTATAGGTGCTGCTGCTACATGGATTTTGTGGCTTCATAATACCTTTTATGGAATAAATGTTTGGGGGGGGGTTAATTAATAAATTTTAGTGATAAATTCAAGAACATTATTGAGAGCTTTCAGAACACTGCTGGGGCTTATATCTTGCAACCTCCATTGGTTTTAATGGGAAGTGCTTGCCATTGTCTCACATTATGCTTGGAAATTCAATCATGTAGCACACCATATAGCTCAAAAAATATAGCTCCCTCTGGTATAATTTAAAGAAAACAAAACCTCTCCCATTCTCACAAAGATGATTTTTTCTTACCATCTTATGATCTAAGTGATTAAGAATAAATTATTCTTGTTACCACAAAAAGCAGTACACAGTTTACCTGATCCCAAGCATCCAGCAACATGACATCATCTTCAGCCAAATCATCCTGAGTGAATTCTCCTGGGACCTCCTCAATCTAAGAAAAGGATATTATGTTATTTTCTTTTTTTTTTCCCCAATTATTTCTTAAGATATTCTGATTTTGAACAGACCAAATATGTTTTTAAAAGAGGTAAGTCTAGAAGCTGGTGTGCAATTCTTTTTGCTCCTAAAGGATCAAGATCCAAACTGATTTGATGAGTGTGTCAAGGGTGTTTCACTGAAAGGAAACAAATCACATGTCCCATAAAATCAGCTCGCAGTTTCTCAGAATTGCTAGGATATCCTCAGGAGAGCCAGAGGCTTACATTGTAATTGTGATTATTGTAAGTGATGACTGAGGTCTGCCTCAAGAAAGGGGAAGGGAAATTTCCAGATAGCACGTCCTACGAAGCAAGCTAAATCAATCCACTGGTATCAGCTGATATATTCACACAGGGTACATTCATTAATAAGGAAAAGAAACTGCTTTGCTTTGCAGTGGGTGAGCTCAGTGATGAAATACACAGCCAAGCAAGCTTTCCAGTCCCTTGGCAATGGGACATTACAGTTGACGAAGCCATTGAGGATTAGTCCCCAGAGGAAAGGCAGACTGCTTGCTTATTCCAAGGATGTGCAGGCAGATAGGAAAGGATAACAGACAATCTTATTCTCTATGAGAAGGAGATGTAATAAGGTATATAGTGGTCAGCCCTCTGCTTCTATAGGACTATCAAGGGTTTGGCTAAGCTTGGTGGTGTAGGAGTGCTAAAGGGATGCTAAGCAGATGTTGCAAAAGATATTCCTTTCCCCACCCTTTGTTATGGTGGCCAGAAGGTCAGAGTGATCTGACTCAGCTCTTCTGGTGAGCTCTAACAGTGGGGATTATGTTACTAGAGAAATGCTACAGATAAGAGGGGGTTTCACAGAATTCGGAGGCAATTTAAAACAAAAAACAAACAAGTGCGTAGCCCCCAGCAGACTATTATGGAGAGGCTGGTTCCTATTACTGTATCTCACAGGAGTGTTTTAGAAGCTTGTTAGAAGTATACCCTTTATTTCTCTCATAGGATTTTAAAGTCCCTATTAAAGGATCTTATTTGTTTTATCTGTCTCCAAATGAGTGGGCTGTGCCTTAAGGAGACTGCAGAAATGGTAGCCACCGATGTCCCCTACCTAAAAATGAGTGCCAGATGGTGACACAGCGTTGCCCTCCCAGAAAACAGTAAGTAATTAAGCCTGAATCAGAGGCTTAATACCCAGTGCAAAGCTCTGGGTATTTCTGCTAAGGAAAGAAGTCTTTCTACCTCCTTGAGCACAGGCCAATACCTTAGAGGCATAATTACATGTCTTAAATCTCTATGGAAAATTTCAGGCTGCTAGGGATTTTTGGCAAGGGACATTTCTTTTCCTCACCACCCCTATCAAACATGTAAGGGGCAAGGCAGTGACCTGCACTTTCTCAGCAAAATGGTAGCAGTCTGGCAATGCTCTGCAAGAACACAGTTGCTTTTGACTGGGCAAACGCCTTATCTTTTTGCATCTGCAAGCCTCTAGTCCCAGGCTGGAGCAGGCTCTGTGTGCAAACTTCTGCAGTATTAATTCTTCTGTCCATCCTTTGCCTTTGGAATGATATAAAGCACCAAACGTCAGCTCCCTAGTTCTTGCCAAGCATGGCTAACTAAGCCAGGTCCCCAAATTAATTTAATGTCTGCTGATTCCCAAGGCAAAATATACCAGAAACTATACAATTAAACAGAGGGGAAAGTATCCCTCGTATACTCACAATAAATCTTCCAGTCTTATTAGAACAACCATACAGGCGAGGGGGATGGTCTTCAGCCTTTGTCAACAGTTGTGATGAAGTCTGATACTTCTTTTTACCTCCAAGCGCTTTCCAGAATTCCTCTGAAATACACAATATATAATTTATTCACCAGTGAATTTAACACCTGGTGTTTTAACTTGTTAGATACTGTTTCAAGAGTCCCCAAATAATATCTTCTTTGCTGTCTCAAAGATGGGTGCGTTTTCTTACGGTTCTTCCTGCAGTTTGTCAAAATAACAATAAAGATATCACTTGCAGACATAGACAGGGCAATGTGCTGTCCTTCTCCCCTCCTAGGCACTCGTGATAAAGGAAGGACCGCATTTTTCTGCAGCTCCTGTTACTGACTAGTCCTACAGACTTGCAGGGCATCACACTGCGCGTGTATCAGCCACTTCTGGATAGATCTCTATGGTAAAATGTCAGGTTGGATTTTCAAAGCGAGACAGTGAGCATATGCATCTGCCTAGAACATACAGGATTGCAAAACCCACGGAATCTTCAGAGTTGGAAGGGACCTCTAGAGCTCATCTAGTCCAACCTCCCTGCCAAAGCAGGATTGCCTAGAGCACATTGCTCAGGGCTGCATCCAGGCGGGTCTTGAAAATCTCCAGGGAAGGGGACTCTACACCCTCCCTGGGCAGCCTCTTCCAGTGCTCTGTCACCCTCACCGTAAAGAAGTTTTTCCGTGTATTTGATGTTTCCATGCAGTGTGTATGTTTCCATGCAGTGCTGTGTGTTCTCAGTTGCCTATTGGCAACCACGCGGCTTCATACTAACCTGGTTCCTGGCCTTCATTAATCTTAGCAGTCTGGCACTTAAGAACGCTGGCAATGTATTGAGCCCCTTGTTCCTCTTCTTTGTTTGCTCCTTTTCCTACCCAGGTGTAGCCAGAGTTGTTTGGCAGTTTCAGAACAAAGACATCATTGGAGTTCAGTGACATTGCATCAGCGTCAACCTAGACCGAGAAAGAAATTGTTTTCTTATTTGTGTTTTCAAATAATGTGATCGCTATTTTGCATTTGGCAGTAGGAAAGACTGTCTCGTATGGGTCGCTCATTCCTTGTCTATTCTGTGTCAGCTGACAGTGCTCGCTATGTATTTTGTTAGAGTCAAACATGCTTGTAGCCAGTTATGGCATACTCCTTTGATTTCTTAGATGTGTTGGTCACATAGAGCAGCGATTTGATTTTGGAGTTCTGCATTCCTACAACATGTGACTACCCAAAAAGATTAGTTGGAGAGGCTCACGACACCTATAGCATGTTCCATAGCAGGTGACCTTACCTCTGCAATCCTGGTAATGGCTGCCAGGTTCCTGCGGATTTGGAAGAGTCGTATGGGTGGAGGAGGTTTCTGACCTTCCTTCTTGGATGTCCCATCCTTGTAGACAATAAGTGGTTTGTTTTTGAACAAGCTCAGTAAATGTGCAGGCTCTTTGCCTTGGCTGACTCGGATCTGTACATACGTAAAGAAGGGCAATAAAAGAAACAAAAGGAAAGAGGTGGTTATTTTTGGTCTTTGTTGAATAGCATAGGGGATGTTCGCCAATAATGTTAAGCGTGTTAGAAGTGGCAAGCAGAGAAGATCTAAAAATACAGTTCCAGACACATTAAAGTTTCAGCCTTTGTAAGGTTTTTTTGTCAATCATGCTGACACAAAGACAAGACTCAAACTTCTAACATAACGTTTAGCTGATTAAAATGGCTGCTATCTACTGTAATAAGAAAATTACTCTTTTGCAAAAGAACTGTCATTTCATAGAGTTTTATAGAGTGACTTAATTCCCCTGAAAAACTATCTTGGAAGTTTAGGTGCCCTGTATTTAAGCAGAAAAGAATAGTTATTCATCCTGTTCATTATTTCTATGTGTATTTTATCTGCAAGAAGCTAAAAAAGTTGAGCATAAATCTATCTTGCAGATGGTAACACGGATGACAAAAATGAACTTCCAATTAAAGATGCAAAAAATGTTATTGCAATCTGAGAAAAACACTGAGCTACGAAGAATGACTATTTTTAGGTTAACGCATGATGAAAGTTATTTGCATACTACTGTTTATTCTTCCTTTATAACACCACGACATGCCAAGGCAGAGCCGGCCTTTCACTCCCGGAAAGAAAGGGAAAAAATAGGGACCGAGGCACGCTGTGTAGCCAGCAGAGGAAGGGAGGTGGGGGGCCCCAGCTCTTTGGCCCTGCCCGGTGAGGCTGGGGGCAGTGGGAGCCGGGGCCCAGGAGGGGGGTCCGCAGCCGGGGAGCCCAGGGTGGCCAGCGGTGGTCGGGCTGGGGCTGGTGCTTTTGCTTGCCTCACTGCTGCTGGATGGATAGACCGCCTGATAAGGATACCCTAGGACACGTATACTTGTAGGAGCTAAACTGTGTCAGGATTTCACAAATACCAAATCCCTCCCCCCCTAAAAAAACCCACAAAAAAACAAACGCAGAAAAAAACCCACCACAACCTGCTGGGGGACACATATTTCTGCAAAACAAATCGAGGAGCCACTTTTTAATAGTCCTTTGTACTGTAGTGCCATCTAGTGACCACAAAACAGTACCTGTAAACCTTTCAAATAAGGCTAACACAAACGTTAAGCACAGTTGTAATATATTCTAGGTAGCTTCACGCATACAAATGCACACATATATATGTATGTGTATATATATGCATCTATATATGTGCTTAAAGTACTTTTAAGTATCATGTCCATCACAGTAAGATGGATCACCTTCAGCTTTAATAAAAAAGCTTTTAAAGCACATTGTTATTGCAGTTGTCAGTAGTAGTAGTATTATTACTTCAATGTTAGTATTGGCCTTAGGTACAAGGCAAGACCATATTGTGCTGAACTCTGCCCAAATATAGAACAGGTGTTAGGAATATTTCGAGGAGTAATTACCTAATCCTTCCTTAATATAATTTCAATCATAAATCATAACTGATTAATAGCTGAAAGTGTGGTCTGCCATCTAAATTAACTGTACCTTTGTGGGTGGGGGAAGCCCTTTCCTTTGATAATTAAGAAATGGCAAGCATGGAATTATCTCCTGCTGCCTAGAAAAATCTCTGCCTGTCCTTAGTCATCTTCCAGCTTTAGCCTTTCTGTGAAAAGAGGAGACCTCTCCACCTACCCACCACTCCTCAGTAGTCATGAAAGGAAAGGACACAGCCTAGTCATGCCAGGACTAGCTTATCTCCTCACACCTTTTAGCTGCCAATGTCCTGCGCCTGGCCTTGCACAGCCCATTTCTGTGAGTGAGGATGTGTATCCTGCTGTCATGGAGCTGCGAGCACTACGGGATGGGAAAACCCGGGTTATGTTCCTCACTAAGGCAGGGACATGCCTTAGTGCCAGACCCTGTGGCACAGTTACGGCGGGCTCTCCCATTCTGGCTGTTGTGTGGCTTTCATGTCTCCCAGGTTTGGCCCTCTAAAAGTAAGGTGCCTTGTCTGGGCTAAACATCACAGCTTCCTCCGTAATCAAAAAGAGACAGAGGAGCTCACATGGGGCTATCACCCTGTCAGACATCTGCTTCACAGTGAGCTGCCCTGGAGGATCTTATGTTTCAGCCTCCGCTGACCCGAGTCTGTAAGGCTAGGCAGGACCAAAACCTAATTTTTAGATGGTGAAAGTCGAAGGAAAGAAAAGGCAGTTTTAGGTTGTCTTATATCTGTATTCTTTTGAACATCTGCATTCAGGAAGGATGATTTACATGAGAAATCTCTGGTGACTTTAAAAGGAGCCCATGGTGCTTGGCTCGATACAGATCATGAGCATTTGATATTCCTAGTCTTCAAATGCTACCTCCTTCTTTCAGTTCTCATTGAAATTTGCATATATTGCATGCTCTGTTGAATTTTATCAGAAAGACACTAACCTGCACGGCCTGATCATTCAATAACCGATCCAGCTGAACAGTCAGAAATGCAGATGCAGTCAGTTCATCTTTTGTAGTATGGGCTCCCTGCCTGAGGAAGACAAGGAGAAAGACAAAGGTTACGTCCAGTTTCAAAATGATCCAGAGCTTACACTGCATGACAGAGGCACAGTAAACAACCTTGCATTTACATGTGGTTCTACTCAAAAAGACATTAAATAATATCCACATGCTGGAGGTCTGTGCAAAGCCGACCAAATATACCATGTGTAGATGATCTGCCCTTTAGGGTAGGTGTAGAGGATAATGTAGCAGTCACCACCGTAGAACTGTCCGTATGTCTCAGGTTCCACAGGAACTCTGCCGCTGCTTTCCACGCGCCAGATCTGGAGAAACAGAGAAATCACTGGATAATGTTGAACTTCATCCTGACACTCCTCAAGGAGCAATTTACTGCGTCATCCCTTGAGTGACCATTGTTTCTGTTCCCAAGGGCTGTGGAATAAAACCAGGAAGGATTCTTTATGAAGTATATAGATATACCCTGCACCCACCGAATGAATGAATAATGACCATCAATAAGCCATCGCAGTACACTTTTCCTTGTCTTGATGCTTTAATGCCACATGCTTACTTCATAATGCTATGTTGAACTTACTTTCTTAACATCTTAAGATGAGGATATGACATGAATGGCACAACATTATGATTCATCATAGAAGTATCATATCGTTTGGGAGAGGCACACTGCAGCCAGATGACGTACTGTTGGGCAGATTTCTTCCTATTTGATTCACTACAGCCCAGTTCAGTTAATAAATGCCCTCCAAAACCACTCTGCTAAAACTATATAGCAAAAAATGCTTCGGATCTAAGCTGCTTTGGCACAAGCCTATGGACCATCCCAACTATGAGGTTAAAAACTCAGAAAATACACTGATGAGACTGTAGGTATTTATCCCTCCTTTGTCTTCCAGACCTGTATTCAACAGGCTGTGTTGGTACAATGCCAAACCAGCCCTGTGTAGTCCGAAGATATTCCTGCAGTGGGATATGGATATATCTAGAAAGACTGTAGAGTTAGTCATCTTTTTCTCCTCAGATCCAGGCTACCTGAGAGATACACTAGGGACAAAGAAGGTTCCTCTTGAGATAAGGAGTTAAGATGGTAGATGTGTAACCTGTAAGTCATAAGTGATTAACCTTAGACAATAATGTAGATCATAGATGATTGACCTTAGACAATAGCAATAGAAAACTAGAGCCCCTGAAGAAAGGACTGAAGGAACAGAAACCAGGTGGGACCAGACCCACAGTATGACAGAGTTCCAGCCAGTCTGGCCGGGATCCAAAGACGGACTGACCATGCCAAGAGAAGAGGTCAAAGAGAGGTAACGAAGAGGAAGACTCCTTACTTCATCATTAAGACCGCCGACGACCACCAACAGAGGGCACTGCGCAGACTCGCGGGGGCGGGACGCTAATTTTAATATGAAGTGGGGCAGCTTATCAATATGTACAAGCATTGCGCAACATGCGTTAAATATGTATGAAGTAGGAGCATAAAGGTGGAGCTTTGTCATGAATCCGGCACGCACGATTTTTGGCAGGGCTACCCCCTCGTGCTGCCCGGCGCTGAATAAACATACCTACTTTACAACCTTGTCGGTTGTGGAGTTTTATTCCGCACGTCACTCTAGAAAGCAGACTGGCTACATACATAAAGGCACAGAATTAATTTCTGACTCCAAGGGAAAGTTTTCCCATTCCAGTTTTCAAACTGATGTGAAGTTTTTTGTTAGGCTAAGGGTCATATTTAAAGTATATCTTTAAAAGGTACTGTGTAAAAGGGAAAATGTTTCTGCTGTTTGATTTCTACTGATGACTGGTACAACATCTTTCATAAGCACCAAAAACCATGGCCCAGCATAGAGCTGACAGAGATTCACTTTTCACTTAGAAGTACCTTTTCCGATGGTAAAAGTAACACTGCCACTTATGTAGTATTACTCTACACAACAGTTTAAATGGCAAAACGTAGACTAGAAGCTTATCTCGTTACAAGTAACAGAAAAAAATTAGGTAAGTGGGATACAATCTATTAAAACACAAAAATTACCTCTACTTTCCCTGAACCGTCATCTACCATGTTATGCTGGGCGGCCATTTGTGGAGACTCATGTAACTTGGTAGCATCAAATTCAACCTGCTCAATTTTAGCCACTCTCTCTGTGACATATACTTTGCCGAAGCCATCACTTTGATCTTTATCCTTCCAGTCTTTGAAAAATTGTTTGAAAATTGGCGTTTCACCTCCTTCGGGAAGGACTTGAATCTGAAATAAAACAAGTCACATGAGGTGGAAGGAAAAGGAAACTGACAAAGTTATTAGAACAAAAACTTTTCTCAATTTCTCAACTGAGACATTGCCCTTATTGTCTTATAAGCCCTTAATTATTTTTTTTTTTTCCGGTTCAAAACCAAAGCCCTTAACAAAACTCGTGGTATCATCTTATAAATAGAACGCACCTGTGTGTTGGCAGGATAATTCATCTGCTGTATGAATCGTTCAGCATTCTTCATGGCAGCTTTTCTCTCTTGTGGGTTAGCATCTTTGCCTGGGTAAAACAGAAGGATAACTATACATGGGAAAAGGTGATGAGCTCACAGAGCCTGCAAAAACAAGATGTCCTTGAGCCAGATTCTCCTCAACATTGGTCTTGCCGCAGCCTTGAACGAACACAAATGCTGGACATAGTATGAGCAATAAGATTGACACAAAGTTGAATGGTGGGGTGGGGTGGGGTGGGAAGGGAAGGGAAGGGGAGGGAAGGGAAGGGAAGGGGAGGGGAGGGATAAAAGAAAAAAAGGGGGCATTCATTTTTGCTTAGTATGTGCATTTCTATAAAAAAATGCTGTTCATAATACCTGCTTGGCTCAAGGTACAAGAAACACCCTGGCTCTTTTCTGTGAATCTTCCCTTACTGGGTTGCAGTGTGGTAAGTCAAACTGCTGTCCAGAACTGCCTTCACTTCTCCAGGCAGTGTCACAGTCCAAGTAAAAGAAACTCCCATTTCGTCTGGCTGGGCTGTGCAATTTACAACCACCTTTCCCCACACCCTGCTCCTTGTTCAGCCTTGCTCAGTGTTAGACATCTCTGAAAGCCTCTGAGGGATGATATTGTGTGTCAGGTCTTCCTCCCAGCTGGCTGTCAATGACTGTACTCCAAACACCTCTTAGCCTAATAAGATGCTCTGATAAGCTATTCATTGTATTCCATTTTGAATGAGACTATTAGCAAAGTAATTCACACTCAGCTTAGCCGTCTGAAGATTTCCAGCAGAGATGATAACTGCAGGCTGGCAGTGCAAGGGTGAGACTCACAGACTGATGGGTTTTTTTCCACACATTATTGTTACCAACAGTAGGAAAGTGAGGATGCACAGAGGAGCACGTAGGGCCACATTCAAAGGGCCTAAATTGTATTTTATTTATTTTATGCCTGATCCTATTGGCTTAGTTCTGCTAGGAGCTGGCAGGTAGAGAATGAAAACCAGGAATCAGAGGGTCAGGTAGACTTTAGGCAATCTGAGCACAGTGCTCCCAAAGTGCTCTCTTCCCTAGCTGCAAATGAAGTTTTCAAGCAAAATGTTTCCAGTGCTTCCTGGACTGACTTCAGCAGTTTGAAAACTACATTGATTAATTATTTGCTATTGCACATGGTAAAAAGAAATGCAAATGCCACAGAATAATTAATACGCTGCCTCAGACAAGAAAGCGGCACTGGATGTAATGGCAACACAACAATCCAGCTACAAGGTGTCCAGGCCTAATTCCCCAGTAGTAATATTCCCCTGGGAAATGTTCAGTCAAAGCAATTGCAGACACTCCTGCAAGCACTGATGTTACTGCAGAGAAGTATTCACAAGAAAAAAGAAGCGCCAAAGTATTTGCAAGCGTATGCATTTAGTTGATGCCTGGGACACTCACCTTTCACTTTCACAGTTCTGTGGAGTAATGTATGGAAATATAATATCTACCCATTATCAAACCTCCAGAGTCTAGGTTTTGTCCCAGAAGATAGCGATTTGATGGCAATATACAAAACTTGTAGGATTCTCTGTGTTTGCTCTATAATTGCATTTAAGCACCCAGGCTTACAGATGCCTCAAAAATAGGCAGGATCCATAGAGAGGACTTGGTCTGGAGACCCTTACTCACATGAGCAATCCTTGTCCATTGGTCACACCAAGGAAGAACTGTCAGCAGGGTTCTGTGTCCAGCCAGCATTAAATTCTTGCTAGTGTCCCAAGGGTGTTGTGTGAACTCCTTAGATACGTCTGTGTAGCTTCTGCATTTGCAACAGAAGTGATCTCTTACCTTTCCATACAAAGATCTTCCTTGCAGCACCATTGTCCAAAATGAAGCACTCCTCAGACAAAAGCATAGCCATGGAGAAGGGGTTTTCCTCTGCTACCACGGACACCTTCATGGATCCACTTGCATCTGAAACCTAAGAAAGCAATCATTTCAAACTTAGATCAACACTGCCTTTTATAACCAAATTCATTTCTGCTCCCAATATTCCTTGAAAAATCAGTCGCCATTCCTATATAAATGGCTGTATAAAACTTACGTGCTCCTGGAAATAAGGTAGGCTAATGATTACTTTTTTTTGGTTTCATTTCATTTTACATCCAATAGAGGGAGGTGTAGTGTTAATTTTAGTGAGTTTGTTGGATCCCTGTCTTACAACTTCTTAAAATAAATCTGTTTCGCTTCCACTTTCAATTCAACTGCTCATTCAGTGAACACCTCACAGTTAAAAATCCGTATTTTCTTCAGCCCTTCCGATACAGTCAGCCAAATTGGCGGAGTCCCTAGGTGTCATCTTTTGCTACCAAGCAATCCTCACTGAAGCCAAAGGTACATACTTAACAAGAGCATTTGAAATTATAATAAAATAGTCCTACACTGATATTAACAAGTGAAATACCTACATTTGTAACCTACAGTTTTTTAATTGGAAACTGTAATATAAGAACTGTTGGAAAATCTTCTATGTAACCTCCACCACCACTGTAAATTTATGTAGACCTTTAAAACCTTTTAAAATCCACTCCTGCATGGCTGAAAAGACCAGTTATTACTACTGAAAATAAGTTATTCCTATTGTAGTAACTTTTCTAGCAGTCTTTATTTCCTTTCATAATTAAATATTAATTTTAAATACACCATTATGTCTCATATTGTGTATTATGGAAGCACAAGATGGAAATCACCACTGCATACAACAAATAAAAATCAACTATTATACCTACTGTGCAGGCTCACATTGACCTGTCTCTTGACTTTCACACTGATTGTCATATTGCAGCAATTTAAATTTAGCTAACAAGAGTTGTGTTAGTAGAACCCTGTATTTAGAGGAATTTATTAGATATCTACAGAATTTTCTGAGAGTTCTTAGGATTACAAAACTCACTGGAAGCACTCTTCTCTTCTCTACTATTGTGTTACTACAGTGGTCCTGATCATACCTGCAGGCCTTCTTTTTCTTCTTTTTTTTTTTTTCCCCCCTAAACTCCTGCTATAGAGATTAATATGTGCACAATTTTTTGGCAAGAATGGAATGACTAATGGGAACTAAACACAGCGCATAGCCAAGAAGGANAAAAACATCCACTTTTTCCAAATACTTTCTCACGTCTTTTCTCAAGTGGGAGAATATGAAATAAAGGGGATCTGAGAAAAAATTTAAAAAAGAGAAAAATACAGGACTGGAAATACGGTTCTTCAGTTTTTCATTTCAGTTCCTTCTTCCAGTGAAATTAAATGTCTACCCATTTAATTTCAAAACTTTTTTTTTTTTTTTTTTNAGTCCTACACTGATATTAACAAGTGAAATACCTACATTTGTAACCTACAGTTTTTTAATTGGAAACTGTAATATAAGAACTGTTGGAAAATCTTCTATGTAACCTCCACCACCACTGTAAATTTATGTAGACCTTTAAAACCTTTTAAAATCCACTCCTGCATGGCTGAAAAGACCAGTTATTACTACTGAAAATAAGTTATTCCTATTGTAGTAACTTTTCTAGCAGTCTTTATTTCCTTTCATAATTAAATATTAATTTTAAATACACCATTATGTCTCATATTGTGTATTATGGAAGCACAAGATGGAAATCACCACTGCATACAACAAATAAAAATCAACTATTATACCTACTGTGCAGGCTCACATTGACCTGTCTCTTGACTTTCACACTGATTGTCATATTGCAGCAATTTAAATTTAGCTAACAAGAGTTGTGTTAGTAGAACCCTGTATTTAGAGGAATTTATTAGATATCTACAGAATTTTCTGAGAGTTCTTAGGATTACAAAACTCACTGGAAGCACTCTTCTCTTCTCTACTATTGTGTTACTACAGTGGTCCTGATCATACCTGCAGGCCTTCTTTTTCTTCTTTTTTTTTTTTTTCCCCCCTAAACTCCTGCTATAGAGATTAATATGTGCACAATTTTTTGGCAAGAATGGAATGACTAATGGGAACTAAACACAGCGCATAGCCAAGAAGGACTAAATATGGTATTTTAACAATGATCTCCTCATATAGGCTTCTTGTAAACCCCAGCCACACGTGTGGGTAAGGGAAGGATCCCCTATCAGGCAGGGAGAGCGGCGGCTTCATCCTGCTGTGGTCTGTGGGATGCAGGAGCTGTGGATGGAGTGACTCATCCACTCTCACACTTACAGCAGCTTCGAAGCTACTGTAGATGGCACCTAAAAGGTCACACATGGGGATCCAGTAGCACTTAGTGCTTTCAGTGTTGCCACTTGTTGACCAAATCCTTCTCGTTATATGACCATAGGGAGGAACACCCATTGTATGCCAGTGGAAGATTCTTTCCTACCACACAAAGCAACCTCATTGCGTGAGCCAGAGCACAAAGTGCTGAAGAGAAAGGTCCAGATCTCAATACTAATTGGCCTGTAAAAAAAATGCTCTTGCAATCTTCAGAAGAAAATATATTGTTTTTCTTGGNTTCTTTGACTTGCACTGAGTGATTCATAGGCCATGCTTAACTTGTTTTCTGAGTAAATAGGACTGTAATCCCTTTTTTTTTTCCCAAATTACCTGGGCCGTCTTGATTGACATCCTTTGAGAAACTTGTCCATTGGCTGCAAATCAAGTAACACAACTGCAGTTCTGCACCTGAAGCCAGAACTCCATATATGAGGGCACTACGTACTTGAATACTGTTGAGTGTACCTAACTAAAAAAAAATATAAAATACTTACCATATATAGTTTAGCGCTTCTCCTGTTTGTAATATCTGCCAGCTCATCATCATCATCATCACATTCAGGAAGTGCTGGCTTGCTCCCTAAAACCTGTACAACAAGAGAATAACAAATTCAGTGCAGAGAGAGAGTAGGTGCTATAGTGGAAATACTTAAACACTGTAACGTGTTGTGCCAGTAATCAATTAGTCAGGATCATCTTTACACGTAACCCAATCTAACCCACGGATGACTTCTTCACAAATATTTGGGTAAGTTTAAATAATTGTTAGATCTCCAGCAGAATTTGATCTACCTGCTGTCATTCCTGCAAGCCAACTTGCTGGTCGTCTATAGACTAAGATAGGAAATGCTATAGAGAAAAAAATCTTCAAAGGATACATACACACACACAGAGAAGAGAGGCTTACATGATCCTGCTCTACATGTGTGTTTATATGTCTGTCTTCTCCTTTTCCTCCCAGTAACTTTTAACTGTCAGAAAGCAAGTCTTACAATTTTTGGAATGACATTACTCTTCAAATGTTTGAAAATACTAAAATTAAAGTAGACAAAGTGAAATATATGAGTTGAAATTATCTTTAAAAAGATTTCAATTTAAAAATATTTCAATATTCAATATTTTACTATAAAAGATCCAATTATGAGTTAAAAAGTTTACAGATTCTTAACCCTATTCAAGGAGGAAAAATTAGCTAAGAGCTTGAAAAAAAGTTATGGGATGAGAAAAACATGCTCTTGCCCAACCACTAGAATGTCAATTTTAACACTGTGGTAGTTTTACATCATGGTAGTTTTACATCATAGTAGTTTTACACCGTGTGTAACCTTATAACAGCTATCACTAGAATAAATTTACAGAGGTTTATCAAGAATAGATAATGATCAAGTAGTCACTATTAAAT
>VXBO01009245.1:36827-74885 GCA_013400135.1 Rhinoptilus africanus
TTTTTGTGAGAAAGGATCAAATGCAAAGCCTGCAAAAGTCTGCTTTGGCACTGGTAATGAAGAAAGCATTTTGGACTACTACTGAAGTTAATCACAGACTATTTTTTGCATAATGTATTCCATAAACGTAATAATAAAATTCCTACTGATTTAAATGGAGTAAAATATTTATCCATTTTGTTTAAAGTTAATTTTTCTGACATTGGCATTGTCCTAGTCAGTGATAAGCAGGTGAGGGAGGAGGAAAAGGGCATTGCAAAAGAAAGGAGTTTTCCTTTCAACTTCTATTGGATTTTGATCAGAAAAATATAATGTAACTGTCCATCTCTCAAACTGTGCTAAGAATAACTAAATCATATATGACTACTAAAACTCCCACTTTTAAAATCAAGAAGACAGGAAATATAGTTTAAGACCAGTTAATTCTTCTTTGACTTGCACTGAGTGATTCATAGGCCATGCTTAAATTGTTTTCTGAGTAAATAGGACTGTAATCCCCTTTTTTTTTTCCAAAATTACCTGGGCCGTCTTGATTGACATCCTTTGAGAAACTTGTCCATTGGCTGCAAATCAAGTAACACAACTGCAGTTCTGCACCTGAAGCCAGAACTCCATATATGAGGGCACTACGTACTTGAATACTGTTGAGTGTACCTAACTAAAAAAAAATATAAAATACTTACCATATATAGTTTAGCGCTTCTCCTGTTTGTAATATCTGCCAGCTCATCATCATCATCATCACATTCAGGAAGTGCTGGCTTGCTCCCTAAAACCTGTACAACAAGAGAATAACAAATTCAGTGCAGAGAGAGAGTAGGTGCTATAGTGGAAATACTTAAACACTGTAACGTGTTGTGCCAGTAATCAATTAGTCAGGATCATCTTTACACGTAACCCAATCTAACCCACGGATGACTTCTTCACAAATATTTGGGTAAGTTTAAATAATTGTTAGATCTCCAGCAGCATTTGATCTACCTGCTGTCATTCCTGCAAGCCAACTTGCTGGTCGTCTATAGACTAAGATAGGAAATGCTATAGAGAAAAAAATCTTCAAAGGATACATACACACACACAGAGAAGAGAGGCTTACATGATCCTGCTCTACATGTGTGTTTATATGTCTGTCTTCTCCTTTTCCTCCCAGTAACTTTTAACTGTCAGAAAGCAAGTCTTACAATTTTTGGAATGACATTACTCTTCAAATGTTTGAAAATACTAAAATTAAAGTAGACAAAGTGAAATATATGAGTTGAAATTATCTTTAAAAAGATTTCAATTTAAAAATATTTCAATATTCAATATTTTACTATAAAAGATCCAATTATGAGTTAAAAAGTTTACAGATTCTTAACCCTATTCAAGGAGGAAAAATTAGCTAAGAGCTTGAAAAAAAGTTATGGGATGAGAAAAACATGCTCTTGCCCAACCACTAGAATGTCAATTTTAACACTGTGGTAGTTTTACATCATGGTAGTTTTACATCATAGTAGTTTTACACCGTGTGTAACCTTATAACAGCTATCACTAGAAGAAATTTACAGAGGTTTATCAAGAATAGATAATGATCAAGTAGTCACTATTAAATCCTAATGACTCATTCTCAATGATCTTTTCTTAATGATTCATATATGACCAGATCCAAATGTTGCATACAGAATTTTATGTATTTCTATGGAATTATGTCCCAGAGTAAATGTAGTAGTAACTGATACGTCAGCGTAACTAAATCTCCTCATCAAGTACAAGGGTAGTGCCAGCCTTCCTGTTGACACAGTGCAGTTGCATGTAGCATGGAGTCACATGCAAAAACACTGTAAATATTTGATAACAGGGAAGACTGACAACGCACACAGCTGCAATTTGGAAAAAAACCACCACAATATAGCCTAAATATTTAATATATATATGCCATCTGTGGAGTCTCCTGAGCTGGTAAAGCCAGTAAAATACTTGGCCTTGTTAAGTGTGATCGCTCCAGTTTAATCTAAAATATTTTACTCGCTGAAAAAGAAAATGTCATGTCCTGAGTGTTTAAGAAAGGTGTTATCAATAGCTTTTCAGTAGCTATCAGTTAGCATTTCCTGAATTTATGCTACGTGGCTGCAGATTTACTAATGTATAGGCCAAGCAGGGTTACATTTTCACAGCAGAGTGCCACCATGCTGGTGAATGGCTAAAAGCAATGGGCATATGTGGCATATTGGCACAAGCTTTCTGAAAGTGTTTCCCTTCCTAGGGTTTGAGCTAACCAGCAGCCTACACACATGCTGTAGACCACTAAGAAAAATGTTGCTTTTGTAATGCAAGAGTCAGAAAATTACCAATTAACAGGCATGCATTTTACCCAAACAGACCCTGATTAGGTTTGAGGTTTTTTAACATTTGACGTTCAGTGGTGATTAAGAGCATAAAGAGAACTGTTAATAAAACTTCCAGAAGTCCACACGCACTAGTTCTCTGCTTAATTAGGTACTTCCATAAAAAAAAAAAAATTGCACTAAAATTGTGATCCTTGATACAGTTAAAATCAGTGTTTTCCCTTGCTGGGCGTATAGAATACCTGTGGCACCACAATTATTTTGCAGCTTTGTTGTAAGACACTTAAAGCACTATAAAAATAGACTGCTCTTAAAATTTTCTGTTTGCCATGGGATCTTTGAAAACTATGCGAGTACCACTCTGAATATTTTTAAACAAGGCTAAATAGTGCCTGTTGGTGTTCATGGAAGTATCTGTAATATCTCAAGCATCTCTAGAGAGGCTCAGAAGCATCCTCTGTTCACAGCACAACGTGTAGGCACACCACTCCAGTGAAAATTACACCAAACAGCCTCTATAATTTAAAAATTGGGCTTTAAAATTGGCCACAGCACCGTTTAGATTTCTGGCCTGACCTGTTGGGGCCTTAAAACTGCATGTAGAAATGTTTTTCTGAACTAGATAGAGAATTGTTTTCAGACTCCCTAAGTCTTATCTCAAGAAATCTCAGTTCACCGGTACTGGCACGGTGAGGGGGGTCAAAACCTCCTTTGTGCAGGTGCAGTTAGAGGTAGAATCATAGAATCATAGAATCCTAGGGTTGGAAGGGACCTTAGTAGATCATCTAGTCCAACCCCCCTGCCAGAGCAGGGCCACCTTAGAGCAGGTTACACAGGAACGCGTCCAGGCGGGTTTTGAATGTCTCCAGAGACNCACCACCTGTGTCAAAAAGTTATCATCAATACACTGGAGGAGCCTCCTGGACTGTGCGTGCCTAGGTAGGAGATGAAATGCCCTGGAAAGGGCAGAGACGTTCTGGTTCTGGGGAAATCCATTCACAATTCACTAAGCAGCAGCTTGCAGAGTAGCTTCCCTGGCCAAAGCTAGCCTTGCGCTTCAGCAGAGGCAAGCAGAAAAGGAACACAACTCATTTTTGTTATTTTTCTGCACTTTCTCAGAGGAGCCCAAAAAGAAATGGAGAAGGGTCTTGAGGGTGCTCCCTTCTCCTGCATTGGAAGTCACAGTTGCTTGTAGATCCTGTTTTTTTGGGGACCCTTGATAAGAAGTGACAATATGTGCTTCTCCCACCAGATAAATAAATCCAGGACTTGGGAGGGCTGTGCAGCCAACATGGCCATTAGAATAAGCCTGGAGCTGAATCACTAGCAGGTGTGTGTAGCTATGCGCGTTGGAATCACAGCCGGAATATGATACAAGGTTAAAATGACATGAGGCATGTGAAGACATCAATTGTGAAGAGATACAGCGTGTACTATATATACTTAATATATGAAGTGATACAGTGTGAAATACATACAGTCAGTACACTTCTGTATTGCTGGGAACAACTTATGTCATTCCCAACATGCATTAATTTCAGCCAGTTTGTCTTACAGACTGGAGGATGAGACAGATCCTGGAAGAAAAAATTCTGTGCTTAAACAGGAAGCGATTTATGCTGAAAAAAATGTTAAGCTCTGTCTGAAAGAGATGCCTTCCACAGAAGTTGTCTTTCCTCCTTCTAGGGCAAGCTCCCGCGCAACGACTGAGTCCACACGCAGCCACGCATATGCCTGGATGTTATGACAACTGATAATTTTATCAGTAAGATTACAAAGTGTGTATTGAACAACAGCTAACTGCTATGATGGAACTGGGTTGTATTGTTACTAAGCATATGGCGGCCGAGTTGCAGCTCTTCAGGGCACCTCGTCTTTATACAGATAATTCTCACACAATACATCAAAAAGGAAACAAAACATGCCAGCTGACACTATAGCCAAGGGCTCCCAAAGCTTTTCAGCAAGGTTCCCCAATAAAATGATTTAAAGCAATAGACAGTTCAAAGGACATCGAGTCTTCTGATTCTTATCTACATATACTCTAAGTTTCACACAAATCCTGTGGTACCTGTATACACAGGACCTTGCTCATCTAATTCTCCCTGTGCAGACAGTCAGGCTGCCCCAGTGGGTCCTTACGTCTTACGACCCAGAGCCTAAGATGGTTCTTCTGGGCTGCTCTAAGGTCGGAGACCCCGGCTCACAAACCTGCCAAGAACTCAGACCCACAAATCCACCCTACACACCTGACAATAGCAATGCCCTCTTGGGGACGCAAAACAGCCTAGCCACACTTTTCCCTGGACATCCAATCATACTGGCAACTTCAAAGCATACCTCTCATAAATACACAGGGTTTGAAAACACTTTTAAAATCATCATTATTATTATTATTTACTGCAGTAAAAATAATCTAAATAATAATTACAGGTCCTGAAAGCATATCCATGCCCCAACTTCTTCGTTCTTTGGACTTAGCATCTTTCTTTGCAGCTGCTGATTTCCAAGCCACAGAGACTCTTCATATCACTTCACCTTATCTACCATTGAGAGATTAAGATATCAAACCAGCCCTCGCTCTCTGTTGCTCCACCACAGAATGATGTTTATCCTCTCCCCAGCATTGCTTCCTACGCGCAGGTTTATCAGAGTCCTGCAGAAAAGCCCGAGGAGCTCTGGCCTCAGCGAAGGAGCACACAGGCGCAGTGCCGCTATTCTGCAGTGACGGCTCTAACCTCACAGTCTGCATGACGTTGTTCAACCACTCGGGGCTTCATCTGCTTCACAGCTATTCCAGAATAAGGCATGCCCACCGCTGGCTACATTGCTTTACATGGCTATAGCCTAATGCCAGCTCGTTTCTCAATGAGAGCATCGGACAGACGAGTTAGTGTTGTTTTAGCAAAAGTATTCATTAACTCCATACCTTTAGATCCTGTCTACTGAGGGGGGTATAACAGGAAGTCAATCTGCATCCTTTCTGTAAGTTTTGGGGTTTTGATTTCTGTTAAACCTTTGTGTTAATGCTCTTGGGTTAGCACAAAAGATCATAGTCATATCATAATAACCAACAAAACATCAGCTCTTCTACAACCACTGCCTGAGTTCACTCTTATCTTGTAGGAAACACAACGTAGCTTATCCTGCCCGCGAAACCATAATTCCCTTCCATATTCTCATGTGCATGAGCCCTTCTCTGTAAATATCTGCACCTCCTCAGAGAAGTGCAAAACACAGAGCCAAAGCTTTTAGTGACAAGTGAAATTTCACTCCATTGCCCTTAAAAAAGAATGAAAGAAATCACAGACAAAAGGTTTCTAATCCCTAGGAATGTGACAAGGTATATAACAAAATAAACTTATCAAAAGAAGAAATTTAGCAAAGGTTGTCTTCATAACTGGAGAAGCCAGCTCTGCAGCATAATACAGCTGATATTGATTTAATAAGAGCAAGAAGTTTAAAGAGTTCAGTGAGGCTGAAAATCCAAGTAGGAAAACAATACTTGAAGAACACATCAGGTGAAGGTTCATTAAGAGAGAAAACCAGTTTTGTACGGTTTAACTTCTGTACACTAGCACTGTGTTTGTGTTTCTTCGCACTATAAACAGTTTGGGTTCGGTTTCTGGGTCCGAAACTGAACTATTTGTTATGGCTGTGATCCCAAGTGTCACACCTCAAAACCACTCAAATTCCCCTCTTCATATGCTAAGAGCAATGGAAAGAAAACCAAGACGTTTACATAGCTTAAAGCTGTCCTGTGGACCTGATGTTTTATTACTTCATACTTTCGGAAAACAATCAGGATTAGTAGCTCATCATTTACTTTCTTGAACGCTCTGACATAAGCAAGTATATCCTGCTCCTGCAAACACAATGTGCACATGTAGGCTCTGACAGAGAGTAAACCCTCCGTGCAGAGCAATAGGTCCGAACTATTGGCACAGCGTGAACTCATTGGAAGATAAAGGCTTAGATTTTTATTAATCTCCAAAGCCAAGAAAAGCGTTAAAAGGAATGGCTCTCTCAAATAAATACTGCCTCAAATACCTACTCCAATAGGCTGTATAAGGGAAAAATCCAGCAGAGAGGGGAAAGGATGAACATGATGCAGGCTAGTAACCACCTGGCTGACGCTGGGTACCAGCATGGACGTACACCTAGAAGCTCATCGGGAAAAGGTGGCTTTAGGGCTTTGCTGCTGAAGTAACTGGCCACGGTTTCACTTCTAATATCCTCTGCACAATCACTGCAGAGGATATTCTGCTCCAGACAAAACCGACTTTTGACATTGATCAGGTTATGAACAGCTGAATATGCTTATTTCACTGCTTATTGTAACCTGGAGCTCTTTCCATCAATCTGAGCAGACATTCACAGTCTTAGAAAAAATTACACTCCCATCAGGGGAAAAAAAAAAAATAAAAAATCCTTTCACTAAACTGCTCCCAGGTAGTTAGCAGGATTTTTGCCTGAAGTTGCCTCTCACTGGCAATTCCAGCCACAACAGATGTCATTACACGCTCACCTTGAGCAGAAGACCTCCCACCCGCCTAAACAGAGATTGGAAATAAGATGGAAACAGCCATAACACACTAAGCAGTGGACAAAAGGATGTTTTTATGTTAACTAATAGTTCTGGTATGCTGGTAATATTTGAGGGTTTACCATGTAATTTATCAAAAAGACTTTCTGGTATTAAGGCCTAAACCTGATCTGTATGCATTCAGGTTGCTATAAAATAGCAAAAAAGCATCAGTTGCTTATGGCGCTTTTGACGCATGAATTACGGCCTACATTTTTAGCCAGTTTCTGTCGTCTCAGGAATTTCCAATGCAAATCATCATTTTATTCATAGCTTATGCTTAACTTACGAAAAACAGGGCATTAGGCTTAGGCAGCTTTTTGTACAATATTTGCAACTTTGCATATCTGTCTGGGATAATTTGAATATAAAGCCTTTACTAGCGTGAGAACGATATTCTAGCATTAATTTTCTGCCCTGCAAAACAGGCCACAGATAACATGTTCACAACAAAAAAGTATCTAGATTGGTTTTGAGAGTAAAAAATCGACGTTTTTCAATAGTTTGTCTCCGAGGGAATAACGCTACCTTCTGTCCTGCTGGGACCGCACAGCCGGCAGTATCTAAGCTAGCTATTTACACTGAGACTGAGCGTGCATGAAATCAGTTGAGGAAAACCCCAGCCTATGTTATCTTCAAGTGCCTTTAAGATGAGCAGTGATCCCACGCTAAAGAAACTGGGAGAGCGAACGGCAGTAACTATGCAAACACAACAAGGCTTTTTGTAACCACTGCTGCTGCTGAACATTGAGAATTGAGCTGTTCAGCCACCTGCCTACTTGCAGCATAACTAAAGATAAAGTAAGTAATCCCCCCTACATCTTTTTTGCGTTTATACTAATCCTTTCTGACTCATTTTTTAAACTCTTACTCCTTTGTTATGTACTGCTCTGATACCAGCAGAAGTCTCATTAGAAATGAGACTCAAGTCCTGCAGAGACTTGCACGTATGCTTGAGATGCCTGGATTTTCTGCTTTACTGGGACACAGAGTCAGGCACACACTGACGTCTCTGTAGCTTTGCAGATCTGTATTTGAAAGCCTTATGGATAAAAAACCCTGTATGTGCTGCATGACAGTTAGTGCATGCTTATGTGCTGGAAAATAACTAATGTCAATAAGTCAAGTAACTCATGCCAACAGGGGGGCTCAGACACTATCTACTAAAATTCAGGAGACTCTCAGTTTTTTGTTTTGTAAGCACCCACATTTTTGCAGCTGGACATTTGCAGTCCTGCTCTGCAGGCTGGTCCTGAGGCCGTGGCAGGGTGGGCTATAGCTATAGCCGAGTGGAAAGGAGGAGTATGGCAAACACCCTGTGGAGCTTGAAGCAGCAGGGAGCAAGCTGGAGGAGCCAGCAGGCGATTGGCAACCAGCCACCCCGATAGAAAAACCAGTGTTCCCAGGGGAACTATAATGGCTGGAAGGAGAGGCAGGCAGCTGTAATACAGAGCAGCATCAGGGTGAGCAGAGGGAGCTGCAGCAAGGTGTTTCAGTGCTCAGTTCATGAGATGGGAAGGTGGAAAAAGCTACTAAGGGCACTGAGATATTTTCCTGGTGCACCACTGGCTGTATTCACAAGCTCAGCTTTTCCAGGCCCATAGAGCCCAATAGATCAGGTAGGCCAGGGGATCCTCTCTGGTATGACACCCAAACTCTTGCATTCATGACAGAGCACAGATTTGGACTCTAATGTTTCAGAGAGCAAACCAGAGATTATTTTGATAGATTTTTTCTAATGCCTCCTGATGAAGCTTCAAATAAATTAAATATTTATTAGGACAGAAAAAGAGGAAGAATGTTTCTTTCCCCTGGTTATACAGGAGATACATCCTGCTTAGCTCTCTGAAAATCATTTCCACCTGCTAGTTTAGGTCCACTAACTGATTTCTGGTTTTAAGTTCCTCCACCTCCTCAAAATTTATTTAAAGGAGACAATATGCTCAAAGGGGCTTTGATTTACAGCTTTTAAAAAAATTAGAATTTGAACCACTAGCTACTCCAATTTTTAAATCCATCTCATGTAATTTTATCTACCTCTTATTTTTACAGGCAAAGCGAGGTAGTATCAGAGTCATAGGCAGTTGTGTAAGCAAAAGACTTGTCCCTTGTAATCTGCTTTGCAGTAAATACAACAATTATATTTGCATATTTCTTCAGCATTACACAGTCAGCGGTGGTGGAAACACTGAAACTGGTCCCACCACACATTTCTTCTATATAGCTGTTCTTCAGTCTTGCCCAGATGTGAGAAGACTTTTACTCCAGTGCTATATTGCCTGGATAAAGAACAGCAATCTGTGCATATCCAGACTCCTCTGAAAAAAACCAAACAACGCACAAAGTTTTCTTCCCTGAGCCCTTCCTGCACTTCAGATTTTCCACTCAAGAAAATTCAAAGGCAACCTTGAGCAGAGATCCCTTGAGAGTTGCTTTGCACAGGGGCCGGGATGAGTCAGACCTACGTAAAGGCCAAGAAAAAAATAAAACAAAAACCAAGAAAAAACCCCAACACCCCTTTCAAGGTGTATTTGTCTTGAGGAGGTGCTGGATTCCAGGGACAGCATATCTCTGAGCTCTTTATACAGCAAGGAAGTTCTGCCCTTTCAGTTCTTCTCCATTAAATCCCCCCGTTTAGCTAGACAGTACAGGGAAATAACCACTAACAGCTCTACATGGAGATAACTGCTAACAACTCTTTTCTTTGGCCTCGTCTTCTTAATTATGCTCATTTAATAACTGAAAATTATAGTGGTTTTTCATCAATAGATTTCTTGATAGTCTAGCACAGAAAGGAAAAAAGCCATTACGAACTCCATTAATATTCGAACATGTAATTATAAGATTATAACTGACTAACATGGTAACCCTGCAAGCGCTACAGCTGCTGAAGAAAACATAACAAAGATGAGTGTTTTTCTCACCCACAAGAATGTGAATGAGACACGTTAAAATTTAATTGCAAGCACTTACAGAAATTCATTACAATTTTAGAAATTCACTAAAATACCTGGTGCAGAAGCATTTTTCCCAGCACAAGAAATTAGGTTTCAACCATCTATTATTAGAGCTGTTCTTAAATGATGTAGTTCATGCCATGCAGTACGATATGCCTGAACATTTTCTGAAGTAAAATTTCTAGTGCAGGCACTGAAATTTGTATTTAGAGACTTAACTAAAAGCCTGACTTTCAGATGTAGTTGCCACCTGCAGTTCCTGTTCCGTTCCCTGTCATTTAAGTATGTGGCTTCAGGCATCCAAGATTGAAAACTGCATCTTGAAGAACATTATGGGTAACTCATAACATTCCTGAAGATTCCTCCTTACCAGCCTCTGCCATTCTTGGGCAACCCCCCTGCTGATTTACTACCTCGGCCTGGGGAAAACACGGGGCCAAATGCTCAGCTGCTGCAAAGCAGCTAAGCCGTACTGAAATCCAGGCCACGCGTGTTTATGTCTGAGTACAGGTGGCATAATTAGTCCTTTAAATGGAAATTTGCATTAAAAAAAAGTACGATCCTTAATGAAGGAGATATACTCAGTAATTAGAAAGAAAACAGGACGCCTGGTTTTGACAGCTTGAAACTGGCTCCCTGCAGGGACAAAGGGTTTGTACTCTGTATCCGCATTCATAGCCCATCATAAATTTTAATTTAACAGTGTAATGATTAATAAACTGCCACTCCTCAGATTGGACAGATGTTGCTGTGAAAGGTGCACAAGCATGTGTAGTATTTTTCCCCCTGGACTATTTTAAGTTGGTATCTTACAAACTCTCACTGTTCAAAATGGCAAGACCCAAATTGTGTTCTTGCTGACACCCGCACAATATGCCAAACCAGTCCAGTAAAAAAGTGTATTTAATCTTCCTGAGGGCCAAATTTGACCTATAGTTTGAAGGGAGGCTGAGAAAGATGTCTTTTCATTTTCTGCCCATTAGCTTTCTTAAGTCTTTGCATTCTCATGAAAGTGTAGTTAACGTCTCTCTGTGTGTCTGACTGCTTAGCATAGTCTTTGCACTGGGGACGGGTACAATTCCCATTGCCCTCACCCCTCTCTCAATGCATTCCTTTTCCTTTGTACATGACTGATCAATACCACCTCTGCCCTGGGACTGAAATGCATTTCTAGTATTTACTTCACAGAATTCCCTGGAAGCTTGTCCATTTTTTCCAACTGCCTCAATTCAGACAGTAAAAGATACTACTTTGGCTTAGATATTCCCAAAGGCATGGATAAATTGGCCTAATATGACTTCATTAAGGTATTTTTCATTTTGGGCATTTTCTGGCTAGTGAACAGGTGAGGCTGGCCCATAATACTTACATGCAATTCACTGCTTATGAACTCATAGCTCTTGAGTAAAACTATGTACAAGCTACATGATTAAACAATTGTTTAATCCCTAACAAATGCCTGGAGTCTGTATTCCGCAAAAGAAGTTACCCTTCTTCCTCTTCCTCCTGCATCACCCTCACTCCCCACTGTTCCTCCACTCCTCTGTATACAAAACAAACAAACCTCTCCTTAGCATGGCTTGACCTCTTAATATAACCAAAAGCAAGGGAACAAGAACTGCAAATGTTATGAGAGCAGCAATAGCAATTTTTGCTTTGGCAGAGTGGCGATGTCAGATCCTGCTCTCACTGGTGCTGGGAAAGAAGCAGGTACCAAACTGGAGGGGCATGTGCTGCTCTTTGAGCCTTATGCAGTGATCCATGTGACAGGAATAGTGACTGCAGGAGCCTTCCTAGCCCCTTCAGAGAAGCAAGCCCTCGCGCCGTTAAACCCATTTATGCTGGTCACAAGTCACAGCAAGCCTTCCTTTTTCCCAGCTACCTCACTGTGCTCCTCACTGCTCTTAGAAATTATCTTTGTTTTGTAGCAAATCATTTTTAGGGGCTTGAATTTAATAAGGAAGAAGGAGATGGTCCTGTTCTTCTGTCCCTATGCCCAGACACATATCCAGCTAATTTAAGATTTATTGGAGCTTGACTTTGTAGTGATGTTTGCATTATTTGGTTCTCCTCTGTAACTTGCATTTGCGGTGGGCTCTTAGTTTCTCTGCCCTTGAGATTTTATCCACATGACTGAGTTAGCACTGTGTAGTGCTACCAGTCCCTTTCCAGTTACAGGTGGACAGGTGTGACTGGCTGTAATATGATCAAGGCATTCCCATGCCTTTGTGCGCAGTAATTATTCACACCACAGGCAAAAACAATTATCACTGAACACAATGGCATTCAGGAATTGTCAGGATGAAGCATTTCTTAGGAGACCGAAAGAAAAATGAGGGAGAAGAAAGTCTGCATTATCAGAAAGAAGAAGAGATTCCCTCTGTTGCTCAATATTTAAACTAGATGAATATTTACACAAGTATTTTATGAGAAGTGAGTGTGCATTCACCTGTTGTAAGGCCACTAGAACTCCAGCAAAACCAGGCACGTGACAAATGCAAATGCTGTGCAAACAAAAGTCAAGGTGGTTTTTGTTTAAAGGCCGAAGGAAGAATGATTTCGAAGATGGTCACTAATACAACCCTTCATTTTGTTGTGGTTTTACACCTCAGCAGTCCTGTTTCGCAGGTTTCATTATTTCAGCCATGAATATTAAAAATCTTTACAGCAATGAAACAAAAGCCAAAAGCCTCAGCAGTAAAAACTGCAGCAATCACATGCTACCACAAGCTTCAGATTTAAGGGCATAATTTGTAAGGGAACAATAAAACAGTCATAAGAATCAGACAGTTTTGTCTGCAGAGAAAAGAGAACCATCCTGAAAAGCGTTAGCTGAACACTCATGATTAAATAGAAGGGACTCGGGCTCTGTTCTTAGTTTAGTTAAATATCAGTCTGTCCTACTTTTGCGAAGGCCCTGCAGACAGACTGTCACAGGTGCCTGAGATGCTTAAAATCTATCACAGGGAGATGAATCCATGTAGTCAGAACAGCACTGTCAGTCTGACAGGGTATCTAATATATTTGTTTAATATTTCAAATTACACAAATATAGTAAAACAAATATACCAAGATTTTATCTTCCTCTCCTGCTTCATCTCTAGAGGTATGAAACCGGATCAAGGTGCTGGTGCGCTACACACGGAGGATTGGATGCTTTGCATCATTCCCTGGGTGACTCAGAACTGAATTTCTGTGTTTCCTACATTACTGCAAGCAGCTTCAGCTTGCTGACTGACTAGAAAACTTCACAAAACCAGACATTTGCAATTCCTTCTTTGCCATTACTCTGAAAACAGAAGTGCAGCGTACACATTCACTCGCCAAACAGTGGACAATAACTTCCTTGAAGAAAGGAAACAGGGTACCTCAGTCATTCCCTCATCCCACTCACCACTTCCCACAGAGCTGAGTAATGAGATCATGGAAAACTAAGTTTAAAATTTCGCTTCCCCAGTTTTATCCTCTCTTCAGAAGTAGAGCAAAGATTCTGGTTAGAAGACTGTCTGCCCTGAGCACGGCTAGCTGTTCCTGTGGCTGCACGCCCAGACCTCAGCCGTCTCTCGGGTACACAAACGCGGTGCTGTGAGATCTCTGCTTACCACTGTGCATGGAGTCAGAAGGACGGGCATCAGTGTCAGTGCCCAAGAGGGTTTCTGACAGGGCTAGCAACTGAACCTAGAAGATTCTGGTCCCAGGTTAGCTTTGAAACCATATATTCGGTGTTCCTTTTGGTTAAAGAAAAAAAAAAAAAAAAGGCAGCACCGTTAGCTCTAACGCTAACCTAGTCACTCCACAGTGACCAAACTGACTCATGCATTGCTAAGACCTATTTTTGGATTGGTTTCATGCAGATGAAAAACTTCCTGCAACCCAGTTTGAACATTCAGGCCTAAGGTTCATCAGAATGAGTAACTCTATTCAGCCGTTCACCTGTGAAAATCAGCAGAGTTGGCCTCTGGTGGATTTTACTATGGGCAGCTGCAACTGTGGAGACTAGTCACAGTCGCTGAGCAGCAGCAATTTGTCCAAGGTAGTCAGTTTATTTTTTAAATTTCCAAGGCAGCAACTCTATACAGTACTGCTTATTTAAACCTGCCAGTCAGTACCTCACCTAAAGTGCAAACAGGGAGGTGAAACCAGCTAGACTGAATGCTTTTGGTGTGCTTGCAGAGAAAGTTTCTGTCTCCTCTTCGCAGTCGAAGAGTTCAAGTGATTCCTGCAGTATCTTCAGAGTTGACCCGCGCACCCACCGCAGCTCTGAGCCTTCCAGACACGCTGCGTTTCCTGACTGTGAGCACAGGACGGTCCCCGGGTGTTCCCAAGTGGTCTCTGGTCACCGCAGCAGATGAAAAAAGAGCTCACTGCTGCCAAAACTGCTGGCGTACCCAGCTTCTAGCCACTCTCCTTTCCCAGGGCGAACAAGCTGTATCTTGCTGGCCTGCCACAGCAATTCATCTAGCCCTACCGCATGCTCCAGACAGCTCTCTCCCATGGGCACATTGTCCAAGCAGTGCCAGCCTGCTCCCAGTTCTTGCTAAAAATGGTAGTTGGGAGCAGGCAACCACCCATGTCAGACTAGTTCACCTCACCCACAGCAGCCCAGCTCCCAACAGGAACGCAGGCCGGCTAGGAAACACCAGCCCGGCATGGCCACCGCTGCCTCTGCTAATCCCATAGCAGGGAAGAAGTCTGGCAGGGTTTGCTGAGTCAGCCCGTGTCTTGCCTCCATGGTGGGGCATAGGCACAGCACTTGCCTGGGAGTGACAAATATGTGCTTACGGGGTAGGGATAAGATTGCTATTAACTCTTTCCGTTGGTACTTGTGGTGGGTATGTCAGCCTCTGCCTGGTGAAGACTCTTCTAGCGGTGCTGCACGAGCAAGTTTAGCTACTGATACGGAAGCAGATTTCTAGCTCACAGGAGGGGGAATCATTCATGACATTTATCAGAGGAGGTAATTTTAGGAAATCTCATTCTGATTTCCTTGGCATACTGGGGGACAAAATGAATATCTAAAGTACATAATTCTTTTCCCCAGAAAACAAATCAACCTTTTTCTAAGAAAGCTGGAGATCGCAAAAACCCGTCCTTCCTGATGTGGAGGGAAGAAACCGGCACAATGCTGGTTTCAGAGCAGTCAGCCCCAGCAAACGCTACAGCAAGTCAGAGACAATTTTGTGGGAGCAAGGAGAAATCAAAATGAAGAACACCAGGAACTGAATACAATTTGAGGAGGAATTGGGATTAATAGCTTTTACATATTTGTGAGGTTAGCTAGCTTCCTGGCTTATTAGCAGCACATTTCACAGCTTGGACTGCAGAAGCCACGGTCAGGCTGCAAACGCCGTTACATGAGCAGCACTTCCAAAAGCACGTTTACCTAGGATGATACAGGCTGGAGGTGCACCCTGGCTGCTGACACTCGAATGAGGCTCATTATAGTGGTGGCGATAAAAGCCGTGACCCTACTTGTACTGAACTACCCATTTTCCTTCCCTTTGCATTCACAATCCAAAAGGAAAAGCAGAAACTTCTTCATACGCTGCTGAGCAAGTTAAGAAAAGACTTATTCCCTGATGCAATAACAATGCACTACAGGATCAAAATGCGTTTTTCCTGCTCTTAATGATGTGTCAAGGTTGCTACAAAACAACAGTTGCACCCAGCTGAAAAAAAAAATCTGGCAAAGAGATGCAGGGGCAAGGCCGGCATAATGGTGTTACTGGTAGCCTGTCAGGGGGAGGAGGCAGCCGGCTGCCTGAGGGCCATCCCCGCAGTGGCACAGCAGTCTGGCTTTGCATCTGCATCTGTCCCTTAGGCAAGAGGTACAAAGTGCAGCTGTTCTGACCAATGCTCCCAAACTCACACGTGAGCTTATCACAAGTCCCGTGCAGAGCCTGGAGCAGTAACCCCGGGATGGGCTCGGCCCCAGGAGGCTGCTGCCAGGGGACCGTGCCAGCAGGTTCCCACAGTGGCACCCAGCCGCGGGCTGCAACCCAATACAGTGATACAATTAAGGAGCAGGAGGTTGGGGCTCTAATTGCCAACTTGTGCTCTTTTCACAAAAGCTTTAGGTGCAAAATATATGCCACATCAGAACCTGTGTGATAAGTCTGTCCAAGGAAGCAAAAGCCAGATAGAGGATTATTTTGGTTTGGGGGTTTTTTTTTCCCCTTCAAAAATCTCCGGTGCACTGGGTGCCACTTCCCCTGCTTCTGAGCACAGCAACATCTGTACTCACACAGACAGGCAAAGAGACTTTGCCGGCAGAGAGACAGATTATCCAAAGGCATCACCACAGCTAGCATGGCCACGGGCTGGCAGCTCAGCACCTGGCATGTTTTGCTGCTTAGGCAATAACTAGTTATAGTTCGTGTGACAAAACCAAGCGTAACCGCCATCAAAAATAATGGCATACCTGCATGCACCATTAGCATTACTTCCTGAAGTTAATCCGAAGTACAAGATAATATTCAAATTGTACATTTTCCATTTTATTGAGGGACTGCTTTATGACTCTGCTTCCCTCTTCCTTCTTTCTTAGAGAATAAATGGAAAAAGCTTAAATTAGCACATAAATGCCAAGTGACAATGCTTTTATTAGTTTGTAGCCTGCAACAACACATCAGTACTCATTAACTTTTTCAAGATCCAACGACTCCATAAACTGGGGAATATATAATTTTTTAAAATCTGCTTGGACTCAGTTATGAAATCTAAATTCTGGTGTTTAAGAAAATGGTTAAACTTTCTAAATATACGAGGAATGGGCTCAGTAGGGTTACTAGAGGTTTGGTGCATAGGAGATTGTAATAGAAGTGCTGATGCAAAGCAGTGTGCTTGCCCCTGTGCATCTCCATGCTATTTGCTACATTTGTTGACACCCTAGGTATAGTAATTCTATGTACTTCCTCTTGTTCAGTGCTGGCCCACCTCAAAGCTTCTCTTCCCTCGTACGGAGCAGATAGTGTGGTTCAGTTACAAGCTGTGCTGTTAATTCAGTCACCCTATGGCTAATTCAATACCTTACAGCTAATCCAAAAGCACAAATATTTAGTTCTTGAAAAAGTATTCTCAGATGATTAATTATCTCAGACTCTACTGCCCAATAAACTTAACAGTGTTTGGATAAGGAGGGAAAAGTAGTATAAACTGGTTATGTATAAACATAACCTAAATCTGACTTCCTGGATTCTTTAAAGAACACAAGGCTAAAGCCCAATCCTATTTAAGTTCCTGAGGTGTAAAAACATTTTATTCACAGTTATTTTAGTAATTAGTATGCATATTACAATACCTTTATGAGCTGGTTGGGTTCACTCCCTTCTTCCACGGTAATTAATTTAGACCTTCCATTTCGTTCATTGTCCCGGATGCCAATAGCAACTTGAGTAGCCTTCAGCCGCTCGTATTTATTGCATGATGAGCCACACCACTGATAGATTTCCTAAAATAATTATCAGCACACACACATTAGCAATAAGATTAAACACTGAGAAAAGTTATGAAATTATTATTTTATTAATAATTATCTTACTGGACCTAAACCACCACCAGTGAAGCTGTATCTTTCAGAAATACTTTCCAGAAGAGATTTGCTAAGTCACCTAGATATCTGCAATATACAAGATATTTATGTAATGTAATTGAGCATCTGCATTTTAGGAGATCAATCCGCATCAGAATAGTCAGAGTTTCGGTTTGAATGAGTTTTATCCCAAATACAGATACATCTACAGATACAGCTATCTAAAGAACCTGAAACTCTGGAATTTGCTACTGCAAATCATCTTTATTTTACATCTGTTCCTTTTCTATGCTACTTCAGCAGTGCTGGCTCTCTTCTGTGGCAAGAAAAAAAGTAATTTCAATATCTCAAGGAAAACTCTAACTGTATCTGCTACTCAAAGGTAAAGTTAGACCTTTCAATCCAGTTGTTGTTTTGGTGACTTTTTGCTGTGTAATGATATTTATCATACACTCTGCTGCATCAAACCACAAAACCAGCTCAAACGCCAACAGATGACACAGGGGTTTTCAATAAAATGTCTTCTTCACTGGAAGATTTTTCCTCAGCGTACAGCTGATCCAACGCTCACAAAAGTTCATTAACCTCAGACTAATGCAAGCCCTTCCAAGCGTAGTTAACACAAATGTCTTTATATATTACTTCTAAAGATTTACAGTTGAGGAATACACAGTTTTTCTGGTCAGTTAAACCACCAAGTTTCTCCCCAGCAGCAGACAGACACATACCTGGTCCCCCTTCCTGCCTCAGGAACTGACTAAAATAAAGGCAAGAGCCACATTTGTAAAAAATGCCTCCATTCAGGCAACACGGTAGCGAGGAGGAAGCTGCTGCCATGGGGGCACTCCACCCTATCGTAGTGCCACCTTTACAAGGAGCTCCTCGGATGCTGCAGCAGCGGCTCTTCACGTTGATGAGACAGTGCTCTGGTGGCATGAGCCCACTCCTAGATACCATCTTGCAGACCTTCAAGGCCTTCCTTTCATCTGGCTGGTAGTGAATGGGTATGCCCTGCACATGACCGGGAAAGCAGGATTTAGCCAGAATGGAGCATGTTCCCAAGGCACTTCTCAGGCAGGAGGGCCACCATAACCCGCCTAAGACAGGCCACCGAATCCAGTCACACCACAGAACAAGGACCTCCAGTTTTGGCAAGTCTCATTATTCATCCTGAATGCAAATCATTTCAGAATAAAGAATTTAGATTTCAGTCTTGATGAAAATTACTAAGAGGAGGCAGAGTATAAGCTGCAGAACCGCTAGAGGCTGATCTGGAAGGAGCTAATGAAAGGAACTTAATCAGCTTGGCTGGTTGCATTTTTACCCCCCTCCCTTCTTCTGGAAGAAAGAAATTTGATTCTTCTTCACGTGATTCTATCAAATAGCTCAGATAGTACAGCAAGAAAGGTACAAAGTCATTTTCAGCTTTAAAAAAGGTTGAACTGGTTTGTGTTTCATCTACGATGCAAATAACAGGGATTTAATCAGAGCCCTCACTGAGCAAATTATTGGGGGTCTTAGTTTTCCGATGTACATACAAATGTATAAAACTTAGATTTCAGACAAAACCCTGTTTCGTTCAAAAAAAGTTTTAAAGCTAATTCTGCTGACCACTGTTGTTATTTAATAGTACTTGAAACGGTGGCTTGAGACAGGTGAGAGATGAAGTGCAGCTTCTCAGTACTAGCAGATGCAAACTTTCAGAAGACAGTTGACGCTGATGCCATCTGCATGCAAAACAGTGCTGCTACCTTCCCATATTTACTTTTCACCAGCTTGAACACAACAAAAATAAAATAAAACCAAACTCAGTGATCTCATAGCCAAATTCCCTTCACTTCCCTTTGGAAGCATCCTTCAAAGACAAAGTTTTAAGCTTACGTCAGGATTACACAGATTCCCAGAACTGGATCCCTTTCAACTTGCAGATGTTATGCAATGAAAGCTGTGAGATTTTCAGCTTGCCTTTACCAAACTGTAGGATTAAGGCAAGAAAAAAAAAAAAAAAAAAAGAAGTTTAAATACTGTCAGCTTACTAAGTATCCAGAATCTGGAGACATACTTGGTTTCAGGTCTGAACTTATCTTAAATCTGACTTTCAACATTTACACAGGAAAAAAAATAAATAATATCTGTGCATACTTGGAGAAACAGAATTTTCTAAAGAATTAATAAAAGACTGCCTCAAGTGTGTAGGAAGTCAAATGCTTCAATTTAAGCAGATTTTTTTATATATCATTATTATAGCCATGCACTACTTCACCCATCTTCTCACAAATTTTGTGAGACTTCCCAAAACACAGATGCCTTCAGTTTCCAAGAATTTCAGCACTCAAACTTACCCATTCTCATCTTGGCCTACCTCCTACTCATTCATCTTATTTGAAATTATGTGAGAAAACAGGAGTGACTAGAGATAGAGCTGCAATAAATAAGAACCCTTTCTTTAACAGAGTCTATAGAAGCAATAAGGAAGAGGAAGAAGACATATAGAGAGAATTAGCTGAAGAGGTTAGGCAGCTCTTGCCTTATCTCGGTGTGCATGCTGCAATTCGTGGGGATTACTTGTTCAAAAAGGTTAAAAGTTCGGTTTCAGTTGTGTCAGCCTTCTCTTGGTCTTTTGGTAACTAACCATGCAACCTCAAACAAGTATTCTCATCTACAAAATGAATAGTATTTACTGCACTGACCACAAAGGATATTGTGAGACTTAAATCGTCACTGCAAATTACAAAGACCTTGACTTCTCAGACAATAAATTCACATTTTCTGTTCTTAGCATCTCCTAAAGGTCCCACTGCGCAGTGCACCCGGGCTACCCTGCGTTCACAGCATATTCTCCCACTTTCCCTTCAGTCAGCAAGTGACTAGCCTAAGCGAGAATCCACTGGCTCTAGGCTGCAGATCAGCCTGAGGAAAGAGAAGGACCTTCACAAATATACAGTAATGGATTTCAGATTTTTGATTTGCAGACTTCATTATTTTCCTTATGGAGTCCACCTTCCTAAACTACAGAGACATTCCCACAAAATGATGTGGTCTAAATACTTTTGTCCTAAAACAAAATAAATACATATAAAATTTTGTTAGCTGTAACCCTGAGAAACCTTGTGTGGTAAGGTTTTCTCCTGCCACAAAAAAAAAACTTGAATCAACAAGCAGTGTCTGAAAACATCCTTCATCTGGACTTCACATGGACAACCCATACTGTTCCTACAAGCTCCATGTTCCCCGATTATTTAAAAAATAGTGATTTTAAAAGGTAGAGAAATAAGAACCTGATTCCTTTCAGCACTAGATATTAAAGACAGTATTCTTTTTTAAAACACTGACAGCTAAACTTCACGTACTGTGTAATTTCATAGAAGGAAGTGAGCAGCCACAAGTCGTTAGAGTGTCCCCGAGTAAGTAAAATTTTATTATATTTACTATGAACACTAAACAAATATCTTAAGCATTCAGTGCTACAAGCCTTCAGGAGCTTAGATTTAGTTAATTTTCTCTTCTGAAGTAAAATCTTCTCAATTATTTTTAAATGTATCTTATTTTGAGGCCTCATGGTAGAGATTCAGCTGGTTATTTAGAAGTTTATCTTCCTGATGCAACTTACCCATTTCCTTCTCCAAACAGATCGGGTTTTTCACAATTTAAAGCCAGAAAAATATATTCTTAAAAGTTAAAGCCACAAGGCTAATATTTAGATCTGGATTTAACTGAAATACAGTCAGCTAATTATCTAACCGTGTCCAACAGCTCTGAGGCACCCGAGGCACTGAGCCTTTGGCTTGTATTTTATTACTCATGTATTTATTTTTAGACACATATAGACTGCTCAACTAGGGACATAATACGGTATTCAGCTTGAGCTCACTCAGAGCTTTCACAATTTCTTAGCTGTACTACACCTTCACTATTTTTAGGCTTGTTTTGCTAACCTTATTTTGAATTGGCCAGCTGACAAATAAATGTTTCCAATAAAATGAAAATAGAATTGAAATGTTCACTCCTCTCAAAAAAAAAAAAAAAAAGAAGGAACTTCATTCATCAGTAATTCCTGTGACAAGCCCAGTTTATTTTCAGAAGTTTGTACTAGCAGTATTTATTTTTGTAACCTCTTTAACAGAGTTTGAGAGAGACGCTATAAAGGGTCCCATTCTAATACCTGGTATTAATGGCTGTTGATACCAATATCCTTGTCGGATCACAGTGGGACAATTAGCAGCTCAGAGTGAGAAAACGTTATCATGAATAATCACAATGACTGCTCTCGAGTTCCTGAGGGAGGCTGGGAAGGCAAACTGGGTCTGTGATGTGCAGACTGTGGTCACATTGAAGTCTCTCCTTTGCACGTCTCCTGGTCTTTGGGGGGGTGCAGTTTGGTTTTCTAGTTCTAAAGTTGCAGGAGTCAACACTTTTATTCTTAATAGCTTCTGGCCTGCAGAGTGACCTTGAGCAAGTCACATGAGACTTCTACAGCACATTAAAAATGACCCAACACTTCACTTCTATACAGAAGCGTGTGGCAGGATGATTATGTACAGCTTGTGTAACTCTTACTCAGAGTTCCTTGGCACTTTTCCCTGCCTGGAGAGGGATTGTGAAAGTACACCTCCTGCCTTCCTGCCCCAGTCTCAAATGGCATACAGAGCAAGAGAAGGAAAAATAAAAAAATTTGCGTATTTCAGAAGTGACATAAAAAACAAGTTTTCCTTTCTAACACACAGCCACCTCTGTATTCAACTGGCAGCCTGCTCAGTTTGGAGGCAAATGAAAATATACACTGTGTCCTGGTGTCTTTTCTATGAATCTTAGTGCTATGAGAGCAAAACCAAGAAGCTTAAATCCATGAAGAAGTCACAATTTTGTTCAAGTAACTAACATGCCCTGAACATAAGAGTGTTTTAAACCTGTGTCTTTATTGAAATATCTATTGATTTCCAGCCCATACTGTAACTGCCTATTTGCATTCTCTTACATGAACAGACATTAAAAAGCTAAACAAATTAAATAGGTTTCAAAACACTATTTGATGCAAATCTGTTGCAAAACTCCAATTTTGGTAAAAATAATAGTGAATTGTTTAAGGGATTAAGAGTCACTCAAAATATTAAGATAAAAATTTAAGCTTTCATTAAGGAAAGACTTCAGGTCAAGAGCCACAAGCTGGTGTGCCTCTATTCTCTTTGGCAGGCCCTGATACACTCCAAACCTGTCCACCTTTGCCTGCACCTACACCAGAACACGTACCCCGAATGTAATTACACCTCAATTAAAAAAAATTACCACTCATTTAAGAGTCAGCTAAATCCATTGTGTGGATAGTGTCATGTCAACATGATGTAGTTTATGCTGACTTCATGTATGTCAGTCTGGATGTTGTCTGCTGTTCCTCTAAACCACAGCATTAGTTACTGAGGCACGGCTATGGAAACAGAGATTCTTACTGCAAAAAAGACCTTCAGCTAACCCCCCCTCACTCATGTGAAACACCACATTCTCTATACCCCCACAACACATGCAAAAGGGTGAAAAGCAAGAAAAGAGCGTTTGTAAAGTTATTGCTTCCTTAATTCCTCTGTTCTCTTTGGCTCAGATGCCTCATTTATTAGAATCAGATCAGAGCCTGGGCAAGTTACCACATCACAGAAAGCCACAGTACTGGTTTCACAGTAGGTAGGTAGAAGAAAGGCTTGTAAAGAAGGGTAGGTCAGGAGGAGAGGAGCTGTGATACAGAGGTGCCCAAAGGAGCCTGCACTCAGTGCCACATGCGAGCAAACCTAAGACACCGCTTTCCTTGAGGGAAGTAGAAAAAAAATCTACTGAAGCTAGAGGCAAATTGAACATGCAGGAGTGCTGGCAGAGCTGTTATATGTATCTTATCATGCTCCTATGTTTGTATCAGAATAATTGGCTTGCACTCAGCTGAGACTCCATTCATTCTCTTCATGGTCTTTAATAAGCATCTGTTCTGATAAGGCACAAGTTCATTCTAGCTGAAACTGTTCTTTGTTTAAGTCTAGTCTCTAAAGTTAACAGATTTAAAGGAAAACGCCAATATAAAATACAAACAGACTTGGAAAAAAGCTTTTATATGAACTGTAAGCAACAGAAATGCTTCCAGTGCCTTCAGTTCTGTAAATAAAAGTATTTGTAAACAAATGCACTTTACCTTGGAGCTTATAATTCAAACACCAAGTTTTTGGAATCTAAATGGAGACCGCTAAAGCAAGAATGTAGAGCTTTCTTATGAGCAAAAAAAAGAGCACTAAATCAAGAAAATGGAGTCCAAATGGTAGGGAAAATAACTGAACAGTAAAAATGAATAAAAGTGACTAGGATACAGTACTTTGTCAGTTTACTGACATTCAGTTTTTTAGGAACTGACATGTATATTAAGAAGAATGTTTGGATTCAACCAGGTTAATGTAGATGTCTGGAGATATTTTTCCTCCTTAAATTATTCAATGTTTTTTCCTGTCTTGACTGTTAAACTCTTGATATAGGCAGGGAAAAGAAAAAAATAATTTCATATATTCATCAAATCTGCCTTTTTACAGTTGTTGAAACTGTAATACAGTGACCCATTGAAAGTTGTGGAGTTTGGATAATCCAAAACAAACTCTGAATTCATTCAGCCAGAACACTGCTGAGGCCACCACAAGCCTGGCCCTGGCATAATTACAATAGTGTCTTTGTAATCAGTCTTGGAGTCTCCCAGTTGATTCAACTGGAACAAATTGTCAGAATAAAAATAAGTCGGATGTACCACAGTCATACACTTACTACGTTCATTTTTCCTCTCACACCTGTTTTGCTAGTATATCCTGGGAAGAGCTGTTGCTATACCACAGTGCGAATACTAGGAAGATACTTATTCTAAATAACAGCAGCTCAAGCAGCAAAACATCTGGATTTCCTACAGCATCAGAAAGACAAGTGCCCTAATTAAATCCTTGTGCATAGATGTATGTCCCATCCACCTGAAGCTTTAATGGCGGTCTCTGTTTCAATCACTTTTCTGCATACAAGTGGGGGCAAGGAGAAGATTTCCAGTCCATAGGGTATGAAGGAAAACTACATACCTTGAATACTCTAACTGAAGTAGGCAAAAAAAGGCTTAATATTTATTTGTCTCTCTCTAATGACTTAGGGACTACAACAATTTCCAGAATGCTGGAGTTCACACTATTGGAGATGTAAAAATGATTGTTTCACAGACTTACTGAAAAATGAGATGCGTGCTTACTAAGATGCACTGTGCATGGCTACAATCACATTTTTAAACTGTTATTAGGTCCATGAAGTTAATAAAGAACTAAAGCAGTTTAGTTCTTCAAGCTCTGCTACTTGTTAGGCAGCTCCCTGCTACAGCAGAGCAATAGTTTAACTCTCAGCTGGGGGAAACTGGGGAAGAGGTTAGTTGTAGGAGAAACATGTGAATGAAAAATATGGAAAAAGGACATGACTAGTCAGTCGATAGTGCCAGAGAAAGCAACTAGAAGAGAAACTTACAGTGATGAAATCCACCATGCAAGAATCTGCTCTTCCACTCCTGTTTATACCTAAACAGTGACTTTAATAAAGTGCTGATTGTGAGCTGGTTTCTCTAAAGGAAGAGAAGCAAAGCCACCTAGAAGAGATAGTGCAGGCAAGAATGCAGGGAGATTACAGAAGCAAGCAAAATTTCAACTGTGTTTAAGGTTGCAATGTGATGCTGAATCATACCCTGTATCACAACCATAAAGCAAGTATCTGCCCTCTTGATCTTTTACTGTTAAAAAGCAGAAGTTAAGGGGTTTTTGTAAACATAAAAATCTATAGCAAGTTAACAGTTTTTATAAAACAACTTAACTTGTCAAAAAAAAAACCCAGCCTTTTTTGCTTGATGTATGTTTTCCCAAGTCTTCATGAAAGACAGCATTTTTTTTCCTTTTGACATAGGTATTATGTCAGAAGTTCAAGTAGGAGTATACTGACAATATGCTCACGTATAAAAGCATCATAATGGCTTTATTCAGTCTCATATTTTTGAGTTCTAACATCATCATATTCACTTGTGATTCATGGAGCCCTTCAGATGTACTTACATTGGTTGCTGGATGGCACAAGTTGTTTTTAAGCACATTGCAGGCTCTTAGATTTCAAACCAGCAATCCCTTGCCTGTTTATAAATCAGTTTAGAAGCACCCCTATGGGAATGGGAAGGACGGACAACTGCATGCAGTTTACCTTCAGTCTTAACTTGGGACATCGTTACCACCTCACCATCTGCACTCTTCCTTTGGGAAGAAGGGTAACACTTCATTAGCAGAGCTTTGTACTGACAAAACTTCCCAGCCTCCATCAGGCCCAAGCTCAGAACTGCTTGTTACTGACCACACGCCTTATTTTACCAAGGGTCTCCTAATTTCTTCCAGGAGGCTGAGTGGTACACTGCCCGCTCCCTGCCCTCTGCAGCCACTTGACTCGCAGCACTGCTGCTGTCTCCCATCAACAGGGAAGTCAGCCAGAGAGAACCAAGTCTTACATTTGATAAAGCTCTATCTGAACAAATGTGTAGAGAATATTTAAAGGATACAACTTTTGACAGCCTTCATAGAGCAGAGCTTCCCAAGCGGAGTTGAGAAGCTTTCAATAAAATCAGTTGATCACTTCATGCTATTTTATTGTGTGGCTACTCCCATCACTTCTGCTCCATGTTTTGATAACTACCCAAATTATCAACAGGTCCCAACATCCACATTTTGTACATCACCAGTGTACGTAAGGTGAGCTTCACAATACTGACAAGTTTCCTTCCCACTTTAAACAAATCACTAAGCAAATTGACAAAAGATTAAAATCTTTAGCACATCTTATCAGAAATATGCATATATGAGCTATATTAACATATGCATCTGGAGAATATTAAAATAGCCTGGGAAACAGTGTGTATGTTATTCACTGAGTGTCATAATGATTAATCTGTTTCCTTCCTTCCTGTTTTCCATGTCCTCTTATGCTCCTTGCTGTTTTGAGAACTTGTCTTAGTGATGGAGAAAGAAAAAGAGGGATGTGTCGGGAAGATGCAGTGAGAGCTGCATCTGGATGTAAAGGGCACAGCACAAACCAAGGCCAGGCAGTTTATAGCCACCAAGAATGGCCAAACCCATCCTGGTGCTTCTCAGGTGGGACACCAGCAACAGCTCAGCACCATCCAGCCAAAAGGATGGAATGGGAAGGGAGGCAGAAGACCATAGCTTCTGGGAGGGCTTGAGCACAGCTACGCCAGGACATGATGCACTAAGCAGCACCTGACAAGGTAAAGTGTGCTTTACTCCAGGCCTGTACAAAACCTTCTCAGCAACTGCCTTGCACTTGTCTTGACTGCCCTGTTCCAAGAGATTCTCAGGAGATTCTCAGGTTCAGAGGATCAACGTCATGAAATCTCTTGCAGAAAAAAAATTGAAAGCATAAATCAGGGTCTGGCACTCCAGGCGCTCTCCTGGATCACTCATTGCACTGGAACATCAGTCTGGTGGTCACAGCGCTCATGTCAACTCTTCTTCTGTCTTCTGCCAAACAGAAGACTGTTTGACTAAAAGGTCTTTACACATTATGTACAGGTAGTGACTCCCCTCATATCAAAGACAGCGTTTTCTCTGCCGTCTGCAGCTATTTTCCGTTCCAGCCTAGAGAGTTCAAAGGAGGCAAGATGAGACCTGGGTACTTGAAGTGCTGTAAATGTGGTTGAGTAACATATCTAGGTATGGGGTAACCATCAGAACCTGAACTGTAAATATGTGAACCTAGCTGGAAATGCACGCAAACGCTTTTTACGTAAAGCATTTTCATTGGGAGGGAAACCTTAGCGACTTTAATGATTTTATTCCTGATCATTATTATCTTTCTTAATTTTCCCTTATCTGTTCAAACCACAGGTTTCAAATGCTGCTGTAATTGAACTCAGTGGGAAAACTGAAATGATTTTTCATTATATTAGGTAAGTGGCTTGATAAAGTGTAAAAGCAAATGGACTGCATAAGCGGTTTTGCAGTGCCATGGAGACCATCCTTCTGGTTAGCTAAGAGACTGGGGAAAGTAAATCTTGGAAATTCATCTTATTTGACGTGCTACAATAATTTGAAATTAAAAGCACTGACCATAAGCCCATTATTTTATGCAATTACTGCCCATTATTCTCAGAAAATGATTCAGTAGTGCCCTGCGATAAATCCCAAGACTCAAGAGCAACCCTATTTAAGATTAATTTTATTTCAATTAAGGAATCTACTTGAGCCAAAACCTTTTTTTTTTTTTTGAGGATCCCTAAATTCAATTAAGAGTTCCTATAAACCCGTTTATAGGGGATCTCTAGTCATGGACCCATGGAATATTTCAATCTGAAATACACTTAGTTCAGCTTGAAATATAGTTCATAGAAAATACACTGCCACAGTAGAAATTGTGAGCAAGTTTTACACCGCGCCTATTTCTCTATTGGAAGTTACTAGACTTGCATATCTTAATCTTGAAGTATGTCACATATTGCCTCTTCATCCCCTACAAGAAAGGTCTGGTTTATATCCTAACTTGTGATGAAATTAATACAAATTTCTGGATGCTGAAAGATTTTTTTCCTTAACTTGTTCGCACATCCAAGGAAACACATCCCACGTATGCCACTGACACGGCAAGACCAAGGAACTGTTGTTAGTCATGTGATTTGACTGATATTTCCCATAGCGTGGTAAAGAAGATATCTAGATGTTCACATCTAATCTTTCTTTCTGCAAAGGCACAGTGTTGCATTGCTGCTTAACCTCTGTCTTATCAAACAGGAAATCAGAAACCAGAGTGATGTTATACTAAAAAAAGGAAAAGGCTCACAATGTGTGTTCAGTATTAGAAATCAAGACTCTAAAGCCATATTACATTTGAATTGCTTGGTGACAGTGCTGTACTCTCAACAAATCTCCTCAAGAGGGATAAACCCTAAACAAGTTATGTCAGGGCAGGCTTAGATTAGATATTAGGAAACATTTTTACACTGGAACGGTTATTAAACATTGGAATAGGCTGCCCAGGGAGGTGGTGGATTCACCATCCCTGAAGGTGTTTAAGAAAAGGGTAGATGTGGTACTTAGGGACATGGTTTAGAAGGGGGTTTTGTCAGGGTAGGTTAATGGTTGGACTTTATCTTAAAGGTCCCTTCCAACCTCACCGATTCTATGATTCTATACACATAATACCACTGTTACCCATAGTGTATTTCTGCATTTCATCGGTGTCATTGCCACATCTGCGAAGGGACCCGAGTAATTACTTCAGGTGAACTGGGTAACTGTGGCACAATGAAGATCAGGACAAGCCAAAATAATGGATTACACTCAGTTCTACTGGGTGCCCATGGGAGGTTAACTCCAAACCAGAAAACCCAAGCCCTGTGACAACCTCACTGCAAAAGCAGAATTTGCCATCAATGTTTAGTTCCAACTTTCCCATTTCCCATGAGTTAAATCTGGAGGGGAATATATGATTGGGTCTTCTGTGCATTCTTAATACAAAGAGACACGGAGAGGGAGCTGTTTGGATACTGACGACTTGGCTGTTTCAGATGATTAGACCACAGTGCCATAGGATAAATAGGGATAATGTTAGGAAAATATTGGTTGTTGTTGTATCTGAAGGCAGCTAAGCATGATAAAATTCTAATAGACAATCAATATAGCTACTTGATACCAATATCTTCAGTTATCACACATGGGGATGCTTTTCAGAAGAAACAGCCAAACCCGTAACAGGAGTTCAGAAGAACTCCTTTTTTAATAGGTCAGGGAACTCTTCTCTGAAATCTTGCTGAAATAGCTGACCACTTCCTTGCGAAGCATTACAATTAAGACCAATTGCAGTTGCTGTCTTGCAAATGAACTATTTTTCTCTCATATACTCTCAATTTTATACATGTCAGCATATCGGGCAGAGGAATACTTTCAAAGTGAAAAGTATCTAATAGCACAGACTACATCCCAGATGCTAATTTTAGAATTCATTTTAAGACTTTTTGATACTGAGGTGACAGTACTATACTTTAATTCATCTGGAGCAAGCAAAATTATCTTTTTATCTGTCCATATGCATATGCTTCTGTGCTAAGTCTCTCTACTAGCTTTCAGCAGAAAGCCTTGAAATATGGGATGGCTTCTCAGGTGATCTCTTGAAATACTGAGGTAGTTTTATAACATATTGCATGACAAGTTTATTATGATAACTTTTACGGCTTTTTTTTTTCGGCATGAATTCTCATGATCAAATTTTAATGAATATCAAGAAATGCTTTTAAGAGAAAGGTCCAATCTGTGTTCTGCTCTAAAGCCTAGCACTGATCCCATTCAGCTGGTAGACAGATAGTGTCAAAGTCAGACAGGATTTACTGTGAACAGCTTAAGGTTCAAACATGAGTAGCAAAAAATCCCAATGCCTTGGGCAGGAAAGAGAACTGTTTCCTGAAGAATAATCTGTGCATACTTCAGAAAATATTTAGGGCAGTTTTGAACCTTCAAAGTGTTGTGACACTAAAACCGATTTACTACAGCAGATGCTTGCTGTCAGTTTGTGTGACAAAATCAGTTGCGTGTTTTAGGGGATGATTCAGACCTTAGAAGTGATGCTGCATCTCTTACTTTTCAGTGTGTTTTGCTCTAGGAAATACTTACAGTTCCAAGGTCAATAATGAAACAATCTCCTCTGTTGAAGCTGGTCCAAGCCAGGGGGACTTCTGTGGCCCTTACAACTCTCCGGCCCTTGATATGCAGAAGCCTCTGAGCACTCAGATCATTGGTAACAACATGATTAAATCCAGAAGCAACACCACCTGCCTGAATAAAACAACAAAGCAGCAAGCTTTATTTTAGTTTGATTTCTCAAATTTACTATTTTGCTATAACTGAGGAGCTAGCAGGGCAAAAACATAGTTTATGCAGCAAGAGGTTAGTCAAAATAATATGCTCTTTAACAGTACTGGCCACAGACCAGACAGACTAAGGGAACACAGCTGCTGCAGAACTCTCAGGTGTGAGCCTTTGAGGAAGAAGATGTCACCCAATTTCAAAAGGTTTTCAGATGAATGGGGAAAGGGAAAGCACATTCTTGCATCATCCAGATAAGGTAACGCTGTACCGCGCTGTTAGGACAAAAGTCAGTAGGTTATCAAATAAGGACTGAGGGAAAGCAGAGGGATATGCAGCTCCTGTACAAGTTTTCACAATTTCCTTAAATTCAGTAGGTCTGGGTGTTTTAGTGCCTGGTTAGGTATAGAGGGAGGAGGCATTCCACAGCAGCTCTGTGCTTTTCTGAAAGGAATATTTGCAACTTAAAAGGCATGCTAGCAAAGAGCACCAACCTTGGGTAAGCAAGACCAAACTATTGATTTGCAATCTATGAAGTGTAAATTTAAGCCTAACTTATTTCTGTAAACTGGCTTGTGAGGCTCTGTGAGGCAGTGTTCTCCACTCCTCCACGAGAGCCAGATCTTGGGTTGGACTATAAAGTGTCTCTTGAAATTACATAGCAAAAAAATAATGTAAATGAGCGGGCAGGTCACTGTCAAACTCTTACACAAGCAGAGTTAAAAGCTTCAAATTGATTGTGTAGACAAACCTCCATAATGGGAAAAAGGCTGACTGAGCAATAGCTCCCAGAGCTCTTGCTACAAGGAGACTGTCAGGACATGCATTTCTTTATTCTTAAACACAGATGTCTCAAAAAGTTTCCTTCCAAAGATTCTGCTTCCAGAAGTGGCACAACAAGGAGACTGACACTACAGCCTTTTTAAAACATTTGAAAAACTTCATGAAAAGTATTTGTGAGTTTCTTTGCCTACCTTAATGAAAAAAAATTGCAGTAGGACTGCAAAAGCACCATTTTTAGACTAAAATGAGGGTTTGGTCTTTTCCACTCTGCTCATGTTTTTAACCGCATTGGGTTCTGCATTTGAACAAAATGATTCCGTCTACAACGTAAAAGAGTTTCTGTGAAATTTGCTGCTTCCCAAACACGGAGTCCCTGTGGTGAGTGCCCTTAGGCACACAAGTACTAAAGCTCAGGATGGCTTGATGGCAGGGAGGGGGAGGTGTGCAGGAAGGCCCGGTGGTGGGGTGGAGGAAATCACTGGGAAAGCTGCTGCTTTCTGTACAAGTACTGGGACAGTTACAGTTTAGGATAGGTAGTTCAGATCTGAAACCACTAAAAATTAAGAAATAATTTTTAAACTTTCAGTAACAGATACAAAGCAAAAGATTTAATTTTACTTGGACGACAATGTTACATACATTATTAGAATATATTTTGACAGTTGGCTTTTTACCTTGTATTTAATTCCTCCTTTGAAGTAGCCCACAAACTCAGTAGACTCGTATCCTTGAATTTCTCTACTCTGCACAGGCTTTCCTCCTAAATAGTCATCCATTTGAACAGCAAAGATAGCTGCAGCTGTGCTTTCATCCTGGGTGCATTCCTTCCCTGAAATAAGATGGAATATTATGTCTATAAAGCACTAATGTAACTTTGGATTCTGATGGAGAAATTGTTTCTGTGACCATCAGGCACTGCCTTCAGGATGTTGTAGAGCCCTTGTATGTTGCAAAAAAACCACTACATCATAACCTTGTTTGCCACCAAATTCATGATCATCCAGACCATGTCTTAACTACTTGTAGAACTGCATTCATAAGCAAAAAAAGTGAGAGATAGCCAAGTTTATCTTCTCTCAGCCTCTTTGAACAAGAGAATATTTTAATTAAGTTTAGCATGGCAAATGTCTGCAGTAATATTTTTTGGACTTTGAGTTGAAGCACAAAGACTAAGGAAGGTCATGTTAAAGGACTGATTAGATGGCAAACCATATATTTATGCTAAAAGCAACTTGCCAAGCCATAAAGTTAAAATCATTCAGAAGCAGTCCTCTGGACACTATAATCAAGCAGTGGGCATTTTGCTTATACATCTTTTATTAGATCGCCTGGTACAGCTGGGAGAGAGAAAAGCAGATTTGGAGCTCAGATATTTGTTTCATGAGGTCAGACTTTGTTTTGTACCTTTCAGAGATTAGCCTCTTCTCAGGAATGTGGCAAAATGGCCTCCTTAACTAGCGTGTTGTTGGCCCAATCACACTGCAAATCAGGTTGTATATTAAAACAAGACTTTTAGCATGAGCCCATGCAGTTTTGATGAACGTTTTCAGCAGTTTTGATTGTTTCAAGAGCAGTGCAGGTAGGACTGAGTCTCGAACACCAGCTTCTCAAGAACTTTTGAAGAGGAAAGGCAAGGTTTGCCGTTTGGTTTTTATTTGTTCTTTCTGAATAAGAGGAAGAAGTTGGTATACAAGCAAGTTCTCAAGGGCAGCTTCTCACTTGCATTAACCACTTCTTTGCTTCTAGGTGACTGAGTGGAAAAACAGCAGAGAGCTCCAGGCAGCCCAGACAGAGATACCTCTCTCAGGCTGTGGGAGAACGGGAAGTGTGTGGTGAGGTGTTGGTGTCACCTCAGGGTGTAGTGAGTCAGTATTGCCACGGAAAGCCTGGCAGTAAGGCGTTAGGAAAGAATAAAGCCTGGGGATGGGGGGACAGGGATGCTTAAGCAGATCACCAAGCTGTGTCCTCACAGGGAGCGTGAACGCGCTATGCACAGCACAGCACTGCAAATGCCACAACTGCCCACTGCCGCCCAACAACTGTGCTTCTCTGAGGAGCAGTGCCACCACCGCCACCACCACAGCTTTGGTGGGGACACGGGTACAATAGAAGCCTCCGGAAAGCAGCAAGGATGAAACAGGGAAGGGATCCAAAGAATAATGGAGACAGGGGGGAAGAGAAAAGCCTTACCCAAAATGGCAAAAAAAATTACTGAAAGGGGATAACACAAGAAGCTTTGAAAAAAAAATCCCCATTACTCAAGTGACAGAAGAATTTGCTATGTGACAATATGCTTTCTTACAACTGGGTACTTCCTTAAAGTTGGTGGCAAAGTTCTATTTGCTTTTTGGTTTGATTTTTTTTTTTATAGAGTTATTTATGCCCATTAGGACTAGATCCTTCAGATTTATTGCTTGTAATTACACAACAGGGTTCAGGGTTGAAGAAAATTGGTTTTGGAACAGTGTTAGAGATAAGAACTACTACCAGGCTCAGTCTCACAGCTGCTGTGCAGTAAAAGTGTCAGTGAAATCCTATTTTAAAAAAAGTGAGCATCAATCCAAATGTAGGTCATTCAAGCTGTATGGAAAACAGATTTACCTTATAGTCTGGGGCACAAACAACTATAAGCCAGAATACACAGGAAGAACAAAATTCTTACCAGACTGGATAGGTCTTATCACTTAATCTCTGGGGATAAGGTTAAAAAAATACTTTAAAAACCCATGCATGATTTTATTAAAGATATTAAGCGGGCTATAGCCAGTCTTACTCCCACAAGTAGCTTCATACTGCCATTTCCACTAGTTATAGTTTCAAGTCAAGACAGCTCCCTTCATATTAGTTTAGCTGCTAAGACATCCCTCAAGTGCCAGTGCAGACATCCAACCCAGGATCTCTAAGCAAAGGTAAAAATGGATACAGCTACCATGACAGATCCACACGGATTGCTTGGCCATGCCAACATCATTGCAGCACCTGAGTTGGCTTGTTCAGAAGTTACCTGACCTGGACAGTACTTCACCATATGTGAGACATCTGGTAAAACATTGGCTTTCACATAGGAAGCTTCAGGCCAATGGAACAACTGTGACAGTGCAAATAAAAGGAGGTCCAGAAACTCAGAGTAACCAATGATGGTTCGCTTAGATGCCCAGAAAAGCATTGCTGCCCTTAGGCATGGTTTTAGGATACTCGGGCATAAGTTTTACTAAGCAAAAAGCTGTGAAGAAGACTATTAGGTAAGTCAAGTTGCATAACGTTTGAAATCCTTTTCCAAAACTGACCCTTCTATTGTAATATTGGTCAGCCATGTCTGAACTAAAATAGTTGGTGTACTTGAATGGTTTGAGGAAAAAGTTTAAGCATTAGGTGACAAAAATCAGATTAAACAAGGATTTGTGGTCCCCTAGGACTCTGGTCTCAGGTGATAATGAGACACATTTGGTGAAGAGATTCTGTAATTTGCTTTCTTTAGAAGTTTTTTTTTTTCCTAATTAGTTATTACTAGTTAATTACAAATTCTCAAAATCTTTTTTCTTTTGCAAATGAACATTTAGTATTGGTAAGGACAAAGTACCATGCAGGCTGTGGTTTTGCAGCTGAGGGACAGAAAAATTGAGAACTAATCCTCCCTCAGAGATTACTCTGTTTTTCACCAGGAGTAACAGAAAGCCAGGTGCCTCCCTGCCCTCCATGGTCTTTAAAAAAGGCACTCTCACTGTACGCATTCCAGAGAAAATATTTCTCCTGTATAGCTTTCATCTATTGTTGTAAATAGGTGTGGAAAGCTGTACATCTATCACATTCTTTAGCAACAACCTTGGTTTTATTAACCAAGAAAGACAAAGTTTAACAACTTCAGAGAGACAGTTCATTTATCAGTATCTTTTTGCACTGAACTATGTTAAGAGAGAGAATATATTTAAGATAAAGCTTGCATTGCACTGAGTTAAAAAAATAAACCCCACACTAATCCTAGGATACAGTGCTAGTAAAGACTCTTAACTTGCAAAGCAAAGGGGCAGAGATTTAAGCATCCAAATTGTAACAAGTTGTAACCAGAGATTCTGCACATTAGTGGCATCTGTCTACATTTTAGTTTTCTGAAGAAATACTTTGGAAACACATTCACCTCTGTTTAATGAGAAGTCAGAGGGGGAGGAAGGAGACAGTTCAGCTGTTTGCATGGGACTGTCCTGTGCCATTCACCCTCCTAGCTGAAGAGCAGGCCTGGGCTGCTAGAAACATACACAGAGGTAAAAGCTGGAGAGAAATGAGGGGGAAGAGCTATTCTGAGAGTGTAGTGTGTACCTTGGGAGAGCTAACCCATCACTCACCTCCTGGCTGTTTACATCCTACCCAGGTGGGAGAATTTGTACAGTTTGGTCACTTTAACTCTCAAGTGCCAGTCACAGCACAAGACTGCATCAAGGTCACAGACCATCCTCCCATAGTCTAGACCTCTTTCTAACCCCAAGCAATGTATTAGGAGGACTTTTACCACTATATAATATGAAAATTCAATGGTCTACTTTTATTATGAATTGGGGATCTTATTTTGTAAAGTCAGAATCTGTTCAGGCTCAAAGCCACCACATGAGACCACAGTAACACACACCACATGACAGTCAGCGGTAGTGACAGTGTCACCAAATGGCAAGTCCCTAGTTAAGCATCAAAGTCCAAAGTGTGCAGGGTTTCCACCGATCTCATTTCACCAGAGTTCTTTCCATCCCAAAGTCTGGCTGTAATGACTGCTGTTACTGTGCAGGCACTGCTTACGGGAAGTCTTCAGAAAGACCCTACGGAGGTCTTCCTGGCCCACAGGTTATAAAACCTTTGCTCATGAGAGTTAAGTTTGGTGTATGTAACAGTAGTGAGAATCACTCAGCAAAAAATATCAAAATTATTCCAATTCCGGCTCTGAATGTGCTGCCCTTACCCATACACCATGTATGAAGTCCTGATCTCCTATTACTAAACTTGCAGCACTGTTTGAGCACCTCCGCCCCCATACTAGAATATCTTGCATGCAGGCAGGGATTTCCCAGCAGTTCAGCATTCTGCTGCCAACCTGCCAGCTGCATGAGAACGATGTGTGCCCTGATTACCTGAAGCTATTTACAATATCTGGATATCACCCCATCAGCATGAGATGTGCATCAGCACGTACAACTAAAGGTCTTTAGCCAACAGCAAAGAGGTTTTAATTAGTGCAAATATCGGTCACTGTTTTTACTTCACTTCCACTTGTAAAAGGTCTTCACATCATTCCCTAGGAAGTGTCTAATATACCTTAACTACTACATACATAGTTCTAACTTCATTAACAAAGGTCTAAATAGCCAAACCCTGCTCTTAACTAGCAGTGCTGTTGACATAAGAACATCTGCCAGAAATTCATTTGCACTGCCATCTATGATTATACTCATCAGAGACAGACAGTATCCCACATGCCAGCTGGATAACTCATAACACATGCAAAACTAAACAAGCTTCAAACATTTAGGCAAGAACAATCCCAGCTTTATCTGCTATTCTTTTTCAGTGCATCCAAAAGTACAATGAAAACCACAGCAACTCAAACACATTAATGTTAATACACATTGACCTGTCTTTATGTGCATTCACCGAGATAATTGCCTACAAACACAAATCTTGTGATGGTGAAACAAGAACAAAGTAATACATCTCAGACAGTTACACAGCAACCACTGTGGTCAGATGACTCGGTGACCAGGCAAGGAAGTCTCAAGAAAGCTCCAAAAGATGAGGAAGTCACCTAAAATGCATCCTTATGTCAGACTCCTGTTTTTCTGTAAACAGTCTGCTAGTCAAGGCTGAAGGCAAAAGACACCAGTCCAATCCCAGTGTTCCCAGCTGCTTCAGGAAGGGCTTTACTAGGCTGTCAGGCTGATATTAAAGAGTTTTTACAGAAAACCCAGTGACTTTGCCTGCAACTTCTGTATCATCAGAAAGCAAAATTAGTCTAGCTGAAAAAGGTGACATCTGGACACAAAGCAGTGCAAGAATGCCGCAGGGAGATGACATAGATGACATTTTGGTCCTAGCGCAAACAAAGGCAAGAAAACTCTTCATCTGAATGACGGCAGGATTTCACTCCTGAATCTTGGTTGGATGCAGCCAAGACTTGACTTTAACCCTTCACCGCTTTTCCAAACTAACACCACAAAGCAAGCAAATGTCCACCTTTCTGTCATTCCCCACCTTCTCATCCCCGGACCCCCTCCACACCACCGCATCAGAGGCGGCAAGGCTTGGCATCACCAGATGCTGGGCTGTAGCCCTACTTCTCTTATTTAGTGCCTCAACTCAGAGGCTTCACGAACGCAGCGCCTCTGAAAAGGGAAGGGAGGCGGGGGGGGGATGGAAATCGGCTCCCGATTCCCTTTGGAACCCAGCAAGAAACTTCAGGAAGAGCCCTGGCACCCGCTCCCCCGGTGCCTACCGAGCCAGTAGTGGAGGCGGTAGGCGGCGGCGGCGGCGCGGCGGACGGTGCGCAGCACCAGGTAGGCGTCCCCCACGAAGAAGTCGCCGTGGTGGCTGGGGGGCACCGGCACCAGCTCCAGCCGCTCGACCCGCCACACCTGCAGCCCGCTCTGCTGCCCGGCTTCGGCGAAGACCGACGGGGGCCGGTCCGGGGCCATGGCGGCGAGCGAAGAGACAGAGCGGCCGGCTCGCCCGCATCGCCTTTATAGCGCTCCGGCCCGGCCCCCCCCGGGCGGAGCGGGGCCGGCCCCGCCCGGCAGCCGGAGCCCGGCGAGGGGAGCGGCCGGTCCCCGCGGGGCGGTGGGATGCGCCCTCCCTTTCCCGGTGCTCCCGCCGGCGGCCCCGCTGCAGGCTGGCGGAGGCTTTGGTTGTTTCTTCCTTTCTAACGCGCTGTGGCGATTTGAGAAACTCACAGCAACTTATCGTCGTTTAGGCAATTATTCCATCACTCCTCCGACGCCTCCCCACCCGGGAAGGG
>VXBO01009251.1:20268-54313 GCA_013400135.1 Rhinoptilus africanus
AATAACTAAGTACTATTCAAGGAACACAATATTCTTAAGGGGTGACTTTTACAATTAAATATTCTTATAGTTGTGGCTTTGGCTTATATTGCATTATCCATCTCTTCTTTTAGGAAAATAACATCGGGGTACGGAGGAAGAATATTACAAACCATTTCCCAATAAAATAATAATTCAAGCTTTTCCTACTTTTACAGGAAGAAGTTGTTAGATTGGGAAGAATATTAAAATTTATTGGCCAACACAGAAAAATAGCCACATATTTTATTCAAGTTTAACAAAGAAAATATCTGAAAGTGTCTACTCATTCTAGATGTTACAATTTATGAATCTCCAATCTGAGCAGAAATGACCATGTAATACTCATTACAGTCAATGGAGTTCCAGACTATAGAGTCAGACCAACCTTAGAGAGGGATTGTGCTTACCCTGAAGTACCACCTACAAAATGACTCAATTTTCTGTGACTGGGCATCCAGTGATATTTGGATGTCACAGAGGAAGCTGCCTCATTCCCAGAAGGGTTTTGAACTCTTGTAGATCCTCTGAGGTATCTGCCAGTCATACAAACACCGTAGGATAACACTAGAGTATTTGATATCTTTGACATCTTCGACTTAACCAAAAGAATCTAGTTCTTACTTCAGAGACCAAATAAAATTTCATATCCTGATTTCAAACAGAAGCAAATGTTTTGTAGAAAAAGCAAGAATGTTCCAATTATTGGAATTTATTTCTAGAAAATAATAGTCAAACTTTTCTGCATCTCTAGGCATTCCTTGTGTAATAAAATTATTTATAAAACTTCTTCCACTCTTCCATATTCAAAGAATTTTCATTTATGATACTGTTCTGAAGTCCGCTCCAGTTAGTATTTTCCCATGAAATTCTCATTTGTCCCCAAAATCTGCCAAATCTGCACTGGGTTTATCAATGCTGCCTGATAGTAACTGAGTTATATCCCAAAACAACTTTTTTAAGAACCTTTGAACCTCTGTCTATAGCGAAAAACCCTCCTAAAAAAACTCTTGGAGTTTTTGAAAAATTACTGGTAAAGAAATGTCTACATAACACGACAATGGTGAATGAAAGACAGGCTAAGGCTTGAATGCTAATGTGTGTCACTTGCATTGAAAGCTGTATGGAGACAAAGATTTATGACAGATGGTAGGCTTTTAATTGCATCTTGTTCAGGAAACATAAACACTGAGCATCTGTGGTCAAGTCACTAGTTATATAATTGTCGGTGAACTGGACACTTAAAAAAACCCTGGAAGTTTCTTCCAAACTAACACTGGCGGTTTCAATTTTGCAATTTACTTTTCTTCTATCAGAATAGAATAATCTAGAAACTGTGCTTCTTGACATTGAGTTTTATCTTTCTAACATATACCTCACTTACATATGTTGTGGTCTAACTCCAGATGGCAAGTAAGCAGCACACAACCACACGCTCACTCCTCCCTGGTGGGATGAAGGAGAAAATCAGAAAGGTAAAAGTGAGAAAATCTCATGGGTTGAGGTAAAGACAGTTTAACAGATAAAGTGGCGCATGCAAACAAAGCAAAACAATAAATTCATCGACTACTTCCCATCAGCAGGCTCCAGGAAAGTAGGGCTCCATCACACATAAAGACTACTTGGGAAGACAAAATGCCATCACTTTGAACATCTCCCCCTTCCTTCTTCTTCCCCCCTATTTTATTGCTGAGCACGACATCATATGATATGGAATAACCCTTTGGTCAGTTGGGGTCAGCTGTCCCAGCTGTGTCTGCTCCCAACTTCTTGTGCACCCCTAGCCTGCTCACTGGTGGGCTGGGGTGAGAAGTAGAAAATGCCTTGAGACTGTAAACATTGCTCAGCAATAATGAAAACATCCCTGTTACCATCACTGTTTTCAGCACAAATCCAAATCATAGCTCTGTATTAGCTACTATGAAAAAAATTAATTCTATCCTAGCCAAAAGTAGCACACGTAAAAATCTTGTATTGTTAAAAACTAAGTCATGTAATAATATGGATTAGTATCTTCTGCAGTAAATTGGAAGTAAATCGGATTTAAAGTGTACCTTCTTTTTAAAATGCATATTCCTTTTAAAGATATCTCAAATACTTGATCTAGATGGCAGATCAGATGTTAACATTTAAAATTTCCAAGGGACTGGAAAAAATAATTCATCTTCATATGAAAACTAAATCTTCAATATGTCATTTCATGAGACAGACAGGAATTTAATGTTGAGTTTACACTGAGGCTCAATTTCAAGCAAATATATGAAAATTGTTGCCCACACAGCATGATTTAGGTTGCGTCTTTTCTTAGCACACAAGATATGCAAATACCAGAACATGCAATCTTATAAATTTGATTGAAATATAAGATTCAATGGCTCATGTTCTAAAAATGTTCCTACTCCCTAAATAATATTGATGGTTTTTAAACTGGATTATTAAGATACATTTTTTTTTTTTATTTTTAAAATATGAATAATTTCACTGTTAGGCAGCAGCAAGAGCCAGGCTGCCTTGTAAGGTGGATGGGTCATCTCAGTCCTGGCTGTGCCCTCACCGACAGGTGACATCCCATAGATCCCCAGCAGATCAGTGGAATTGAGGTGGTTAAGGCAGGATTCAGCAGTAGAAGAGGGGATGGACAGGGAGACAAGGGAGGAGAGGAAAATATGGAGAGGGAAAATAGCAAACTGACCAGGACAATTATAAATTTACCCATAAATTAAGATTAATGTCAAGCAATAGAGACCATTGTGAGGATCGGTCTAGTGGGATGAGCGGTGTGGTGATTACATTGAACAAGACCATCAAAAATATCTGTAAAAAATTCATAAGATACCGATCCAGAGCAAGGAAATGTAAAGGTTAAAAATGGATGCAGGTGGAAACTTGTCTGTTATCATTAATAAAGTGCTGAAAACTACAGATTTCCCTGAAATGCAGGTATGCATAGGATGTTTGAAGTAATACCCTCAAATATGAAGCTGTTAAAAATAAGGCTTTCTCTTCTTCTGGGAAGTTGTGTTTTGCTGTCATTTCCTCTGGGAAATGATAGAACATAATTCAACCATCATTTGGGACACATGGTTTTTATTTCACATTTGAATTGTAGAGACTATGCAAATGATCACACTAATTGCTCTCTGGAGAATGGTGTGACCCCTTTTTGATCTACATATTTATCCTGTTCATTCTTCTGAGAGTACAGAAACATTGGAGGAATTGCACAGCATGCACTTTGAACAAGGGTTTTGAAAGAGAAGATGCTTAGGAATGTGAAGTGTGTCACAAATTTAAAAATCTCATTTTTTTATATATAATACAACTTGACAGGTTATGTGATGTTTTTAACTACACAACACAAAAATTACTTTTGATTAAATTTTTTTGTATTTACACTGACAAAATATTTATAAGCCATTATTTCTCACTTGGTATAGTCTGTTGAATATAAGATATATATTCTCAATATTAACTCTGTTACTAACATTTTCAAAAATAGATTACGCTTCAGTTGTTCTCCAAACCATTCCAAAGATTGAAAGCCACAGGCAGGAAACAATAATTTACACAAAAATGCTGTAAACATTAGAACTCTATTTGGTAACTTCAGAGTATAGAATAAGTTTAGCATTTCACAGTGCCTTCCAAGTGCTGTTCACATGCTAAAACTACTGTTGTGAACCCTGGCTCACTCTAGGAAATAGGTGTGTCAGGAAACTTTAAATATCTGAATCTATCTAATTGCTATCCTTTCTGTTTTTAAATGTACAAGTAAGACTGTATTGGTATTCAGAGTGGTATTATCTATTCTTTCTAGGTCTGATAATTTTTAAAATACATTAATTAGTTATCTCTTCTTCTATAGCAGTATCAAAAATCTCTTGTGCAATATTCTGCTGTCCAAAGTGTAGGCAGTCCTCCCATGTACATCTGTAAAACAATTTAAAAATTATCTTGCCCCTGTAGACATAAAGGTATCAACCAAATTAATGATTTATACTTTAACAGCTTTTTGTATTTCTCTCAGATAATAAGAAATTCACTTACAAAACAGTCAGTCTTTAAAATGCATGCAACTTCACAGTTGTTAGTGTAAATCAGTTATGAATATACCATTACCCTAAAGGAAAATGACAATGACCTAGCACATGATAATGTAATTAAATTAAGCTTCTCAGCTTCAATATCATATAAAAATACATACATTTATAGTAAGAAATGCTCTAGGATTGATCAAGTCTGGAAATTAGAATAAAAATTATTCTCTTTTAAAGAACATGCCAGTGTAAATAAAGAAATTTAACTCTGAATCAGTATTAAACTTATTAAACTTGTAAATGTAACGTTGTCAGATAATGTTAATGTAACGTTGAACAGATCCTCAACTGGTGTAAACTGGCCTAATCTCATGAAGGACAACGGAAATATACTAAATTACATGTGCCTAGAATCTATCCGTAGGGCTTTTTTCTCTTTTACTCATCTACTCATGGAGGTCTAAATAACACTTTATTAATAATAACAAGGAATGCATTTCACCAAAAATTTCAGTCATCTACACCTTTGAAAGGTCACGTCTGAAACCTATTCTCTGAATATACAGAGACACAGCTTCTGTCAGCATTTTCCTGATTGGGACATTTCTTTGGAAATTCCAGGAAAACAAACATTCTGACTTTCCTTATCTTTCCTGTGTTCTCACAAAGGAGAAAAAATGTCTGTCAGGAAGATATCTTACAAGTATATATGTCATCTGCCTGTTTTCATTTTTCCTGTGATGACTCACTCCAGTTGTGATTCAATTCAAGACCCAAATTCTGTACAAAGTATTAACTGGAAGCATCAAGACATTTGTTATGACACATGCATTCCTGTCCCCTTCCCTTTAAATATAAACATTGGAGGGTGGGAGGGGAGTTATTTTGGGTTTGCTTGTGTGTTTGTTTGCATTTTTCCAAATTTAAAATAGTTCGCGTTGTCTGGCATTTCAAAATTTGATTCTGGCAGCCTACATTACAAGAACACACATGTATTTGCTCTGGCACAATGAATAACCTAGATCTCCAGTGAGTCAAATATCTTCATGAAGTATACCAACTGGTTGACACAGGCTATTGATACATAGAAATAGCTGAAAGATATGATAACACTTGCTAATAAGTCAAAAACTTATCTCAAATTCCAAATTTCTCACTGTATTCATTAAAATCATTAAAACTATTGGCTGAATGAGTACCACAAATTTCCTCATGTGAAAACTGATGAATGAATTAATAATGCTCCAGTTCAGTCTACAATTGTTTTGGTTATACTCTTCCAAATCTGATTTTATTTTGGCTCAATCAAGATACTGATAAATGAGAAAGGCTGCTTATGCAAGATTTCTGCTGAACTCAAATCTAAGAAATATAAATATTTTGAAATGTTTATCTCACACTAATTTCATGAAGCACTAAATAAATGTTCTCAAATTCTACCTTCAGGGGCTAATGAAGTTTCACTGATGATTGTGAAGTTGCTCAAGTCTAAGTGCTGTTCCAAAGGAAGTATGTGCTATTGCTTTGGACACAGGATGTCATTTTNGGAAGGGTACTTTAACAAATAAACATACATGAAATGAGCTAACAGCCTAAAAGTCAGAGAAATTTGAACTCTGGTTCGGAAACTGATGACTAAAAGAAACAAGAAGCTTTCAAAAAGGTATAGCACAAAGAAAATTACAATAGAAGCTGTATATATATAGTATCCATGGCTCCTATTTTCATTTACTTTTTTTCAGAAAACTTTTAGACAAATCAAGAAACTATAGTATACTACACAAATTAAAGATTATCACAGTCTGCTGTCCATGCTATTTCAAAGATCCCATATATGAGTTCTCTCTAACCTAAAATCAGCTATAGTGCAGATAAATTTAAAAGTAAACAGCTGGACAGTTCTTTGCAATGCGTTCAGGAAAGGGAAGAACTTTGCTTCTGGCTCTTCCTAGCAAAGAAGAGAGACTAAGCTTTTGTGTCTGGTTGGTTTATTTTGCTTTTTTTCTTTGTTTCTTTTGGTTTTGTTTGGGGTTTTTTTGTTTGTTTGTTTTTAAGACAAGTCTTAATAATGGTATTGAATTAGACAGAATTGTTAACATATTCATACCGGATAAGAACCCTCCACCCATGTCACCCTAATACACACCTCTCGACTCTAAGTTTTCCACTTTTCTTCCTGCGTAATAGATCAAAAGTTAGGGGAAATTAAAAGACCAAAATAAAAAAGCATAATCCTTCTGTGTCTTATAATTCTCATATCCTAAACATTTATATCCTGCAGAAGTTGTCATTAAGAATTTTTTTTTTTTTCTGATCCTTTAAGAGCATTTCTTTTGCCTTTCTCTCAATTTTAGTTTAATTTATCACACAAGAGAGAATGAGTAGTGCCTACTCAGGCAGCAAGTGACTGAAAAATCTTATAAATAGGCTGCAACCCACCTGAAAAGAGTATACCATAAGTAACTGGATAGTGTTCCATTTCTAAATCTGTAATTTATAAAATCTATGAATATCGGCATGATTTCAAATACATCTTTATAACTTGCTAAACTAAGGGAAGTGTTATCCCTGTGGGACATCTCTATTATTGATTTTAATGACATATCTTAGTAAAGATGATAATGTTCAGAAGTTTGATTTTTAGGACAGATTCAACATCCCTGGAGGAAGAATGGATGATGATAATTGTTACTGTACAACCTGGTAGCAGAAAATAACTGTATTTGGCAATATTATATGTTTTAAAGTTATAGGCTAAAACATTCTGTTTGGGGCATTAAAAAAAAGTGGAATACAACATTTTACAGTGTATGTTTATCAAGATAGTTCGGGATTATTGCTAATAATTAGTAGCAAAAGATTTTAGTATCATAAGATAGCAGAAATGAAAACTAAATATAAAGAGAACAAATTTATGTTTTCCTTGAAAGGAAAAAAAAAGGCTGTCTGAGATATTAAACATTCCAGCACTCATGTACAATTTGGTTCAATATAATTTCTGCAGAGGTCAGATGAGACCACTCTGATCCTTATTTTTGACACTACTGCTTAGTCATTTCTGCATATTCAGTAATCTAATTTCCATTTGATCATCTCCATTTGACAGACCAATATTCAAAACTTTTGATGGCTATTAACATGGGAAACATTAATAGACAGGAAACCAACTCTAGAAATATAGATTTATTGTCTGCTGAATTTCTAACAGCTAGAAATTACATCTATGAGTTTTTCTGGAGAGTTAGCAACACTTAAATGCAAGGTGGAGTTTAGTTCTAAACATTCATTTTAATTAATATTTCCACATTTCAAGAATTCAATTAAATTTTTATGAAGTATAAGCTATGCAACTACTGCTATGTTTCGTAAGATGCATTATAAAGATTAAAATATTTCACTGAACAGTATTTTGCTTTATAGCAAAGGTTTCCTTCTGTCAAATATTTATGAAAAAATGAGTTAAAATTCCTTTTTAATGTAGAGATCGATTTTTTCACCTCAGGCATTGCCCCTTCATTTTAAAAGATTATCTGCATTCCCAAGTGCACTTTTCTGGTTTTTTATCTTTAACATCATAGAAAAGATGGTAGAATCTAAAAAAAATGAATGTTGCCTTATAAAAATTGTAAGATGATCTTAATTAATTTCATTCCTTATCATTTAAGAAGCGGAATTCCACTTCATAATAACGTATTTATATTTGTAGGTAAGGCATACATTTCAATATATTAAATAAATCTTGAAGGATATCCAGGGAACTCATTAAAGGCCATGACCTTGAGTAAACTTTGTTGTGCCTGGAGGTTACTGCAATAATGCAGTGTTTTTCAGAGGTGATAGTATGACTGCAGAATATTAAATACTTTTTTAAAAAATATTTTCTTACCAAAGTAGTTCTACATTAAATTCACCTCTGTTTTTACTCCAGATATTTTTAATTCACTAGTGAAGTAGATATAATGAGACTACAGAGAATATGAAGGACACTGTTGTTCATATTTGGCTAAAAACTGTTATTCTGTATATGCAATGACTGCCATTTATACACTCATGAAGTCAGCAACACGTAAAAGAATGATATGAGGGGAAGGAAAGCTTTAAGAAGGCAACTGGGTCTGAGGGAGCTCAAGGAACTATTTCAAGGTGAATTGCCACTATACACTTGAAGAACTTAAAAGGCAAATATTGTCTGCTCTAAAAAACTGATCTAGCAAAACCCGCAGGGTAACTGTTCTATATAGAGTTACGCCATGCAGCATTTTGTACAGCCCTGTAGCAAGTAGCCTGAATCTCTTCTATCTTGTATTTTCTCTCTATTTAAGCTGTCACATAAAACATTTATTTAAAATAATAGATTTTCAAACTAATAGTTTTGTCATGGATTTTTCTGTTTTTTTTTTTTTTTTAAGAAACGTAGTTGGATATTGAGAGGAATTTTTCCTATGCTAATAGTTAAGAGCTAATTATTTTGCATAATCCATTATTAAAATCTGTGGGTTTATGTAATCACTCAGCTATGATACTGACTAAGTCACCATGTTTCTGGCTGTGAGAGTAAAGTGAATGAAGCATTTTTAAAGAAGAAAAGCAAACAGCAGGCAGTGAATAATTCAGGTCTAAATAACAGAGTGAATTTTCTCTTCTCATTCTGATGTTGCTTGTTTTCCTATCTTTCTGGTTGTTTTCTTCAAGAAAATCAATGTTTATAGAATCATAGAGTATTTTGGGTTGGAAGGGACCTTTAAAGGTTTTTTAGTCCAACCTGCCATGAGCAGGGCGTCTTCAACTAGATCAGGCTGCTCAGAGTCCACTCCAATCTGACCTTGAATGTTTCCAGGGATAGCTTATCTAGCAGCTCTCTGGGCAGCATGTTGCAGTGTTTCATCACTCTGTAAAAAATGTCTTCCTTAGATCTAGTCCAAATTTTCCACCTTTTAGTTTAAAATCATTACCCCTTGTCCTGTCACAACAGATCTGCAACAGTCCCCATCTTTCTTATAAGCCCCCTTTAAGTATTGAAAGACCAAAATAAAGTCTCCTTCGAGCTTTCTCTTCTCTGGGCTGAACAACCCCAACTCTGCCAGCCTTTCCTCATAGGTAAGCTATTCCATCCCTCTGATCATTTTTGTGGTCCTCCTCCGGACCTGCTCCAACAGGTCCATGGCTTTCCTATGCTGAGGGCTCTAGAGCCAGGCGGGGTCTCATCTGAGTGGAGTAGAGGGGCAGAATCATCTCCCTGGACCTGCTGGTCACGCTTCTTTTGATGCAGCCCAGGATATGGTTGGCTTTCTGGACTGTGAGCGCACACTGCCAGCTCATATCCAGCTTTTCATCCACCAATACTCCAAAGTCTTTCTTGGCAGGGCTGCTCTCAATCCCTTCATCCACCAGCCTATACTGATACTGGATATTGTCCCAACCCAGGTCCAGGACCCTGCACTTGTCCTTGATGAACCTCATGAGGTTCACACAGGCCCACTTCTCGAGCTTGTCCAGGTCCCTCTGCAGGGCATCCCATCCCTCAGCCGTGTCAACTGCACCACTCAGCTTGGTGTTGTCCAGAAACTTACTGAGGGTGCGCTCAATCTCACTGTCTATGTCATTGCTGAAGATATTAAACAGTACTGGTCCCAAGACAGACACCTGACGGACACCACTTTTCACCAGTCTCCATCTGGACATTGAGACATCTACTACGCTCTGGATGTGACTGTCCAACCAGTTCCTCAACCGCTGAACAGACCACTCATCAAATCCATCTCCCTCCAATTTAGACAGAAGAATGTTGTGAGGAACTGTGTCAAAGGCCTTACAGAAATCCAGATAGATGACATCAATAACTCTTCCCTTGTCCACTGAGATAGTCACTGCATCATAGAAAACCACTAGGGCAGTCAGGCAGGACTTGCCCTTGATGAAGCCATGATGGCTATCTCAAATCACATCCCTGTTCTCCATGTGCCTTAGCATAGCTTCTAGGAGCATCTGTTCCATGATCTTCCCAGGCACAGAGGTGAGGCTGACCAGTCAGTAGTTCCCAGGTTTCTCCTTTCTTCCCTTTTTAAAGATGTGTGCAATGGTTCCCTTTTCCAATCACTACAGAGTTCACCTGTCTGCGATGTCTTTTCAAATATTGTGGAGAGTGGCTTGGTGACTACATCAGCAAATTCCCTAAGGACTTTGGGATGCATCTCATCAGGTCCCATAGACTTCTGTATGTTCAGGTTACTCAGGCATTCATGAACCTGATCTTCTTTTACAGCAGGAGGGACTTTGTTCCTCCAGTCCCCACCTTTGTCTCCATCCACTTGAGAAGTGTGGGGATAAAGGCTGCCCGTGAAGACTGAGGAAAAAAGTTGTTGAGTACCTCAGCCTTCTCCTCATTCGTTGTTATCAGTTTGTCAGATTTGCTCCTCAGGGGTGTACACTGTCTTTCTTATTCCAGCTGGCAAACCTTTAGAAACCTTTCTTATTATTCTTTGTGTTCCTTGCCACGTCAACTCTAGCCACACCTTGGCCTTCCTGACCCCATCCCACACAACCAGATACCTGTCCCTTCTCCACTGCCTGTGCATTTCCTTCTTGCCCTTTGGGGCAAGACCCATAGGTCTTAACTCAGCCATGCTGGTCTCTTGCCTTCCTTTCCTGATTTCTTACACCACATGCTGTGTGGAAAGTGTCCTTAAAGATCTGTCAGCTCTGTTCTCTTCCTTTGCACCTGAGGGAAGTTCCCCAGGGGGTCCTATTGACTAACTCCTTGAGGAGATGGAGGTTTGTATTCCTAAAATTCGGCGTCCTGACTTTACTCTTTGACTGACCCATATCCCTCAGGACTACAAACTCCACCTCCAATCTTGATGTCACCGATGAGGTTGCTTGCCTTGGTGGCCAACAGGTCCGGTTATCACAGACCCTCTTGAAGGGCTGCCTATTACTTGAGGTAAGAAGTTATCCTCAATGAACTCCAGGAGTCTCCTGGATTGCCTACAGCTCACTGTGTTACTTTTCCTGTAGATTTCGGGACTAGAGGTCCTCCAGCAGGAGAAGAGCCTGTGGGTGTGATTAGTCCTGTAGCTGGAGAAGGGATAGGTTCCCCTTGATCAAGCAGCCTGTAATAGCCATGAGTCACAAGGTTCCCTTTGCTGCCTTTGTCTCTTATTGCTACCCATAAGCTTTCAACCTGCTCATGGCTATTCTTCAGAGACAGCTCTTCATACTGATCATTTAAATAATTTTCAATAGCAAGTCCTCTACTGCTTTTTTATATCAATCAAGAAAAGGCAGACCTTTTTAACAGCACCTTTCCATAGCAGTTAAATGCCACCACTCCACCAAAAAAGGGCCTTTATTGGTCTTGGAAACATCATAGGCAGTTCTTGTAACTGATATGGGTATTATGACTAGAGGGTCAATTTAGCTGAAATGGAAGGAATAATGAGGTGCCCATCAATGTGGGTGATCTGAAGGTGGAAAAAGAATCAAGAATTCTTTCTTTTCTTAAACCAGCGGATTTGAAATATGTTTTTAACATCTTTTTCTATTGCACAAACAATAACCTAGTGTAGTAGTGTGCAGGTGTACTTGGGAGAAGTGTGATATATCTGACTGTCAATTGAATTTCACTTTCTAGTGTTAATCTCTCAGTGAACTATCACAAAACTGCAGTAAAGTAAGAGAGATTCTCTTTTACTGCCTATAGCCAAAAGTATAAAACAACGTTTTCAGCATAGATTTATGTTGAAATGATCATGAACTACATTTTAATCTCAGAAATTAGATGTCTCCATTAAAACAATTTGTGGCTTCACTGTCAGTCACGCAGGTGATCTCTCTACAGTAAATGAACACATACAAGGACAAAATCATAAGAGCTGGTAGGATTTCTTGCACTAACTGAAGGATAATATCATGGTGAGATGTACAGAGAATCAGCATGATGCTTACTATTTATCAGCTTTTAAGAATCTTCTGGATTTTACTTTTTAATACAAAATTACCCACTTCTTATTTAAGAAATGTGTTGCTAGTTTTAGAGACTCTGGAAAATTTGTGTATTCTGCCATTTGTTTTCTGTATTTAAAATTTCAGATGCCTAACTTCAGCAACTAGTTATTTCACGGATTTAAAAAAAAACATATTACTTTTTGACACCCTTGATGAAAACTAGTTCTTTTAAACTGCAGGAGCAATAACAGAAACATTATACTGAAAAATCCTTGGTGTCAAACATTTTTAAACTTTTGAGACAATTTACATATTTATAGGCATTTTCATATTTCATGCTTATATTTACTGACTCTACATTTATGGACAGTTATTAACTGCCACACTGCAAGGCACTGAAACAGCTGATTGATAACACACATGAATGACTCTCTGATAGCAAGCACCATGCATTTTGTCTTGCATATTCTCAAGGATACTTGTGAGAGAAGATAAGGAATCTTAAAAATGTTTTTATGTCAAGAAGGGAGGGAGGGTAAGAAATCTATTTTATTTCCTAAGGCCACAATATTATCCACATAAAAATTCTTGCAGAGGAGACTATATTTACAGTGTCCTACATTCTTTTTCTTAATGTAACTTTGATAATTTCTGTTTAGATACTCCTGATGATATGAGTGAAACATTCCATATGTTATCATACATAATACATAATTTTCTATACTAAGTCGAACATGTTTAAGCTCCTTCATTTTTTAATTTTTAGAGGAAGAAACTAATACGGACATTCATTATCTATTCAAGAAAGGAATGTGATGGACCCCATGTTGCTCTTGACTGCTATGGTGATGTCAGATATTCAAAGTAATGCTGCAAGCAGCTCCACTGTCCTCCCTCAAGTAAGCAGTCTCTGGATGTTGTTAGCATTAGTGAATATATTCAGAGTTTTTAGTAATGGAGTAAAAAACTGGTATCAAGACTGCTTTTCCTAGGCCTGGCTTTGTTTCCTCAAGTCAAATTGCTCCCCACTTACCTTAGCTCTGTAAAAAGGCTGCATGGTCCAGCCATAACTGGCTGCTGATGAAGCCAATTCCTTGCTGTCTTGACAATTCAGAGGAGTCTTAGTGCAGGCTTAACTTTGGTTTTAATTAAAAGACTTCAGAAATTTAATTTAAACCTGTAAAAACATGTCACTGAATTAATAATACAATTACCTTTTCTTCTTTTATGAATTTCTGATAATAAAGGTCTCATTGATGACTATTGCTGTTAATCATTACTTTTTCTTTTTCAGGCCAATTTGAGATAAACCATTTGTTCTTTGTGCAACTTGCATAGACTTATGCCTCCCATTTTATTCCAGAAGATTTTAACAGGCTGGGAGGATGTGGCAATTTTCTACTGCAACGTTTATTACCAGAATTTGCATATCCTTTTTATTAAACTGTGAAATCAGCATTACAATTTCAAGCAAGCGACAGTTTCCAGACATGAAAAATAATTATGAGGCCTAGATAAGATCAGGCATCAGATCACCTTTCTTGGATCTCCCTATGTTACTTTGAATACAGCCCTGTCCTGAAACTTGTTTCTTGGAGAGAAATGCTCTTTTATATAAAATTATTCTAAAAATACAGCCTTCTACTGCTTGACATCAGAGTGATATAGGAAAACTAATATGATACAAGATGAAGCAGTACAGAACACACGGCATAGCTGATGGCAGAAAGGCTTGAAAACATGATATTGCAGAGCTTTTTCATAGCAATTAGGAAGGGTCACTGAAGACAATTGTTGTATGTGATTGTTTAAAAATTGTGTGAAACTGTGCATTGTATGCAGGATTAACTCTTTAAACTCTTCAAACTCTTCCTATATCCTCAGATCTCAGATCCAGATGCAATTTCCTCACATAGCCAACTGGCAAAGATCAGTGGGTTGTTGTGATGTGTTTATTTAGGTGTTTTCCTTATTTATGACAACTATCTTTCACAAAAGGACTTTGGAAGTTGACAGCCATTCTCTGGAAACCTCCAGGCAGACTTCCAGTGCCATTAAAGGTCTTTCTTTTGTTAGAAGGTGTGCAGATTTTCTGTGGTTTGTGTTATGTTTGGGTTTGTAATTGTCTTTGTGTTCTTCCTTTTATATAATACCTATTCAAGTTATAAAATTGGCAGGCTGATGTGATGAGCCACTCCAGTCACATTTTCCTACTACAAATGTATTTTTGACACATTTTTAGAATATTAAATTATTAAATTAAAACAGTGCTTTATCCCGCTGCCTCCTTTTTTCCAGATTCAACTTCATTACTTCATTCCCAAGTCCTCACCAAAATGAGTGGTGTAGGTGGATGGGAACAGGGTGTGTGGTCAGCCCACAACTGCTCCTCTCTGTTGCTCCTTCCTCCTCACACTTTTTTCCCTGCTCCAGGGTGGATCCTCCCAGTGGGCTACAGTCCTGCAGGATAACTCTGCTCCAGTGTGGCTTTTCCATGAGTACAGTTACTTCAGGGAATATACACCTGCTTCTTGATGGACTTCTTTTTTTTTCCATAGTTGCAGTGAAATACTTGTTCTGCTGTGGTCTCTTCTATGGGCTGCAGGGCCATCCTTGCTCCACTGCCTGAACATGTCCTCTGCCTCCTTTTTTTCAGATCTTGGTATTTAAAGGTTTTATTTCTTACACTATTTTTCTCTCACTCCTCACTGCCATGTAGCATTTTGACAAGTTTTAAATACACTTTTCCAAGAGGCACCGCCACCTTGGCTGCAGGGGCTCATCTGTGCCCTTGGGAGGGTCTGTTGGAGCCGGAACCAGCTGTGCCTGACACATGGCAGCTCCGGCCTCTCCTCACAGAGGCTGCCCTGCAGACCCACCACTGCCAAAACCTGGAAACAGAAGTACAATAACAAGGATGATGGGCTCATGGAATTCGGAAAAGAACAGAGCAAGTGACCAGTGTGGCCGGCGGGAGTTTTTCAATTCCAGACATGGGGCGGACAGAGTACATGTCACAAAAATCAGCTACGCGGGGGAACTGGAGGGAGGAAAGTGAGCGAGGGGCTCAGCATGGGGCAGCTGGAGCAGGTGTAGGGGCCTGTGTGGGCCCCTACAGCAGGGGTCCTGTGGGATGGGAAAGGGGGGTGGGATGTGAGCAGGGGCACTGGGCAGACAGAGGTGTCATGCTGGTACTCAGGGGATCCACAAATGTGTATCCACTTGTGAACCTGTAGAGTTTTGCATGTGCACCTGCATTGGTGATCTCCAAGGGAGGAGGGGGGGGGATTTGCTTGTGTTTGTGTGAGTCCTCTATGTAGGTGCTGCTGAAGGCAGAGCCTTGTCTACAGCAGTCCGTACGACCAGACGTGTTGTCAGTATCCTGCACGTGCATCTGTCTGTGTCTCTGCAACGTGTCATACCTGCAAACAGGAAGGCAGCAGCCGCATCCCTCAGCCTGGGGAGAGATCTGGGTGTCCCCAGGCTGGGCTCCAGCAGCTGAGCAGGAATAAGGCCCAGAACTGGTGGAGGAGAAGGAGGCAGCTTTTAACCTCCCTATTTCAAATCAGTAGTTAAATCATGGCTAAACCTGAGTCTATAAGGAAATCTTATTATTATTTTTTGTTTTTCTTGTGGAAATAATGAGCATAGCATAGTTTTAACAGCACACTCAAGAGAAAAAATAGTAACAATACGTAACAAATATAGGTCAACACCTATATAGCTTTAAAATATCTTATTGTCTTTTCAGCTCAATACACTTGTGTGTCCTTAACAGCAATAGCTTCCCCACTTATTAAGGGGTTTTGAATAATTAGGTTCAGCTGAATGTAATTAGCTTCCAGCTGGCAGTGCTTATCTTAGTCCTATTGAATAGTGATGAATTCTGTAGGAAAGAAAAAAACAAAACCACCTACTTTTCAAGTTGTTTATTGTCAGTGTTTTCTGCTCATTTCCTCTTGACATGCCCACTTTGTACAATAAGAGGCCTTTTAATAGTGTTTAGAACCAGTTGAATATGTTGAGTCTTAATAGTATCACACTGCTTGGTGTCGACACTAAAGCTTAGTGTCTGCATATTTAGTGTTTTAGGTTTCTTTTGTGCATTTTTGTTTGGTTTGTTTCGTGTTTTTTTTTTTTTTTTCATTTTATTTTTCTTCTCTCAAAGTAATACTAATAATACCCCTAAGATTCCTTATTACTGGTTGTTACCTCCCAGGAAAATGTTTCAAGGTGAAATGTAACTAGTTTTCATTGGATAACAGTAGCATATCAGTAGACACAGATCTATCAGACAGTTTGAGATTAAATAAGTTGTTCGTTACAGTTGTTCGTACGTCCGCTGTCTGTGGAGTCGTATTGCACCTTTCACAGGTTTGTGAAGGCTTAGACTTTAAGATAAACAAAGCTGTATTATTCTTCATCAATTTTTGATGCTAAGTACACCTATACATTCCAGAAACACAGAGTTATGGGGGAAAAAAATAATTATCTTCTGAAGGGCAAACTGGAAATCCTTGTTAGAAAGAATTTTGCCTGTTTCATGCTTTCATATATATCTGGTGTTGTGTTCTTCAAATAACCTGACACATATAGTATTGTTCTTCTGTCCTTTACTATCCTATCTCTACTTCTTCTTTTCTATCCTATGAAAAATAGTAGATCTAGTTTATAGGATATGGGATTTTGTATCCAAGTGAATGGATCAGTTACAAAGTTGCATGCGCTTATCTGAAAGCAACTGTTAGAAAAGTTACATCAAATGCATGATGCAACTCTTTCCAATGGGACAGTGTTCAGCCTTACTTTCAGTTTTTGCAGAAATTAATTCAGCAGTGTAAATCCACTTTCTATAAAAGTTTCCCCTTCAAAAGTGCTTATGTATATTTTGGGGGCTGTTTGCTTACTATTGAAGTTGTTGAGAAAGTATTTGCTCTCTAATGCTTCACGTCCACATTTTTTTTTTTATGAAAGAAACAAAGCAAAGGTAAAAATATTTACATTTTTCAGTTATTTAATTAAAAACAGTATCTAATGCTTCTTGAACATTGCAAACAAAAGAAGGACTTGGTAACATATTGTAAAATACAATAAAAAATGTATAAAATCCAATAGTCAAGTTGTCTCACTCCCTTTGCGCTACAACAGAACAGACTGTGGCACTCTGTGATGAGTTGCTGCTTTGAAAAAGTGTAGAAAGAAGAACTACAGTGCAGACATTTCGCTCACTACTGGCATGTAACCAAAGCTCAGTATGTTTAAAAATTATTTCTTCCCCTGCTGAAGCCCATCCTCCTATCTTATTTCTTGGTCAGTATGGACAAAAGCAGCAACCTAATAGTCCAGTCAATTAGCAAGGCAACATCTTCAACTTGGATCTTTCTTTACTGAAACTTTGTATAAATATAGCCTCTCTTTTTCTATAACCTTGATAACACACAGTTTTGGCATTTGTGCAAGTAACCTTGCACAGAAAAGCATCCAGGTTCTCAAGCAGTTTATATTTGGAATAATGAAACATTATTTCCCCTAACTCTGAAAAAAATATTGTCCTTAATGCGAGTATCCAGAATGCTACATCAAATATCACTACCCTAACATATCACTTAAATATTCTCTTAAGCATCTCTATGATCATTGTCTGTCTTACTGACCAGCATTACCAATGTTAGGTTGGTACTTTCTTGACTGCCTGCATCCATCTCCTGGCTCGTTTCATGAATTCTTTTGGGAAAGTATAATTTTATTATGTCTTTAAATAGTATGTATTCAACAGGTCCCAAATCCATGCTTACAACTGTTCAGTATCACAGCAAGAAAAATAATTAAAAGTATTTCTCAATAGCCACAGCACAGTTACTTGGCTATAAACCAAGTGTGGACTACACAGATTACAAAGATAAAGCAAATAAGAAAGTTCTTTGCTACCAGAAGCTATTAAAAATCAAAGGAACTGATGTCTCCAGCTGGCACACATTTTTAATTATACTTCATCGAACTTGTATATTTTTTTACAGTCAAAATCTTTTTTATGGGCAAAAAGAAAACATACCATATGGATAGATAGAAATATATATACACATGTAAAGCAAAGAATACATACAAATGATTTTATAGATACATAGATGTGTAAACCAAAGAAATTATTGCTACTATAATTGAAATCTTAACAATATGATTATTATTAGTCCAGATCTAAATGTTTCAGAGAAAGGCAGAATAATGCCTGTGAAATTATTATTTGCACACATCTTCATCTCTATTTCTTCTCCCTTGTGAAAAAGAAGAATTTTCTCATTCTTATTTCATAAATGACATCCAAACAATTTTTGTGTGTGGTCAAGTGTATTTTTTTTAACAGATTTCTATTTTGTTGAAAATAGTAATTCTCTTCATTGTAGAGTTGACAGGAAGTAAGTCTCTTCCTTTTTAAGATTTTACTACAGTATTCACTCTATTTTTGCTTTCTTTAAAGTGTTCTAGTGTGTGCAATTTATATAGAGTCCTTTACAGCAAATGGACGTTACAAAAACTGCTCTTAACTTCAAGGAGATTTTTGAAGATTAAACCTCAGGGCCACAGTCCTTCTCTGAAATGTCTAATGTATGAGTAATGTGGGGGCTATATTATTTTGTAAGAGCACATTGTTGGCACATTTTGACAACTGATACAAAAATGGATTGCTCCTAATTTCCTGCATGCTATGCTGCTGGCAACTATTTATGGGCCAGCATAGTAACAGCTGAGTACAGGGTTTCTAGTTGAAGGAGATTTCTGAGACGTGGAATTAAGGCAAAGCCGTAGAGATTTTTCTGACCCTTTCTCACTTTTCTAAGGACACATCCCAATATATTGCCTTCATGAACAAAAATTAAAAATTGAAGAAAAAATATAAAATGCAGAAATGTAGACATTTTATTCGTATTGTATGAAAATGGCATTCAAGCGTAGTGCCATTTAGAGGAAGGGGTTGGATATGGCCTTCCACTTCCCAGGCAGTTTGTACAGTCACTAACCTACATTAAGTCAGTTCCTCATCACTGGCTTATAGAGACTACCTCTGTTGCACTCTTATTTCCACAAAATAGGGTATTTCCTCTTGAAACAATTAGTTTTATTGACAGCCAAACAGAGAAATGTTTTTTATCTCAGTTTCCCAAAGGCAGTTGAGCATAACCCACTGATCCAATACAAATTTAAAAAATTTGCAAAATTTCAAGGTTCTTTCATCTAATGGTGTTTATTTTCTAAACAGCCCAAATCAAAATAGGTTCAAGGTGGGATTATTCAAATTTATATTTTTCCTCTACACCTTAAACAATTTATTCTGGATGTTTTTTTTTTTTTATGTATAACTTTAAAAGATGCATTCTTATTTACTTTACCAATAATAAGGATGATGATAATTTTTTGTTTGTAGTTGCTTTAATATTTTTTCAGTTTATGCTGGCACTGACAGTATGAGCTTTGCTAAAATGCTCTACTTTGGCTGTGCTTTCTGGTGCTATTCTTCAGAGGAATCCTGTATAATAAATTCTAGGCAGTCTTTTAGACAAAGGAAATCATACTGAGTAAATCGAATGCATAATTGTGCTCAGTGGATAAGAATTCAAGTGTATTCTTTTCTTTCTTCTTAAATTACTAATATTCCCTAGGAACCATCTTGTTGTGAATGAGATCCTGTTTCGTTTTTTCTTATCATTTGTCTTCATTCATTACAGCTGTTGTAATTACACAGCAAAATGCTTTTGAGTTTGCATTTTTAGACAATTTTATCTATTGTGCAGAAAACATCAGGGGTTATAATAACCCAAAGCTGATTAGACTTTAAGGTGTGAAGATGTCAAATGACTATTGTCTACAGTACATGTATGGAGACAGTTAATCATCTCTCTAGGAAGAAAAAAAAAAAAAAAAAAAAAGATGATTGTAGGAGGCGGGAGAAAGGAAGTAATTTTGGAGAGATATTTGCTTATTGCTTTTGTCTTGCTTATCTGAGTGTTCTTATTGCCAGATGGATTCATAAACAGACTGAGGTTCTCATGGCACTTGCTGCATGTAATGATCAGCAAGCCTAGGCAGTTTACGGCTGTATAAAGTTAAATGGATTTATAATATTGAAGATCCATATGAAGTATTAGTGTATGTTTAGTGATTTTTTTCTTTTTTGGGGTTTATAGAAAATTAGAATGACAGTTATTGCTGAAATAGGAAAATACAAACACTTAAGAAAAAAATAAAAAAGCAATAGGGGGAAAATAAAAACAACAAACAGTCAGAAAACCACATTTTGATTAAAAAACGCAAAATAATTGTAATTATCCTGGGGACAAATAGCTTTTGATAATAATCTTCTTATTATGTATATCAAAGGATATTCTTGTCAAAATACAATTGAAATAAACTGCTAGTTAATAGCATTAATTAAAGTAATCAGATATCTAAAAATTAGTTTCTGAATACTGTCAAAGCAAAGAAAATGATCACAGTTCTATTATATAGGAAGGATTAGAGTTACTGCTGTGGTAATTAAAGATTTCCAGTTGTGGTATTCCAGAACATGTGCAGGCAGTAGTTACCTTTTGTGGACAAAAGTTTTTTCAGTAAGACATCAAAGATTATTTTTTGACAAAGGTTTATAAGCCACACTCTACATTTTAAGAGCTAATTCCCTCCAGCCAAAAAGGGTATTTAAGCCTTGTAGTTAGCTTGATATATTTAATCTTTAGCGTCACATTTTTTTCTGTGTGTAACCTCTACCGATCACTATTTGAAAAAAAGGAATACAACAATACTTCTGGTGAGTATACAGTTGTTGTATTTTAGTATAAGTTTTAGCTTCATATTACTGATTTTATATCATCATGTAACAACAAACATAAAGTCTTTCAGTTTGTGTAACCCAGCTCCGTTTTACATTCCCCATTTTTTTTTTCATAACAATACTATTTTTCCTGTCTAGAATAGAGACTTCCATTCAAGTTCTGTTTCACTGAATGCATTATTTTACATGTAGCTTTGCTCCGACAGATAAAGGAGTGTGGGACATTTTGCATCTGAGTTGTCTGAATATCCTATATAATAACATAATTCATAATGAACTGTTTTTCCTTCTGATTCATACACAAGATCTGAAAAGAAATGATATGCATTTTACTGTATAACGATATAAACATTTCTGAGGTTATAACTGACATAAATGCTTGATCACCACTTGTTTTCTTTCAGTCTTTCAACATCACCAATATTTATTTTTGTACCTAATCTATATTCCCTTAATCAAGCAATTAGCTAATGACAAGAAACTCATACAAAGGCCTTCAGTCATAGCTAGAAGAACGTTTGCATCTCTTCCAATCCCCTTTTCTCATGAAAACTGAGAAAAAAATTGAAGAAACTGGAATCTGCACCAACATATGCTTACTTACCCATGAGAGGATTTCAAATTACAATCAAAATTATGATTCAGGTGTGCTGGCCACTTCCCTGAGTATCACTGTTAACTTTTGTGAAAGTTTTATGGCTCTCCTAGAAGCCTGTTCTTACGCTTCCTCATACATAGCACTCCACTTAAGATGTCTGCAGCCATATAAAGGACGGCGTGTTATGTATACCTGTCCAGCTGATGGATAGGCAGGATACAACAGCAGTGTATTGTGGGCATGACTGCTACACTGGGCATTAAGTTTAGTTGCAGACTTGTATGTCTCCTCACTTATGTCAGCTTTTATAAGGAGGTCCTGGCTATGTAAAGAGATATCGCATTGTCAATGTTCTCTGACCATTTAATCTGTAGGCAGCAGAACCTCAGTCCAGGAAAGAAATACTCGGTAGTTTGCAATGACAGGTGAGACAAATTACTTTGTTTTTTGTTTTTATTCGTCCTTTAAAGGCAAATACTAATGTATTTTCATAAGACATATGCTGAAACCAATATCACTATCTGCATTGAGGGAAAAGAGATTTCTCTTGCCCAGTTCTAGATATTTGTGTCGAAGATTGTCATACTGATTTTTGTGTAGTCAAGAAAGACAAGGGAACACGCCCTGCAGGCGATTAATCTTGCACTAATAGTTCAGATGAACAAATACTGTATGTCCAAAGTTAAGTCCCAAACACTATTCCTTCCATACATGTTTGCAAGATTATTGTTAGATCCATTAGGCATTATTAGCATATAAATTAAAAAAAAAAATGCAAAGAAAGGGAAGACTATCACTACAGGACTGTACAGATAGATTTAGCAGCCATAGGACTCAGTGGAAGATTTTTTTTTTTTTCCTCAACTAGGGGAAAAAAAGGGTGCTGCAGAAGTGAGATTTAGGAGCACTTTGAGAATATTCAAGGCTAAAGAATTAAATAGATTTCGCTAAAGAAACTGAGCTATCAGAGATTGGCAACCTCATCAGCCAAATCCCATCCAACAGCCCCCAAGAGAGGAAACAGAAAAGGCCTAGGGGTGGCCACAAGGATCAGCTGAGAGCTCAGGCCATTTGGCCAGTCCATGGTGAGGAGGCACACCTGAGAACTCCTTTGAGGTGGGCCAAGACCAGATTGGGATGTTGGCCTGCAATTGCAGCCACGGACTCAGCTGCAGAGAAGTGGGATTTATAGCTCGGGTCAGGCCAAGGCAGAATCCTCAGCTGAAAGTGGCTCCCCTGGGCCAGGGGTCAGCCCTGGCCATGGCCACCCCATAGCATCTGGAATCTGGAAGGTTTTCCCCATATCGTCAGATGTGCTCACTTGGTGCCTGGGTCCCAGCAGCAAAACACCCAGGGGTGGGCAGGGTGAATGCAGGGTCCTGCCACTGGGCATAAATACCTGAACAGAAGAAGAGATGTATTATGCTGAAATGCCATTTGAGTTGTGCACAATGGGGAGGGAGCAAGATAAGCGCTGAATTATCAAGGGAAGGACTCTAATGTCAGTTTGGTCCAGTAGGTGTTTTATAGGATTGCAAGACACCAAGAAAAAACTTCAGAAAGAATCAGGGAAAATCCAAATTTCAATTGAAGGATAAAAGTATGAAGTATGGCTTTATTCAGGTCTCTTATGGTCCATTTTCAGGACACAGGTAACCGGTACTGGCATTTCAACAGGAGTTACTCTAATGCGGTGACAGGAAAATAAAAAAAAAATGTCTATGAAATGAGTAAAAGTGGTGGGAGGGTGGTCATCAATTAATTTTAGCTTTGTGCATTGCTACTTTCTATAAAGATGGATCTTCAATAACTTCTCACATACACAGTCTTAATTTTGTGTTTCCTTACTATTACCTGCCTTTAAGCTGGAAGGGCCAAAATATTTTAATATTTTTGTCTTGTAACTTCTCTTGCAATACTTTGCAACTTTTCCTGTACCTTAGGCTTTAATGTCTTCTTTGATTGTTTAGTGGAAATATGTGAAGTTTCAGACAAAGGCAATCTCATTTCTATCCCTTATTTCACTTCCATTAGACATACCTGGATATTTAAATACTTCCTTTTGCTTCAGGGCACACCACTTTGGAGGGGAAGTTTCTGAATGGTTAGGTAATGAAGTCCTTCATATGGTAGTACTGTGTGCACTCCTTCTGTTCTTTTCTGCCTCCTTAAATAGTTTCACGTAGTATTCATATTAACTTTATTCTGTGATGGCCCTCTTTAATTCCAGATATGGTATTTTATCACAGCAGCCTCTCTCCAGCTTGCTGTACCAAAGCTATTCCCACAGCGATCATTACCAGAGTCATGAAAGCATTCTAATCTCTACAGGCACAATGCTGGTTTTTGAAACTTTTCTTGCTGCTGCGTGTGTGAATGGGCAGATGTAGACCAGTACACATCAAGATTTCTTCCACTAATGTGGCATTCCAGTTTTATGGCGATGTAAAAATTTTTAATGTCATTATTTAAAAATTCATCATGGCTACAATTTTGTAAATTTTCATTCATTGACAATAACTAGTATTAGCTATTTGACCCGAGCCAGTTGTGCTCAGCACTGGACAAAACCTAAAAAAAAAAAAGCTTTTCAGGAAATGCCAAATTAAACTGAGAGAAGCAACATGTCATGAGCATAGATGAAGCAGAAATGGTAAAAAGTTATCATTTCCTGACTGAATTTGAGTCACTCATGGGCAATGAGTCATAATCCAACTGATGTAAATTGGTATAGTCCTATCAATCGCATTAGCAATGTACAAACCACCACTCACGAAAGATCTAGAGTGTCATATGAGCTCTTGCTGAATGTATTGCAGGAGCTCCCAGTTCTGTCTGGTCTGTCCCCAGACAGCCTGGTCTGTTCCCAGGCAGAAGGCTTTTCCCCTTCTCCTCTCACAGATGTCTGTGCTGAGGAGAATTAGAATTAGAGGAATTAGAACTAGGCTGTGAATTCAGTCTAGTTGGGCAGAATCATTTGATAAAATAATGGTCTTTTCCTAGGCTGGCTCCAGGAAACTGAACTCCCATATGCTGTTTCCCAGAAGCCAGGTTGCACATCTTGACTCAATAGGTAACTTTCTCTTTTATTTACCTGTCCGTATGTAACATAGACTGCCCTGTCTATGTAGCATAGACTGTCTTGCCCTTGACATTGTGCTGGTCATAGCAATTGAGAAACTCCGTAATTTTCCCACTTTTAAACCAGTATCTGATTTACATGAATACTACACATATCTATGTCTGCTCTTCCAGTTTATATTCAGAACTGAATTTTGGTTTGAATGGTGCTTACACACTATGGTTGCACAGCCCTCCTGAACATTGTCGTTCATTATTATTAGTAGCACCATGCACAGTCAGAAATATGAAACAGGACACAGGAAAGTTAGGAAATTCAGATTTCTTGCTGTTCAGATAGTTAGGCCACTGTTTGACATTGGGATGCTGCAGATGGTCTCTACATGTTGCCTATAAAGCTTTTTATCCCTTCATTTTTTGTAAAAAGAAAAGCAAAGACTCAATTCTCTTGCACTTCCACATCAGTAATGCTGGAAAATGTTTCTTGACTTTTCTGGCCTTTATTTAAGTTTAATATTTGCCAACCTCTGGGATTCTTATATTTCTCTTGAGTTATACTCACACAAGTATCTCTCTTTATTCAACTAATCTAAATTGAGTCATTTGTTTCACTGAAGATGTCATATGCCTGCTTGCCTGAGAAATTCCTGTTAAGCAGTAGGCAAGCTTAAAATAAAAACAGTTTACTGTGAATAAAATTAAAGGGCAAGGTCTTGATTACAAATTCAGAAATATAATTGCAAAAGAAAAATTTAAAACTCAGTTCCAGGAAAGAACTTCTGTGTTAAACAATCTTTAGCTGCTTCTGTCTTTCATCTCTCTCTGAAAGGTATCATTTCTTCCCCTTCTCTTCTGCCTTACTCCAAAGGTTTTCATAATACAACCTCTTTCTTTCTGTGGGAATGCTCCTCCTCCTCTTTCCTCTGCCTTTATTCCTACTTTCCTCCTTGGTTCTTCTTCTTAAATTCTGACTTAGAATCTGTATAAAGTATGTTTGTGATAATTTCAGTACTTTTTTATCTTTTCTGATCTTTGTAGCTGAGTATCCTCTTTCTTTTTACCCTCTACTTGCTTACACTCAGTGACTGAATTTGTTTCTGCTCCTCCTGGGTTTCTCTGAATTTATATTTCTATCCTTTTCCTTCATTATTATGTTCTTTTGAAGTCAGTGGCAGTTGCGGAGTTTGAAGCATGTTCAAGATTATTATTACCGTAGTACTTAACAGCATGCTATACCATATACTCAGTGAACAAAGATCTCACCAGATTCAGAACTACTACTTTCACATTAGCTGTATATTTTTGAATATTTGACAACACATTGAATATTTTAAGAAACTTTTGCTCCCTATCACCTTTTCACCTTTTCTGGGTGGGGTCTTTTGTTGTGTTTGTTTTTTTTTTTTATTTGCTTGTGGGCATGCAGTCATGTCTCGTAGCTTGCCTTCTTCCTTTATGTTGCAATGACAATACGTAACAAATATGACTGCTTCTTCAAGACAGGTTGTTCCAGTGTCCTAGCTTGGTGTCAAGAAGACGAACAGTGCTTGCTGACAACACCTGTGAACATGATGAGCCAGTCACTTATGAGGGAGTTTCTGAATGCCTGAGTTACATGAAGGATGCTGAGGTAGGTTTAAGTGCACAAAGGTTTATTGTTGGGCTCTCTAGCTTATAGCACATATAGACTTCATCACTGTGAGTTCCTTTTTGGGAAAAAATATGGGAAAAGGAGAGAAACAGAAAAAGGAAAGGGAAAACAGGCCTATGGTTATTTGGAAAGAACAGTGACAGGCCTCTCTCCATTCCAACCTGTCATGATCTTCATCAATAACAGACAGCGGGGTCAAGTGCACCCTCAGCAAGTTTGACGATGACACTAAACTGAGTAGTGTGGTCAATGTGCCAGAGGGGTGGGATGTCATCCAGAGGGACCTGGACAAGCTAGAGAGATGGGCCCGAGCAAACCTTATGAAGTTCAAGAAGGCCAAGTGCAAGGTCCTACACTTGGGTTGGGACAACCCTCATTATCAATACATGCTGGAGAATGTCGTGATAGAGAGTAGCCCTGCGGAAAAATGACTTAGGGGCACTGGTGGATGAGAAGCTGGACATGAGCCAACAATGTGTGCTTGCAGCCCAGAAGGCCAATCACATCCNTGGTCGAGCTTCCCAACAGGGAGGAATCGGAAGTAAAAGGGAGAACTCTTGGGTTGAGACAAAGGTGATTTAACAGAACAGCAAAGGTGACAAGAAAACAACATCAGCAACAGGAATAGAGGGATATACAAATGCGATCACGGAGCTGCCGCTCCCCACCACTCACTGACCGGACCCGGGACCCCCAGCCCTCTCCAAATGGTGACTTCCTTGGGGTGGAATACCTGTGTCCCTGCCGAGCCTGGGAGAATTAACCCTATCCCCGCTGGAACCAGGACACCTTTAAAGGTCCCTTCCAACCCAACACATTCTATGATTCTGTGATTTGTCATCGTGCTTTCCGCTAGTACTGCGTGCTTTTCTTCAGGACTGCCCCCACTCCCTCCCCAGCCCTTGGTTGGTTTTGTTTCTGGTGTTACTGGTGACAACCAATGTATGGAAACACTGGACAATGTTGTACATTGGTTGTTAAGCATCTCTGCACACAAATATTTGAGCAAAATATGTCAACTGTTATATGACTTATTTTGGTTTTCCCTATGTTTATTTTTCTTTATTATAAACTAAAAACTAAAAAACAAGAGATACAGAGAGGTGGGGAAGACATATAATTGTCCTAACACTGGTAGTAGGGTCCCATGAGAACCCACCAAAACAGCACTGCTGCAGGTTAGCAGCTACTAAGCCATAGAAATGACAACATGATCACAACAGCAGGAGAACAGCAAGGGAAAATACTGCTGGAATGTGCTGCCTCAGCAGCTTCAGGGAAAGGTTACAGAGCTGCAAATAACAAGCCCTTAGGTGGTTGGTTTTGTTTTTAGCATGAGATGTCATGGGACTGAACTGCTTCAGCATGACAAAAAAAGAAGGAAGGAATTTTTAAACAACAGGGACTTGGAATATGAACCCTGTGGAAAAAGTCTACTTAGGTCTGCTTCAGCTGTCTTTATGAGTATGATATGGCACAGGCAGTTCAATAAGCAGCTCGTGTCAATGGTCTGTTGATATTAAAATACTTTAATCAGTTTAAAGTATTTAAATTTTCTTATTTATGTGCCTAAGTACTGAATTAACAATAGTTTTGGAACCTTTTGGATAAAAACGAAGAGGAATAACACATATATATGTTTGCAATGGAATTACTTTGGTAGCTCAAGGATTTCTTAAATAATAAAGTTTCAATATTCATGTAAATTATGTTTTGCCCTGCCAAAAATTAAAAGGTTATTTCTAACAGCTTTATCTTTTTCTTTTTTTTTTTCCTCGCAAAGGCTTTTTTACTCTACAAGCCAAAAAAAAAAGAAAATTAAATTGAAGACTCACATAAGCAGAAACATAACGTGAATAGAGATACTTTTTTGACAAGCAATTCATAGCAAAAATATTTTCAAATATTTGGTAGATGAGGATGATATAAATACTCTGCATCATAAGACTAAGTTAGGCATCATGAGGGATTTCATTAACACTTTTTGATGAAAAAAGACATGTTGATAGGTGACAATATGCCTATGTGTAAAAAATGACAAATAGCATTCTAAAGCAATTTTCTTGAAGAAAATATCTGAGCTGAATGATGTGTATACAGAATGAGAGACTGTAATTTCAGAGATCTTAGGAAAATGATGAACTCCCATCTGATGTCTTAATGTAAATGCATCCAATAAACCCCTGACTTTTTATGAGGCTAAGCAGATTTTAAATGCATTTGAAATTTGAAACACACTTTGATTAATTCTTTGGAGATGAAGTCTACCGAAAGCTATTTTGAAAAGGGAAAAATAAACAAGCAACAATTATTAAGTTCTTCAATATCTAGGTTTATTTTTACCTCTTAAGAGTGATCTTAGAGCCCTGAAGGCTTTATTCCAGCACTGTAGGCAGAACTGTGTTCCCCATTAGCAAAATAAGTTTTCTAAAGAAAGGAAACTAGTTACATAGCTGTGGAGGAAGTATTTATGGTGTCAAAATTTTGCAGTTGTTATGAAATAAAAAGAAGTTGAGACTATCTGGCACCTATGAAGTCTCGTTGTTTTGTTTGTTTGAGTGGTTGGGTATAGGACAGCAGCTTATTACCACTAACTTGAGATGGCCAGATTTCAAAACCTTGGCCACAATGAAAATTAAATGCCTGATCTGTTATTTTTGCTGTTCCTCTTAAACTGTAATATTTTATTTGTAAGAGGGAGAGCATATTTGTAACATTTTGCAGTCTCCTGCGTTTGAACCTGTATATTATTTATTGTATTTGCATTATTTGATGGTAATATATTATTCTCTTTTTTTTGAGATTTGGTGTCAAGCTGAGAAGTCTAACAGCTTAAAACAAAACGAAAACAAAAACAAGGAATAAAATTCCTTCAAGTAGCAATCAAGCAATAGTTAAATACATTTAGCAAATTACAAATAACCCTTTTTAGTGGTAAATACTGCAAAGGTAAAAGAATTGAATATAGCTTATTCATGTAATCAGTGCCTTGAAATAAATAAATCTGTATATATTAAATCTCTACAAATCCTGGTATTTTAAAAGAATATACTACAAGTTTTGTATTGCCAGTAGTATGCTGGTATCTGTCATATTCTTTTCTGGTAAATACTGATTTGCCACTATCTATTACAACTGTAGTGAGCAGAATTATTTGACCAGAAGATTGTGATTAGAAACAGATCTAGATGTGTGCAGACTTTGCAACCGTTCTGTAGTATAGAAACACTCACACCACACTGCACCATCTTTCATGGTTTTTTCCTTAACTATTTTCTCATAAGAATGTAAAATTGCTCTACTACATTGAGACATTTTTTGCCTCACACAGAGAAAAAGATAAAACATTCAGGAGAGACAAAGAAAGCTGGCACTTCCTGCAGTCCCTTCCTGCAGAATTTTTCCCACATCCTCAACAGTACATGAGAATATCCCTGTCTAATCTCTTTAGAGTGTGTTTAAGGAACTGTTATCCATTAATTTGCTAATCTTTTTTTTTTTTTAACTGGGGAATTCTATCTGCCTTCACAATATCCAGTGGCAACAATTCATAGAAATTCATGACCTTTTATGTAACAAGGTATTTTATCTTTTTTTTAACCTCCTGTGCTCTGTAAGTTTTAGTGTTTTGACATTTGGTTAGTAAGTTATTCATTTGTCTTATTCACTATCTTCGTGATTTTATAAAACTGACCTCCTTCTCTCTTTGCCACCTGTCTGTCTATAACCAAATCAGTCTACTCTTAAACTTATTATCACATCTTAGCGTATCTTGGAACAGCAGCTGAGATCATTTAGCTCCAGCAACTTCAGACATCTAGATTTTGGGTGTGAACTCCAAATATATTCACTGTCTCATTTAGAGTACTTTTTCCTATAGTCTTTTACACCTATTTTTTCCAACATAATGTATTAAAGTAAGTTTACTATTTTTGAAAAAAAAAAAATAATTATAAAAATAATATGCCTTGACAAAAGTTTACATGAAGCCCTCAGGTGTCAGTTGTATATGATCTTATTATTCTCACTTAAAAAAGTAAAAAGAGCACATATGTTGAAGCTAATAGAATTATCCGGTATTGATATACCTGAAATCAGGTTAATTGCATATTAAAAAAAAACAAAAAACAAAAAACAAAAACAAAAAAACCACCAGCAAGGTCTGGAATTTTAAAAGGTCCATCAAAGTTTCTTTTTGAAAACAAAATACACATGCAAACCAAAAGCATATCCCTTATGGTTAATTTATTTCAAAAAAAATAAGTACTCTGATAATATATAAACTATGCATTTTCAAAAAAATAATTTCTTCTGAAAATAAATTTCTGTTAAATAGTTGTTTATTGTATTATGTAAAGTGCAGCAATACACCCTGGAGTCTTCATTTATAAAGGATTTTTTACATTCTGTTCTATCAGAATTTGATGTGTTATTCATGTATCAATTTATGCAAAAAAGATATAAAGAACAATGACTATCTCTAGCATCAAAATGTTAAAGAATGAATGTGCACGTTAGATAATTTCATTATTTACAATAGCTATAGTCTGATTTGCATTAATTTACTGTAAATCTAATATATTTCCTCTTTTAAGGTACCGATAGAATACTGTATTATAAATATCAGCAAATTGGATTAATGTAAGTGAAATTATATACTTGTCAAGAAATTGGGAAAAGAATTCACCAAGAATAACAATAAAATGAGCAAAGAGTCTCTAATTGATTAGTTTAAAACAAAATGCTGCAACCTGAAATAATTAGGATCTGTTTTGTAGTTTTTGGAGACTTTGGATTTGATCGATAGTTTAACTGAACTTGTAAATACTTCTAATAAGTCTATTGGTCTTAGAGAGTTGTACACTAGAATTGGAATCTACTGTTCTCAGCTTTGTTTGGACATACATAAGAGATACCTGCATATGATTTTTGTTACAGAAGAAGAGTATCCTATGAAAAGCAATAGAGGAAAATCATAGAATCACAGAACCACAGGGTTGGAAGGGACCTCTGGAGATCATCTAGTCCAACCCCCTTACCAGAACAAGGCCCCCTTAGAGCAGGTTGCACAGTAACCCATCCAGGCAGGTTTTGAATGTCTCCAGAGATGGAGACTCCACCACCTCCCTGGGCAGGTACTTCATCAACCAAATTTATATTAGTTTTGTGTATGTGTAGGCTTTCACTGGTTATTATATAGTGCTTTGACTAACTGGAAGAATCCATAGTAAACACAATTCAGCTTAAACAGATGCAGATTTGATCTCCAAGAGGACTCAGAATGAGGAACACTTGTGTTACTTGTGAAGTCTTGCTGAGGTTTTTTCCCCTCTGTGCTTTTAAAAAAAGTTCTGAAAACAAAATAAACTCCTGACAGTTATGGAATTTACAAATGATATAGAAATAGACTGAAAAATAATGCTATACAAGCAGAGAAGCATTTCATGAACTGGACAAAACAATTCATATTCAATACACACAAACTGAAAAGTATATATCAAGGGATATATCAAGATAGGAATTTTGCTGGGATCCTGGGAAATATTATAAGGATAGACATAATGGTTTGATAATTGCAGTGTAGCTTCAAAAGCAAGCTTTCCCTGTTATATTGTTTTCTAGGAGTTCATGCAGTCTTTCAATGAAAATAATGGAATTACAGAAAAGATGGTTTACCCTTTTAACTGAGGTGAGTATGGAAATCTATGTTCAGTTCAGATTTACAATTTAGGAAACATGATAAAAATGTGAGAGTTTTCAGAGAAAATCCATGAGAACAATGTAAATCAAAATGCTAGTCCTTGAGAAATATGTACAGAAAACAATGTAATGATCTATTTGAGACTGTTTTCTCTTTGGGGTATTGATAAATACAGAATTTAGCATAAAAATTTTAATGTGTAGTGTGTAAAATGTGTAAAAAGAACTGTGGTCATTCTAAAGTTACAAGTTTTTCTACTTAAAATGTAAAGTCATGTTCCTCTCCACACATGTTCTACTTGTCTGATTTTCCATTTGTATGGACAGATTAGATTTTATTGCGATTTTGTTCATAGAAATAATCATGACTTTATAATTTTGAAAGCATTACTTTTTAAGGAGTGCAAATCTTAACAAACAGAGACAGTTTAAAAAATTCTCCCAGATCTGCAGCACCAGTACAAACAGATCCTTACTTGAAAGTCTATTCACTTCTGTGTTTGTGAGAGATACACAGTAAATCAAGAGCAGATGCTAAAACTGTGTGCACATGCACATAAGGTGGTTTCGCTATGTTTCTTTCATGCAGTCAGCAAATGGAAAGTGTATAATGCTAGCTTTATTTTATTGTTAGCAAAACAGTTTGGTAGCTTTAACAAAATAAAATAACATTCCTATATATCACTGGAAAGTCTCTAAGGAATAATATGCATGGAACAGCAGCTGTTAAGCTACCTATAATATGCCTTTCTTATGAATTGCTCTTGTCTGATAGAAGAAATTAGTTTGGCAGAACAAATCCTATTGCTTCATGAATATATAATGACAAATTAAATACTGTTACCTAGTTCCAAAAAAAAGCTATGAACAGACTTCCACTGAGCACCTTGGAAGGTTTATCCACAAAGGTTTTTGCCCATTTTAATTAATCAATGGCACATTGCATCATGTTCAGAATCATGAACTATGAAAACACTAGTATACATCTTTACGTATAATGAATGAATTGTTTTGAAGTGAAAATGAGCACAGATGATGACAACTTTCCTCATTATAGCTTCACTTTTACTTCTTAGCACATTCCAAAACAGGGGGACTAGAAAGCCTCAGAAAAGTACAGAAGGAAAACAAGAAAGTACTTCTAGTCATGCCAAAGACAGATGAGATGTTAAAAGGAAAACTGAGATAATTTATTTTTTTTTGGTCATAGCCATTTAACAACTCAGTTCTTATCATGATCTGTCTTTTGAAAGTGTCATGACCTCATGGAGATGTGTTTTGTTTTCCCTATATTTTATCAGGAATGGTATGTTTGCTGCTGCACATGCCTACTTATAACCATAAGCTTCTATTGTTCTGAGTGCAATACTGTAGCCCACAGGGAACTGTTAAAGGAGTTACAAGTTATACTCAGAAATGAAGCATTGCACTAGTTCTGCCATTCTACACCCTCTAAGCACTAACCTTCAAGTATTTTCTGAAGTTGCTAAATTTGCATCCGTGGAAGTGTTTCATTGGTTTCTAATACTAAATAGCAACATGAATGGAATTACAGAATTAAGTAATTGAAGTTGTGCTTAAATATGTGAATGTGCACACAAATCCCACTTAGGGCCAATGTTCACAATGGTGCTTTCACACAGTCATAGAATGTGTTGGGTTGGAAAGGACCTTTAAAGGTCACACGGTCCAACCCCCCTGCAGTGAGCAGAGACATCTTCCACTAGATCAGATTGCTCAGAGCCTCATCAAGCCTGGCCTTGAATGTCTCCAGGGATGGGGCCTCCACCACCTCTCTGGGCAACCTGTTCCAGTGTCTCACCACCCTCTCTGTAAAGAACTTCTTCCTAATGTCTAATCTAAACCTGCCCTGCTCTAGTTTAAACCCATTGCCCCTCGTCCTATCGCTACATGCCCTTGCAAACAACCCCTCCCCAACTTTCTTACGGGCCCCCTTCAGGTACTGGAAGGCTGCTATAAGGTCTTCCCAGTGCTTTCTCTTCTCCAGGCTGAACAACCCCAACTCTCTCAGCCTGTCTTCACAGCAGAGGTGCTCCAGCCCTCAGATCATCTTTGTGGCCATCCTCTGGACCCACTCCAACAGGTCCATGTCCTTCTTGTGCTGAGGGCTCCAGAGCTGGACGCAGTACTCCAGGTGGGGTCTCACAAGAGCAGAGTAAAGGGGGAGAATC
>VXBO01009251.1:54776-135190 GCA_013400135.1 Rhinoptilus africanus
TGTCCCGCAGGTTCCCGTCTTGCAGTCCTTCAACCCAGGAGGCGTGAGGAGAGAGGCTGGCAGTAAAGACCAAGGCAAAAAAATTGTTCATAATCTCAGTCTTCTCTTCATCTGTTGTTACCAATGTGCTATTCTCAGTCATCAGGGAGGGCACGCTTTCTTTGACCTTCCTTTTTTGGTTGATGTAGAAGCCCTTCTTGTTATTCTTAGCATCCCTTGCCAAATTCAGCTCCATCTGCACCTTGGCCTTCCTGACCTAGTTCCTACATACCTGGGCAGCATCCCTATACTCTTCCCAGGACACCTGATGCTGCTTGAACTGCCTGTGCTGTTCCTTCTTGCCTTTTAGTTTGACCAACTAGTCCCAGCTCAGCCATGCTGGTCTACTGCCTTTCTTACTTGATTTCTTACACCTGGGGATTGAGAGCTCTTGTGCTCTATGGAAAGCACCCTTGAAGATCTGCCAGCTCTGTTCTGCCCCCTTGTCCCTGGCGACTGTTTCCCAGGGGGTCCTGTTGACTAACTCCTTTGCCTTAGAATAGCTTTTCCTAAGGCTAAAATACTGTCTGTAGAGAGTCGAAATAATTTTACTTTAAAGAGAGTAACACAGTGAAAGAAAACAACAAAAAAACCTAAGCTTCAAAGCTGTCATGATAGCTCTTGGAACTTGAGTTAAACAACTTAGTGCAGTGAAGGAAATGAGTAGTTTTAATTTGTTAATATAATAAACTCCACAGTAAATTAATTTGTGGTCTCTCCTCAGGTTTACACCAGGAAGTACAGAAACACGTTTGTTTACTTTTTCAAATTGAAAACTATTGATTTCCTTTAGGAACTCATCCTTGCTGATTGTAAATTAGTCCATTAGTTCACATTCTTATCAACATATATATTAATAAAATACACTGTATTTTTCCTTTGGCAAAAAGCTATATTTAATTTTGAGTTACTTACATCAGCTTCAACTTAAATAAAGATTATGTAAAAGAGCCTTACCCCATTTTGAAACATAAGAAGTGTAGTGAAGGCTGGAACTGTCTAAACACCATGTAAAGAAACATGTTTGGTTAACAAGTTTTAACTCAGCATGAGTTCTTGATGCTCTACCTTTCCTTACCATCCATTCCTAAATCTGTGATGTGGCCTCAGTACTGCTACTACCTCTGTATGTGATGGACTAGACAAGGATTTGCTCTGGCTTAAAATTAAATCAGATAAAACACAAGCAAACACTGCCCTCCCCCAGGTTTTAATCTCAGCAAATTGTCCTGTCTGGGTCATCATATGGCCCCAGAAAAATGAACTCATGCTTTTGATGGGGATGTTCAGAAGTGAAAAGGAACTGTCGGCAAAAGCTGTCTAAACCAGGGTCTCTGTCAAAACTCTGCCCTAAAATGCCTCTGTGACTTGAGTGATCAGGCATATTAAGGAATTAAGTTTCAGATATGCAATACACAGACAATAGTTACTTTTATTTGGATATACAGGAGAGGGTTAAATGTTCAGTTCTTGCATAGTTGCAGGGGCTTAGAAACAATTTATGTCCTTTTCAACCTGAAAGAAATCAAACATATTTTTCTTCTTTCTGGGAGAATGCTCTAACCATAAAACCACAACCTGATCTGAGTACACATTAACTATTTCTCCTGTGCAGATGTAAGTGTGAAATAAATGAAGCTGGAAAGGAAAACCAAGCACATACTGTTACGCTCTAACACACTGATGCAGGTTTTGACCTGCAAGAAAGGAATCCTGGATTCTGCTCCTAGCACCATTTGAAATTTTGCATTAAGCAAAAGACTGGTTAAAATACAAAAACAGTTTTAGGTAAAGCTATAACAGTGTCAGTTTTTAAAGCCAGCTGTATTGTTGGGGAGAGAGAGAAAACAGACAATCTTTTGGACACACAAACCTTGAAATAGAAGCAGCCACCTTCAGACTCGGAGTGATTGAGTCTAACTTTACTATGTTAGAAAAGGAAAAAGTATCTTGCCTTTTGGTTCAGTTGAGGGAAAGATATGCATTCCTTGAACCAACTCACGCAAAGCGGCTTAAGTCCTCACTGCTCAAATTTAGTCTGACATGTATTGACAGTGGTCATATCACCTGATTCAGTACTTATCCACTGTCATGGTGCCTGACCACTCTCATTCTGTACTAGTTCTTCTCATAATGCTTGACGTAGTCAGCTTCTAGATTACTGGCATATTGTTTTGTTTTATTCTGTTCTGGTTTGTTTCTCTGAGTGGAGTTGACTGGGGTTTTGAACCACTACCCCAAGGCCAGGCTAATTTCTTGCAAATATCCCCTTAGTCCAAGAGAGCTTGAGACATTCTGCAAAAACAGCCTGAGTTTTTTTTTTCTGGCATCTCTTTGTGCCTGAGATATGTAGACAGTATTTAAAGACTCCTTTGGATTAATATTTATCCTAGATGAGATGTCTTGCAGGAAAGATTTCTTGGGGTATTCTTGCACACACGTAGTGTTGCAACCATGGGGTCAAAGGTGAAACAGTGATGATGCTACACTGAGAGTGCATGATCATGGGGAGTGAAAATTAAAGCTATTTGGTACCTGTGCTACCCAAGGAGGATGTTAACAGACAGACTAATGATTTTGGAAGCTGATTCAAGGAATAAATTTCATTTCTTAGTCTCAGTGCCCACTACTAAGGTATACTACTTCCTAATGCTACACTGTATAAGTCTACTCCTAAACACACTCCCTGAGGTTTTAGGAAGTGGTATGGGAATCAAAAAGGCATAAACTTCTTTTTCTTCAGAGCAATGCTGAAAATAATATTCTGAAGCTTAAATAAAGACAATATTAGCTAGCTTGTAGTCATTTGCAAGATATAGTAAAGCTAATTTACAGAACTTGCATGTGAATTAATGTTGGTAATTTTTTTAAACAAGCCTTTAAGATGTGCTGCTCTATGTTCTCCACTGCTAAGTGTTGTTAAATAACTTGTATAAAGCTATGAAGGCACTGGGGAACTGTAATCATGCTGAGCCACTGGACATAATTCCTATTGCTTTTCTGTGTAACATCATTAATTTTGCTCTAGTTTTAAGGGTCTCCTTGGATTGTTCCTTAAAATAACTTTTATATTTAAAGCAACTTCAGACTTCTGACCGTGAACTATGGTAATGATTCTTAACATCTAATTCAGTGACCCTTTTCTGCTTCTTCTAAGGTTGGCAGAATGTCATATATGACTTTTTTTTTTAAAAAAAAACAACCCTCTTCACAGTCAGAAGATGGAAAAGAGAAAGCTACAAATTTCTGTTCATCTTGGTCTATATTGTAAAGAGTTAAACTAGACTATAGCAGTTCTTCTTAGTATATTTATATATATAAGCAGACTGGATCTTCATTTGGACTTTTTTGAGGTCCCTGAAAATAGATAGATTGTTGTAACTGATGTTTAGTAGCTCCCTTTCAGATTTCCTTTTATCTTGTAGTAGAAAATGACTAAATAAAAGACCTACTTTGATCTAGACTAGTCATTATCAGACTCTAAAGCCTTATGAAAGAGAAATCAAAGCATACCCATTGGGTATTTTAAAAAAGATAAAATTTGAGGAAGACATTTTTAGAATCCATCCTTGATAGCAAATTAAAGCCCCTTACGCTTATTTTCTGCAGAACCATCTCTTGAACCTGAGACTGTGTGTATGAGAAAATCAACACAGCATACCTGATGAACCATTCTCCTAGTAAACCAGTTTACAAGAGCAAAAAATTGAATTGCCTTGTAGGTTATCTTCCTCATAAACATATAGGATTAAAAAAGAAGAGAAGATTGTAAGAAGTGGAAGACTGCACCAGTATTTGAAAAAGCAATGTAACTAATACTTCTTGATATTCTCATACTGATTTGTATGTATAGTTATAGTTGTAAAAAAGCATTCTATTGGGTGTCTCTCACATTGTGTGTCAGTTTGCCACCTCAGTCTATGTCTTGTCTGCGCATCGTGTTCCCATCCTCTTTTCTCTTTCCGTCCCAGTTTCCAACCAATTTTTCTAGGACTATTTCTTTCAAAATGCTGCACTCACATCATTTGAAGTTCTTATGCTGCACGTTCAGGTGGACAGAGTGCGATGATCCTCTAAGCAAGAGATTTTATGTGCTGCAAAAAGTTTACATGTAAGATTTATTCTGGTCTAGCTGTGGAAGTATAGGTAAGCCTATGTTATTTACCTGTACAGGATCTCAAATGGCCCTTTTGTTCAATCCTTTTCTTCTCCCCAGTGTAACTCTAGAATCAAAAAGAAATCCCCAACTCTGATTACTATAAGTAAAACTGTGAGCAATGGTGAGAGTGCTATTTTGCACACTCCGTTCTGTGTATTATTGTCTACTGTTGCAGTTCATCTAGCACATTCCATTTGTACTATGGCTTCCTATCTCCTAGGGATGAAATACTATTTTTATTACCGCCAACATTATGTAAGAGGCAGATGTGAGAAGTGGGGGGATATTCTCCTCTGCTATTAGACAGATAAGAGGGTTGTAGAGTAGAGATACAGAGCAGATGGAATATCGCTTGTACAGGGAATTTTGCTCAGACCTTCCTACCTGGAATGGCAGCAGGATACAGGTGTCATATGCAGATCATTCCCCTGACAAAATTTAGCAAGGCTTGAAAAATCATAGGTTGTACAAAATCAGATTTTTCTAGTTTTATCACTTAGTCAAATGTTCATACTTTTGTTCCCCCACACCTACACTTCCTAAAGAAAAATGTTCCAAGAGTCACCAAACCAATTTAACAAAACAAATGTATTAAAAAATATTTAATGGAGCTAAAAATATAATGTAGGATCTAATCTAATTCTGACAAATAGGAAAACATTTTTTACAAAGCTGACTTACAGTATGAAAATTTAGATTGAGCAATTAGAAAGAATAAACATTGTGTTAAAAGACAACCTAACCTGTAAGAAGATTTCAGTGTGGGTGCTACTAGCATGAGTAATGCAGACTTGTCTCAAATTTGTCTTTTAAGTTTTTTTCTTACTGTCATATTGTACTCTATATATTATCCTATTTTACTTGCTTTACTTAATTTACTTGCAAAATACATCAATTAATTTTATCTCTAGTGACCAAAATCTAGACTCTTGCTGATTATGTCTATTTTGCAAGTGAACAAATTATTCACTAATGAGTCATCTAGCTAAAATTAATTCATTTTGCGGCATGAATTTCCTTTCTCTACCGTCCCACAAATAAAAGATAAGTGACTTATTCATTACACAATGCAGATCCTCACAGTATATTTTTGGCTCTGTATGCTTTTAAGAATATGCCTACTGGTCTTTCTCTTGTGGTTATATTTTTGTAAGTCTGGGATATCATAGTTTTTTAAGGAAAATTATTTTCTTGAGAAAATGTTCTATATCTGGGAGTTGGTGCACTAGTGTACTGCAGGAGGAACTGCCTCTAAAATGGCTATTTAGAGCTATGTTTTTTGTACTGTTTGATTTGTAAATACGCTAGCATTTGAGGTAGAAAAAACATGGGTCTATTTTCTATACATACATGAATTTTCAAAAAGGGAAAAAAGGATGACCCAGGGAACTACAGACCGGTCAGTCTCACCTCTGTGCCTGGCAAGATCACAGAGCAGATCCTCTTGAAATCTCTGCTAAGACATATGGAAAATAAGGAGGTGATTGGCGACAGCCAACATGGTTTCACCAAAGGCAAATCATGCCTGACAAATCTAGTGGCCTTCTATGATGTTGCTACAGCACTGGTAGATAAGGGGAGAGCAACCGTTGTCATCTACCTGGACTTATGCAACACATTTTACACTGTCCCGCACGACATCCTGGTGTCTAAACTGGAAAAGTATGGATATGATGGATGGATCACTCAGTGGATAAGGAGCTGGCTAGATGGCCACACTCAAAGGGTTGCAGTCAATGGTTCAATGTCCACATGGAAATCAGTGATGAGTGGCATTCCTCAGGGTTCAGTACTGGGACCAGTACTCTTTAATATCTTTGTTGGTAACATGGACAGTGGGACTGAGTGCACCCTCAGCAAGTTTGCCAATGACACCAAGCTGTGTGGCACAGTCAGCACACTGGAGGGAAGAGATGCCATCCAGAGAGACCTTGACAGACTTGAGAGGTGGGCCTGTGCAAACCTCATGAAGTTTAACAAGGACAAGTGCAGGGTCTTGCACCTGTGTCATGGCAATCCCAGGCATAAATACAGGTTGGGCGGAGAATGACTTGAGAACAGCCCTGAGGAGAAGGACTTGAGGGTGCTAGTGGATGAGAAGCTCAACATGATGAGCCGTCGCGCACACTTGCAGCCCAGAAGGCCAACCACATCCTGGGCTGCATCAAAAGAAGAATGGCCAGCAGGTCGAGTGGGGTGATTCTCCCCCTCTACTCTGCTCTTGTGGGACCCCATCTGGAGTACTGCTTCCAGCTCTGGAGTCCTCAGCACAAGAAGTTTTGTATTTTTAATCATCAAATAATTTTTAAGACATGTACCTTGAAAAATCTGTTCCCAGAACCCTAATGAAGTAGCAATGCTGAGGAACATAGGTGTTAAACCCCTTCATCAAGATTCAATTTGAGTAGCATTGAGCTATGGGCTAGCTCACTTCGAATGTCATTGATGCTGTGTCTTTGGGCAAGGCTGGAGAATGTTTCAAACGAAAGGAAACTTAAAAATTTAAGATTTCTATTTTACTATTCTGTAGAATATAAATTAAAAACAGTTTTAGAATAACAATTAGAAGGGTCAAATTTCTACATAGTTTTAGGGTTTGTATCACCTGTAAGAAAATCAGCTCGTGAAATTCATGTGCTCATTAATATTGTTATTCCATGTCATTCTTCCTCATCAGTACCTCCCAGTTCTACTAATTACCAGAATAACCACCTTATATTTTATAAATTCTAACTGGAAATATTTCCAGGTTTTCATTCAACAATTTATGTAGCAGTCAGCAATTTTTGTAGGCATGTTTTCTATTACAATAAAAAGCATTTTCAATGAACAGAAACTGTGAGAGGCATGCTGTAGTTCTCAGCAGATGTTTTTTCTGATAATCCAAACAATGACGAGGTATATAAAATTTTGTATTTTTAAAAGCAGCAGCTACAATGCATTCATTTCTTACTGACATCCTGCAGTGCCATAGCAGATAAAGATCTTTCACAGTTTTCATTACCATTAAGATACGCTTCTTCATATTACTATTTTTAAGATAAATATTTTCCAGTGTTTACTATCCTTGCTTCTATGTCATTCTAGACACTAGAAGGTGAAACAAAAATAAAATTTGATCAGATATCATGCCTGTATTTTCCATAACTGATAGTTTCTTCCTTGCAGAGAGCTCATCTCAAAGTCTCTGGTAGTTAAAAGCAGAGCAAAATCCATTCCAAAAGTAAAATATCCTCCAAACTCTTTCCATCTCTAAACTATTTGTATTTTTAAAGTGACTTTTCAGTAAATTTCTCAAAGAAATGAGAAGAAGACAGAAGGATTATTAATGACAATAATATTTAATTCCATGTTTGGAGACTCTTTCCTCATTTTGAAGTAGAAGTCTCCTTCTTGAGATCCAATTATTTTGAGGTCTGAAGTACTAGAAATGTGGTAAAACATAACAGAATTTACTTTAAATTACTTATATTAAGAGTTTAATATCAGAGTTTACATCTATTTCAGTTTATCCTGGAATACTTCTGAGCATTTTTTGTGATCAACCCAGTTGCTCCCTGAGCTTTTAAGGATTTGGTTTACATTCAAAGCTGCGTTACAGGTGAAAGAAAACAGCACATGTGAGGGGCCAAGAATTTATTGTTATTATTGAAATGTACAAACAGTCCAATTACAATGATAGTAAAAATCATAGTACAAATTAGGACAGCAAAAAATATATAATATTAATACCATTACAATTCTTATACAAAAAGACCCTTTCTAATATCTACCCCGTTTTGCTGGTGCTGTGCTCACCCTCCCGCTGTTCCTACAGCTCATAAGGCCAGTGGAGGCATCCCTCCTCCAGCCAGCTGGTTCTGGGCTGTCATAGTGAGTCATCAACATCCTGAGCCCCTTCCTGGAAAAAATGTGGTGCTGCTGGTGGGGTCTCCTCATCCTAAGTATTGGGGTCTACTTGAGTTTCTTTTCATCCTTTTTATTTCTTCACACTGGGCTGCTGCCTTCTGGCTGCTCCCAGCTGAGCGTGAGTATGACCCTACAGCCTGCCCAGGCTCAGCCCCACCAGGGTCTCTACTTCGTTGAGCAGCATCTCCCTGAGTTTGCCAGAGCCTTCCCACAGAGGCACTGTCACTGAGCTCAGGCAGGGGAGGCAACAGGCACTTGGCCACAAGGCAGACACTGAAACCATCTCAGCCGAGCTCTGGCCAAGGTGAGCCCAGGCCAGCAGTGAAACCTGTGGTCTGCGGAGCCCTGTGCTAAAAATGGCAGAAGTCATTATTACTGGGCTGCAGATGGGCTTTAGAAAACGTGAACAAATAAATCTACCTATTTCCAATCATTTTTCATGTACACTGCCTATGAACATAGCACAAGCAAGCTGTAAATAAATTCTCTTAAGCTTTTCTTTTATAAAAGCAGTTACTGCAGTAAAGTGATTTTCTGTTGAATTTTCCTTTTCTGACAGAAAAAAACCCAGCTTTTTCAATCAAGTGAAAATTGTCATAAAACCTGTCTTCCTTTCCTTAAAAATGACTGATATGTCATAAAAAAAACCCCCAGAACTTAGAGTTGAAAATTAGTGGGATAGAAGTTGACTGTGGAAAAGTTATTTTAAGGTGAAAAAGAAGGGGAACAAAGATAGCACAAAAAATGTAGGTTTTGTGTAAAGAAAAAGACAATTTACTAAGATTTTGCACAAAACTCACCAGCATGATGTAACAGTTAATTTTGTCACTAAATCCATTATATTGAAACTATTGAAAAAAATATCAGTTATATCATTAAGTTTTGTGCACTGTGTTGCTACTAGAATTATGTCTGCTTTTTGCAAGAATGATTTGGAAAAGCATGATTTCCATGCAGTTATTTAATTGTCAGTTTTATTTTCTGTTTCCATTTAAAAATCCATCTTCTGCACTAGTTCTCCAACACTGGTTCTTCAAAAAATACAAAAAAAATCCTTAAAGATTAAGATTTAATTGTCAAGAAGTCTTTAGCAGATAACATCTTCAGTCCATATCTTTTCCTAACAAATCATCAATATAGAGCAAGTTTTCTAATTCTTGAAACCATTAGAATTGAAAGGTTATATCTTAATCTCTAGAAGGACAAACATGGACTGATCTAGGATACTCTATACACAACAGATTTTCATATTCATTGTCTATCTACCTCTTGACACAATAAGCACAGAAAGCTTTATGAGACGAATATTTCTCCTTATTTCATACAACCATTCATAAAAGTTACATTTAATTTCTCAAAGAATTTATTCTGTCCCAAGTAGCAAAAGATTTTATAGATATGCAATAAGATTAGTAAAAACAACAGATATAGCCCATGCTTGTTCCTTATGTGTTCATGTCATTGAGTCTATTGTTTCAGGCAGAATGTTGAAAGTATGAAACCCTTAACTTAGATATTTAAAAAAGAGCAAAAAATAAACAGAAAAGTAGACTCATTCATGTAAAGCTATATTCATTAATGACTCCAGGAGAAGAAGCCTTAAGAAAAATACTCCCATTAAAATTGCTATTTTGAGTGAAAAACGCCCACATGCTAATATAATAACATTAGAGAAAGCAACTGCCAGTTTGGTAAGCTAGAGCTGATTTTAAACTGCTCTGATTTATTAGTTTCTTCCTTGTCTATAGGGTTATAAGAAGTAGAATTCTGAGAAAATAAGAATTTCGGAGAAATTTGAGGTAAAATGAAAGGAAAAAAGTTAGGACTTTAAAAAGTTATTTCTGGCTTTGTTAGGATTTTTCAAACTGATCCTCGTTGAGCTCTACAATAAAAATTATTCTGAAAAACTCTGATCAATAGTATGGAGTAGATAACAAAGTAAGAAGATTGAAACTTAGTTCACCCAAGATACTTGCAGAAGGCAAAGTGATTGGAAGGCCTAACTTGAAATTCAATAAGCATAGCTAGTTTAGGAAGCTGTGCAGCTCTTATCTTTTAAGTTCATATTAAATAAATATATACAAACCCCAAAAGTTTAAAAATAATTTAAAAACAAATTCTAATGACTAGTACATCTTAAAGTTCAAGCAAAGAAGAGTCATGCTCAGTGTTCCTTGCTTTCTGAGACATCTCCCAGCTACTGTATTTCTAAATTTTGCTCTGTAATAGTGAGTTAGTGAGTTGACCAAAAAAACCCAATAAATTAACTGTGGAGGTCTGAAGTCTGAAGCTAGTTGGTGGCAACTCTGGAACCATAAAGGAAACAGGAAGCACAAGGTGGCTGATGCACAGAAAAGCCAGGCAAGAACACAACTGGAAAAGGTCCCTAAAAAGTAAAATTATCCCTGTTCTGGCTATGGGAAGAATGGTATTTCCAGTGGCATTGCTGACTAGGCAAGAGAGAAATGTATTTGTCTGGGAGCTATGTGTAAAGTAAAAGATATTAAGTGGACATCATTGTGATTGACTCTTACAGCATGCTGGATCAGCTAAAGGCTTATACTTCTGACACTTCTGATTTGTATACAAGGAAAATGGATTTCTGTCCCCCTATATGAGCTTAAGCATCAATACAAAATATTGCACATTTACCCAGCAAGCAGCGTTAAAAATTATTCTATAAGAAATGTTAAACCACTTTTCTTGACATAGTCTTTGATGTACTGTAATGTCCAACTACTATTTCTGCAGGTGTGAAAAACATAAATCAATGTGAGATCTGGTAATACCTCATTTTCATAGCAGATAAGCACAAAGTATTTTTGCAGCAAGTGCTGGTACCATTATGACAGAGTGGGGACAGTTGTAATGTTTAATGGTCTCTAAATTCCCATGCAGAATGTGTTTGCATATTGGCCTCAGCAATACATAAGACAGGTTGCTGATTCAGACCTTTTTTTTTAATTTGTTATTTGTGTGTCCATACTTAATCTACTCTAGTAAGTTCCCCTATCTTCATTTAAAATAGTACTGTCACTATTTTTTGTATCTCCCAAACAGGTAAAAAATCCAAGTTCAATAAGACTGAGTAGGTTAAAATATCACATTTTTCTAAGAAATTTGCTAACTGGAGAGTTAATTATCACCATATAGTTCAAGCCAGTATAAACGATCTGTCTATCTTGATCTGACTATTTTAAGATGAGATTTATTTGCTCTGCAGAAAGTATTTTTATTCCAGTAATATTGAATATTTATATTAATTTTACATATTTATCTTTAAGATTAGAATAACTATATTTCAGCTGGCAAAATGATGCTGAAACAGCCACTATGAATTTGGTATAAGTTCATATAACTTCTCTTTCTCTTTGTAAGAAAGTCTGTATAAATTTTTCTCATTAAGTTTTTCTATTTTCTAAATACTGAAGATACTCTCACTTGTAATATATTTGATTTTATATATGCTAATTATTTTGATATAGTCAAATGAAAATACAAATGTGCTGGAGTGCAAAAGATTGCTTATGTTCATGGATGAATTATGGGTATATACTATTAAAATAAGTAAATACATTCAGTAATTAATCTCTTTGTATAGTATTTAATCTCTAAACAATTTCCCTTTGTTATTGATTTTTCCTCAAGTGCCATGTGACTGCCTTAAAAGAAAAAAAGGTTATCAAAGAAACCCATCAATCTCTTGTCAGTTCAGAATTATTTTTGAAAGCCGTGTGTAAGGCCAACAGAGATATTATTCTGACAATCTCCACATCTCTGAAAGTTATTTGTAAGAGCTCTATTAAACAATCTGCCGTCGGCTCTGGAGCAAATAAAAGGAAAGAAATTTCCCACCATTATTTGGATAAACCCACTAATTTTATCCATATATTTTCTTCTTCAACAAGAACTGTGTTTTATAAAATAATTTCTTCTTTTCTCATCTACCTTCTAGTCCTGTTCTGATATAAATACCTACAAAGAAAGAATACACTAATAAAACATGTACAAGAGGCATTTAAAAAATTCCACATTCCTTATCATTTCAAGAAGTCTATACAAACTTTTGCTAAAACATTTCGTAGCCATAGTGGTATCTGTCTCAAAGTACAATATCTGGGAGGGTATATAAGAGATAAAGCTTCTGGAGATACAGATTCACAGGAAAAAAGTTAAGGATTTCACATCATGTCTGCCTACAAAAATTACTAATCTATATGTAAGCACACAAAATTACAAGAAAAGTTTATGAACCATAGTTTCAGTAAGAGTTTAAATGACCAATGATTTTGAAAAATAATGGGTGCATCTGAATGTATTTATTTCTGTTTTATTCCAGTTGTATCAATAAAATAAAATTTTAAAAAGCCTAAAAAAGACCTTTATTCCTCCTACATGGAAAATGGTCCATTCCTAGTTTACCACCTTCTCATAGGTGGTAAATTCCAATGTCTTTTTATTTTACAGTATCTTTTTAAAGTTACATTTCAGGATCAAAATAGTAAGACTAACTGTGGAGACCCTACAGGTGCAAAACCCACTTTTCTTCATTTAATCATATTGTCACCATTTTTATTTGAGGTTTGAAATATTTGTTCCAGTCCAATCTTTTGGATAATGAGCAATAATATTTTCTTAGTCTGCACTGTAATATTGCTCTTTCCTGACAAGATACAGATATGCTCAACCGAATTAAAATTATGGATCAGTATTTTTTTTACACTTTTGAATAAGTATATGAAGAAGCCAGCTAGTCAACTTTCACAAGTATTATTTTCCTTTTCTCAGTTTTTTTGCTGGAATAAGGATTATGAAAAGAACTTTTTAAAGGAAATATTTGCCAGAAAGTTAATAAAATCCTTCCGTATTACAATCATAGAAAAATTAGTTTGGAAAGGGGGTCTTTTTGTCTAACCTCCTACTCAAAAGAGAGCTAGTTTCAAAGTAAGACCAGGTTGTTTCAGGTCTTGGCCAAGGTTGGAGATTTCAAAACCTCTCTGTGTAGTTAGGCACTCCAACTATGAAGATCCTGTTTTCATGAAATCCAATATGTATTTTCCCCTGCTGCAACTTTCATGGGTCGTCTCTTTTCCTTTTGCTGTGCACCTCTGAGAAGAGTCTAGCCCTTAGTCTGTCCATTAGCTTTTTCTCAAAGATTAGAGAGATTGGCATCAAAATTATGTCAACCAGACTGCATTCAAATATATCCTTTCCAATCTGATGGATGTGTGCATGTCCAGTACTGGTGAGTAGACCTTAACTCAATCGTCCTTTATTGTGGGCTGTATTTTTCTCCCCAAACTGTATTACTAAGCATGGACGTCTGTAATGCCTGTGTCAGGCCTGGAGTGCAAAAATATGATTTATTGTCTTGACCAGTCTCACCTAGGATCCAAGCTATGTATCCTCGGCTGTTTAGGCTCAGTCCTGAAACCCCAGTGTTTGCCTGGGCTATACTGCAGGTGCGTTCAGGTCCATTGCCTATTGGTCATGACTTGCAAACTGATCTGCAGTTTTAGGCTGAACTTGAAGCTGACTCTTTACCTTGTCTCTCTTTGTCTGATGGTTATCAGACTGTCACCAGAACTTGTCAGTCACCAGTCCAGTCCTGCTTGGGTGTGCAGAGCTGCACCCCATCAGTGAAGGCACTGTCTTGCCTATATCCTTGGCTACTAGCTGGTCTTTCCTCGTGAAGCAGCTCTTGCCTGACCAGAGCTTGCAATTAAAAACTATGGTAAAAAGGGCACTGAATACCTCTGCATTTTCTATATCCTTTGCCACTAAGTCTCCACCTCTTTTGGCAACAAGATAAGATTTTTTTCTTAGACTTCTTTTTTACAGCTGATGTACCTCTGGATATCTTTCTTTTTGACCTTCACACCTTCTGTTAATTTCAACTTCTGTCACGATTCTCTTTATGGGTCCATGTGATATTTTTGTATTATTCTTTGTCAGGCTGCAAAAGAGGAAGCTTTGGGAGCTTTCTTCCTCTGTTCAAGCGGACCTTTGACTACCATTGTCCATCTTTGTGGCACTGCTTCAGGCATGGATTAAGCACAACTGGCACAGGTAGATACAATCCCCAACAGACTTTTTTCCACATCTTCTGTTGCCATGTCTGAAGCTTGTCTACAAATTAACGTCTGCAGGTGACGAAATCTGTTGCCAGAAGTCACAAGCCTCCAGTGTCCATTACAAGCCTCTACTGCCTGTTATGGTAACAGTTCATCGTCCTGCTGGGCCTCCTCACTCCACTGAAATTTAAGGCTTGGACTTTTGCCTCTACATAGGCTCTTTGAAGACAGAAACATTTCCTTTACCTTACATATATAGTTGATGAAGCAAGTCACATCCTGAAATCTTCCATTACTTCATCTGCTTGAAACAAAGACTGTTCTCTCTGAGAGCAGCATATGCATTACACTCATCTTCATATAGGACTAAAAGACTTCTAGTAAATTTCTGAATAATAATAATAATAAAAAAAAACACAACTTGGATATTTTATTGATTTTTTTTTGTCTTGTCTTATAAAAATATTTTACAAAAATTCTTTTCAAGATGTAATAAAATATGTAAATGCAGGAAAATAAAGTTATAAGGAAATACGTGAATTACAAAGATTAGCAAAAATGCAAAATAGAACTTCAAGCCTGTGCCTTATGAAGTCATTTGGGTTTTGGAAAAACGAATTAGAATTACTAACCTAAGCTGTGGCCTAATATTTTTCCTTCTAAAGTAATAAGGGACTGTTTTTCTGTTCCACTGCAAATGCGTCCTGATCTTCCATGAATTTGTCACCTCACTGAGGGACGAAAGGAAGAATTAACATTATCTGCTAGTAACTGTGACCCTTCTAGTTTTTTGAGCAGGAAATCTTGTGAAAATAACTAGTGACAGTATGAGTTTTCACTGCTGTTAACTTCAAACTCTGTTTCCATTTAAACCCTGAATGCTGGGTCTGGTCTAAATTTCAGTTGTCTGCTCACTACAAATCTCTGATATAGCACACAATAATTCTTCCACCTATTATATGAATAATTACTACCTGCTAGTGCCAGTTACAATCATCACAGAATCAGAGAATCACAGAATCACAGAATCATAGGGTTGGAAGTGACCTCTGGAGATCATCTAGTCCAACCCCCTGCCAGAGCAGGGTAACCTTAGAGCAGGTGGCACAGGAACCCATCACATTTGACCTTATTAATCGTATAACACTGTTCATAACTCTTTAAAACTTCGATGCAGAGAATCATCAATATTTAGTTCAAACATGCAAATGTTGAGTATTCTTAAGTTTATCTAGAATGAGGTAATTTTTTTCAAGGAGAGTGAAAACACAGAACTGAAAAATAATCATTGTGACATGACAAATGCAGTGTTACAGTAATAAAGTATTAACGATAATCATGATATAGTATAGAACCATATTATATATCACGCTACAACATTGGAAGTTTAGAGTCCTTTTTTTTTTTTTTTTTTTGTGCAACACTGGATTGTACTGACAGTATCTGGATATATTGCAGAAATGTAATTTCTTGGTTAATCTAGTTTGATGGTAGAAGATGCAGAGACATTGGTTCAGCAATATCCTCCAAGCTTTCTCACTCTCCTCAGACAGCCATGACCTGGAATCATCCGGGAGGTGACATTTACTGTCTTGAAAGAGAAAATACACTTTTCACTACACTCAAGCTACCTTACTACCTACTAAGACTCATACTGTTAAAGTGACCTTTTTCCCCCTCTGGTTCTTGTAGATAGTGAAAAGAATTAATGCCATTTTGGGCTGCTTTGTGTGTCTCTCTGTGTGTATGCTGGGACAGGGGCAATAAAAATACAAGACAGAAATACCTGAGTAGATGAGTGTCCCTTCAGGCCAAGCAGGGGTTCTGATCCTTATTCCAAATATTATTTTTCTTTTCATCCAGTCAAGATAAAATATGCTTACAGATTTAGCTGGAGCTGAAGTCCTAGCACTAGCCAGATGAGAGGTTTGCTCCCTAAAAAACTAAATAAAAAATAAAAATCATTTTGTTTGTTGCCATTTCAAACTAGGATTCATGCTTGAGTGACTACAGTGTGGTTCAGAGGAGGGTGCAATGACCAAAAATACTTATTTTACTCTTTTCTTTTTCATTTGGGTTTTTTTGGGGGGGTATTTTTCTGCTATGTGGAAAAGGTGCATTCAGAAACTAAGAAAATATTAGGACGCTTCATGTGACCCCACTGTTAGATTATTAAGCAAGAGATAGATAATTACTACCATAGAGTTTGTTCAGGGGAGGGTCAAGCAAGTCACATCCTATGGGAAGAATGGTATTTATTACTTCCTATTGATTCTCTACATCCCTACAGAACAGGCACACAGATATCTTAAGGAAACTCTTCCTCTATTCAGAAATTCATTTTTCTCTTTATTGACTTTCTAGGGAAGGCAGACAGTTAAGGTAGACTTCCTCTCCCCCCTCTCACCCACTTCACATTATTCAAATTGGAGTTTGTAATAATGTTAAGATCTAAAATGAGCATATTGCAATATTCAGTGTATTTTATTAACTACAAAGCAAGATGAGAGACTAGAAAGATATAGAGATGAATGCACAATGCCTAGAAAGACAGAAATTATTGACCTGAAAATGTTTTTGCAGGTAAGTTAACATGAAATGGAGCAGCCTTGTAGTGTGACTGCTAGAAGAACAAACTATGACCTGTGTGGAAAAGGAAGTCTTCCTTTTTCAGATTTGCTTTTTATTCCCTCTGTTACACCAATATAAACTTGTAGCACTCAGCAGAGTGCTATCCTACTAACTAAAGGCAACATTTATTTTTCTAAAATTGTCTCTGATAACTACTACATATTATGCTTATTTTCAGTATTTTATATATTACTAGCTGGTTTGCAGTTGTCAGGTACCAGATAGTACCTGACTCTATTAAATTAGCATACAATAGTAGTAAAATGAGACATTTTAAAACCACAGTGGATCATTGTCTGGCTTGTTTCTATGTAGTCATTTATTACAGCATTGAGTTCTCAAAATTTGCATAGCTAAGACAAATAGAAGCTAGCTTCAGACCAGAAATAATCTATATAAAATATAGAAAGATAGCATGGATGTCTTTAAAGGATGGTGACTTTTCTCATAGCAATGTGGATTTGAGTTTAACATTTACGTGGACAGGTCATGGTTATTAAGTAAAAAAATTATTTTTAAACCCCCATTTCTAATAATTTATATGGGTTTTCGCTAATACCATAACCCAAGAACTTTACTAATCATCGAAGCATGAGTTGACTGACGTATTTTCCTGAAAAAATATTTCAGGAAATGTTACGTCTGAGTTTCAAATAACAAGTAATTTCATTGTAATACTGTAAACCAGATGGTGAGGAAACAAGTAATGGAAAATTACAAATTACTTCTCTTGTTTGTAAAGGTAGCTGGATAATAAATTACTAGTATATTCAGTACATTTTTGGAAATAAAAATTCCCATGTGGCTACCAACTACACATAATTCTCCCAAATCTGGTGCATCTACAGTAGCTCCTGCAAATATATCATAAAGCATTTGAGGTTGAGGCTTGGTGCAATCATGGTAAAATGGGATTGTTAAAACATCTGCAACTATGTGGGAACTGATAAGTGGAATTTATACTTGAGAATGTAATGAAAGTTGACACCTATTTGTGACATGACTGTACCATAGATTGCCTGCAGCATGATAGCATCACCGTTTCTAGCAGGCAAAGATGTATTTGCTGAAGGTGAAAATGTCATTTAAACAGTTGATACCTTTCAAATAATCTAAGTCAGATGCCTTGTACAGTTCTTCCCTTTTCAGAATAAATATACACAACTTGAAATTCTGGATGAAGAAATAATGCCTCTGCGATTATTAAGTCAAGCCAGACTATACATTTGCAACAACACATATAGCTATCTGTAGAGGAATTTGACTTGGAGTGGCAAAGATTCATAACCAAATATTGCTTCAAGTCTGTGTATAATAATTCAACACCTTGAATATCTGTTTAGTTTATATATATCTTACAAATAAAAATCCTGGAGCTGTTTTAAAAACATCTTTTTTAATTAAAAGCAATACACACAGATGTAAACACAAATGTTATTTTTGTTTTTATGAGAAATTGTATTTAAGAGTGCATGAAACAGACTCTTCCATTCAGCCACATTTTTTTAAAGATTAAAATGAGGCGTTCACTAGCTTCTGTATCTCCAGCTTCCAAACTTGCTGCTCTATCCTCAAATCAGCAGTTTGTTAACAGAACAGCTTCATATATTCATAGGGATGTGTTAATTCAACTTAACGTAACTTCTATTATCTCCTTTTGTTTGCCTTTTTCTGAAACTTTGCTCTTTTCACTCCTTCTTTACTTATTCTGTCTCTCTCTTCATCACTCTACCCTTTCTTGTTTTTCCTTTTTTTACATCTTTACCTTTCCATTGTGTTCATGCCATGTCAATGTCTGTCAGAGACCCACCAAGACAGGTGTTACTCCCTAAGGGACAGGGAGCCAGGAGCCAAGCGTGGTAGCATGGCTGGCAGGTCTGGGAGCTTGCTGTCCAGGACCTGTCCCTCTGTCTGTCCATTGCAATACTCCAGCAATGCCAGATATTCCAACGTCTCTCTATAAATTCAGTAAGGTTATACGTCTGCCACTGTGCACAGATTTCTAATTCCTATTTGTTCCCCATGCTGCATAGTTTGCATATAGGCGTTTGAGCTAGATGCCCCGTCACACTGCTTTCAGACGGGAAATATGAGAGCTGTGTCCATCACACTGTTCTTCCACATGCTTCCTCAGTGCCTTCCCTGCCTCCTCTTCAGCCTCTTGTCACCACCCCCCACAGAAACTAGTCTGATGCCATTCTCAGTTAGTCCGTTGTAAGTGCATTGGCACAGATTTTCGTTCCTCAGTTAGTTGAGTGTATCCTGTCTCTTCCCACTACTCCCAAATCCTCATAAAGCATCTTGTAGTCATAAAAAACCAAGTGCTTTCTGCAATGTCAAACACATACGGACTCTCAAGAGGCATGTGCTCTTCCATGAGTCTTTTGCCTGTTCCAACAGACTAGAGGAAAATATATTTGGGCTCTGAAGCCATTTGCCCAGTCCCCAGGGCTCTATAGTCACTCTTGCACTCAGAGCAGTATCTCTGGTGCCTATGTGAATGAAGAGCAAAGGCTCATAGTCTGAGGTCAAGATGGGCTTCATTAGTCCCTCCACACCTTCTGGGATCTGAGAAATTTTAAGCAACAAGCCTTATGAGACAACAAGTCATACAAGAAGATGGGTGTCTCTACATCTCGGCAGAAGGGAGTCCCAGCACCTACCACCCACCGCTTCCTCTCAGTGCCAATGTTTCTATCTGTTACTCTGGTGCAAATCAGCTGAGAGAGGAGCCTCCCTTGTATTGCTAGGAGTCACAGGTGAGACTACCACATCTTGTGAGTGTCCAGCATAGACACTGGACTGAATCCTTTCTTCTGCTGAGAGACTCTTTTCATCACAGAGTAGAGAGTATCTGATTGTTCAGCACTGTATGGAGCAGTATGGTTTGAAGGCTGAAGGGGCTGAATGTTTTCACTGCTGAGATCTTGCATAAAATCCTCCTATTTAGCTGATTTTTTCTAGAAACAACACCTTATCTTGTGGAAGAAGGGACTTAGATGCATATCTTCAGGAAAACCTTCAAGGCATCAAATCCATAATGGGTTGAGATTTTAAGAAATATTGTTTTCTTAACTTTTTTTGATTTCCTCTCTACTTTGTGAACTTATGAATACCTGTCCCTCACTCTCTGGTCTTTTGTTTGGGTGTTTGATTCAGTTTAATTCAGCTGTGGAAAATAGGAGTTCAAGAGTTCAACAAACGTGAAGCAGAGTGTTATGGCACAAGGCCTTTCTTATCTGAAACTTTTACTATTTCTATCTAACCAGACAATGAGTGCGCCTTTTCTCCTCCTCAAACCTGTCTCACTTTTACATCCTCCTCTGGTCTCATTCAGCCTTCTCCTGCCTTCAAGTGCATTTCCTTCTTCTTTTGCACTTGTCTCTCACTCACACAGTGGTTAAAAGACCTAACTTTGAAATATCTTGAAAGTTGCTTTTTTTTTTTTTTCTTCCAAAGTTTAACTCTTCCTGTTCATGTGATAAATGCTTGTACCTTCATATCCCCAACAGAGCTATCCTTGAAATTCAAAGTACTTACATGTTATTTAGGTACTCCATTGAATTCCAATATAGTCAATCCATTTTTTCACTTACGAGTTTGAGAAGTATAACTTGTAATGATTTCAGTTCTATTCTTAGCACTCTTTTCCCTACTGTTGGCATCACTACTTTTCCTGTCAGCAGGAAAAACAGGGGGAGACCTAGCTAATGGCTAAAACCCTTCTGAACAACATTTATTTACCCTTTTTCTGTGTTGCCCTTGTCAGATAGTCATTCACATCAATAAAAGTAAAGACAATCAGACACAAATTAGAGAATATACAAAAGGAATAATAGATAAATGTGTAAACTGATTTTTGGATCAAGCCTTTTCAGTGTAGGATTATCTCTGTGTATATTTTCTAAATTAACTCCATTAAAATATCACTTGAAGGTATTTAACTATTTAGAATTTTTTTCTACATGTAAGAAATAAGACAAATGCTACATTAATAGTAAAAATACTAAACAGTCAAAAAAGCAAGTTGCAGTACATCTTAGATGTGACCAATGAATAGGTAAACTACAGGAGTGATAATATAAGCATGTACCTGGGTTAAAAAAAAGATGTGCAGTGCATGAATATGATAGAAATTACTGCAGTAATGGGGAAAGAGTTACCGCATGACAAGACAGAAATGATAAAGAGAGTTTCAGAATGCTATAAGAACATTATTATCTCTTCTCTAATGTTCATTTTTATTTAGTTAGCTAATCAAAAGTCCACAGTGATCATATTTATTATTACAAAGCATGACAAAACTCTGGATGTAAAAATATCTCATGACTGCTATCACAATATCAGTGTTATTACTTTCAAGGATCCTACAGGGCCAACAGGGAATTTTTACTTCTGTTGCTGTAATCACCTGAGGTTTACACAGTTCACAAGGAAGAGCTCTAGAGTTTCTTCTGCCTTAACTAGTTCTTACAGAAAAATATATAGGTCATGATTTATAGAAGGAGGGGGGGGTTAAAAGACATTATAGCCACAAAGACTTCCTTAAGAGCAGGATGTTTTCCTACGTGCTACCAAAGCATGATTAGCATTTCATTGTTGTGTAGCCCCTGCTTCCCAGACTGAGACTGCCTATGCCCTGTTTCAGATTCCAGTATGGAGTTGTGAGCAAGTATAGGGTTTACTCATTGATAGCCCTTACAAACTGTCAAATTGAATATTACAGACTATGTCAGACAGATTGTTATACTGAGTTCCATGTGAAGAAAAAATAATAAGCACAGTTATAAAATGTTATTCGCTAGGGAATGATTTCTAGATGGAAATTGAAGTAGCAGCTTTCATTTATGTTCTTATTCTTGTAGGTGACCCTGGTAGTTATGCCTACAGTTATGTTTGCCTGACACTTTCCTATTACAAAATCCTGTTTTCAGTTGCTTACAGTTTTGCCAAGCTTCAAGCATATGAGCTGCCTCAGGCTATTTATTTATTTATTTATTTATTTATTTATTTATTTATTATTTTGTAAGCTTCAACAAAAACAGGAATATTCCTGTACCTGGCACTTAGCCTATCCATGAATGTGTGGCAATGGCAGCTGTTACCGCACTAGTTGAGACTGCCACGTGATTTGCACAGGTTCTATGAACTCACAGTAGGAAGTGGTGAATGTATGAAGTGCTATAAAATATAAGTACTTTGAGAATCCTGGTCTCCAGAAAAGTACTGCAAAAAATCATACATCTCTTGTTTGCCAAGAAATAAGAATTGTAAAAGCCATTAATGAAACAAATGGATATAGTATCTGAGTAATAAAATGCTCAATAATGATAAAAAAATTTCTTTAATAAGTAGCTGTTACCTGGGTCATCCAAAGTACTGATGTGTCATCCATCTGAAAGGAAGAGAGATCTGGGAACCATGGGAATGAAAGTCTGAAGGTATGATTTCAGGTCTTGCACTGAGAAGAGAAGGAATGGTACTTTGTGGTCACACAGATAAGCTCCATCAAGTGGCAGGGAACATGCAGTGTTCATGATTTTAGTAGAGAGCTGCGGTTTCCATAAATCTCTCTTGTCACCACATGAAAACATACAATTGAGTGGTTTTGGGGTGGAGTTTGGGCATTTTGGTTTTGTATTTTTGGGTTTTTTTGCCAAAGGAGTGGATTATAAGAATTCCATTTCCTAATTTTTTTGAATGTTTGGCAACTCAGATGTCATGCTTTTTAAATGTGCTTGTGCTTTTTTCTTTTTTTTTAACATTATTTTTAATATGCTTACCATTGGAAATCAATTAGCTACTTTATAAGAGAAATAACTGTCACTGATGAAGAATATAAAAACTGAAAGGTTTGACAAATTATAGCTAAAGAAAATAATCAGCAATATGACCAGTGAAGTGATAAGCTTGTTTCTTACTAATCATGTGACTGTATGATTATTCTATAAAACATGAATACTTCCTTGAGAGATTGTCTTACCGTAAAATATTGCTTTGTGCTAGTCGTTATGTTCAAAGCAGAGATTATTCATTCTCTACAGCAGAGCTGCAATAGAAGAGTCTAAAGGAAAGATCTTTGTCTTTGATTTCCCTTCCTTTTGAACTGAAAAGCCTTAATTTTACAGGAACAGCCTCTTGCCTTCCCTTTGAGAAATATCAGTTTAGAGAAGTAAAACTTAAGTTCCTGAACTGCAAGAATTTTAAGTTATTGTATTTGATATACACGTTGCTCAGAACTGAACTTTTTTCTGCCATGTTTTGTACAAAGATGTTAAGTAAAAATGCCTATAATTAATAGAAATTGCTATTTTATTCTTGTTACAGACATTGAAAATCAGAAGTTGTTGCCAAAAACAAGTAGTAAAGCTTAAAAAAGTTTTAAACTCCTAGGTATTTTCTAGAATCAGGGGACAAATACTGTTGACTAACGTTTTTAAAACAGACAAAGAATGTTACAGGCCTAATTCCCGTCATTTTACCTTAAATGGAGCATTTTGCCAGCTGAGGTTTTTTCTTTTCACATCCAAGATTATAAGTCTCTGAGAGGAAACATGTCTGATACTAAAGATATTCTCCAGATGTTGCTGCCTTTGGGTCAGAAAAAAAATAAATTGTCTGCCAAGCTCTCCATTGCCACCCATTATTTATACTAATTGAGAAATTTTCCTTCCTTTCCTCTTGCTTGAGGGAAAAAAAGAAACACACCCACCCCCCAAATAAACAAAAAAATTACCCAACCCAAAAAACCCCACAAAACAGAATTTTTTTTAATGGTTTATTCTTTGCATTTTTATCCCTCCTCACTTTGTCTCTAAAGCATGTTTTAGCAGACATTCTGCAGGCTCAGCTCAGATTAATTTTTTCAGTAAGGGCTTCCCATAAGCCCACACTCTAATTTAAGGTGTAGTGGACGGCGCTTGGAAGATCTCGTGGTGTCACGGAAAGTTAGGAGCATGGAACCTCCCCTAGGTGTGACGACAGAGAAGAGGTGGTAACAAAGGTTGTAAAGTATATAAGGTAGTGCGAGCCTGCAATAAACACCATTTGTAGCATCCTCATATTGGTGTCAGCGCTCTTTGGCCCAGAGACGGGCATTAGTGTCTCTGTGCCGTCTCAGCCGAAGGAGGTCGGTTGCTGTTCTTGCAACATTAAGGAAATCCTTGGACTACACAGGATTTCAGGAGACTGTTTTACTACTTTTTTTGAGATCGAAAATTGTTTTTATCTTTCAAATTTTATAGAGACTTTTCTTCATTTACCAAAGTAAAACACGAAAACAAATAAGTCATCTCTTCCCTTTGAAATGCTGTTGAACACTTCTCAAACTATTTGGCACATGTTAGTTAGCAATATGTTATTACTAATTTCTCTGTAATACACTAGGCCATCTAGGAATGTTTGATCTACCAACAAAAGAAAATAAAAATTGTTACACAGAATTGTTTGTCTCTCTATTCAGATTGTTATGTTTTAAATAATATGTTTAGAGTGCTTACAGCAGATGTGCTCTTAGACATATCCCTACATTTTTATTTATTTCATATGCAGTTGTTTTAAAGGGGTAGCCACAAATTTAAATCAGACTAAACTTTTATCTTTTTCTTCTTTCCGTCAGAACACACAGGTTCTTCTTTTTCTCATTTTACCACCTTTGTGGAGCTGGAATGGATGAAGCTGTCTTTAGGGCAGGAATGGATCATGTGTTCTAAGCTGTTATATTCAGGTTTTATTGCCTTATTTCCAACTCATCTCTTATTTTCAGCATAAAATCCTGCCCAAAGCTTATATTGGAACAAAATTTTAAAGTGGAGAGGTGGCAATAAAGAAAGAGAGAGGGAATATAATAAAGAAAAATCAGTCTGACTTTTTTCCAGTTTAATAAAGAAATGTAGCCTGCTAGTGAAGCAGGTCATTTCTTATTATCTGTAGGTAATTAATTCTGGCAACTATTTTACTACTTGTACAGTCTTCCTGCTGTGAAAATACATCTTCATCAAATGTAGTGGGCAGCAGTGTACAATCTCAAATAAAACTTGGGTCTGAAGATAGATAACTATTGCAGCTCCATATCTAAACATGTAATTTTCTTTCGGAGCTTGCATGCATTTTTATTCTCCTGCCCAGCTTAGAAAATGGAATGTTGATGGGACTGTATCATCCACACTACCTTTCTGCATCTGTCTATTGCAAAAGGCATGAAATGGAACGCTCCGCTCTATCATTGATTTGTTGCCAGCGTAATCTGCTTTATTCAAGTCACAGTCCAACTGTTTCTCCACCACCACGTTATTTCACAATTTCTCTCCCCCAAAGCTGACCATGCATTATGAACAAGTCAGATGTGTTCATTCGGCTTTGATTTTTATACCTCTTTTAAATCAATACCTCAGTGATTGATATTCTAAAATTTAAGAGTCAGTGGGCTGTATAACTGAAATGGCAAAGAGGGTAGGTGGAGAATTTTCAGTCTTGATTGAAATGAACACCAGGTGCTATACTGTGATTTTAATGATTCACAGAAACAAATTAAACGTGCTGCAATATCATTTGTTACCGTACCTGCTCTCTTTATTTAAATAATACATTGGGCTTTTCTCACTTCTCCATCAGATTAGGGACTAGCAGGCAAGAGAACATATAAATACTTATTTAAGCTGACTTTTTACAGCAAGTTCATTCCAGTTAGAAATGCAGCAATCCTTTTCTTAAGTTACTTTCTTGAATTGATTACTTGTGTATTTTAGCCAGTGATACCCAAATATATAGGTGGTTGCAGAAGAACAAACCAATGCTCTAGCACTCCAATATTATGTCTAGCAACAGTTAGCAGCAGATGCTGCAGAGGGAGATGAAATTCTTCCACTTGAACAGTAGTACAATAAGAGGGAAGTGGGGAAAAAATTGGAAATTATTAGTTGAAAGAAAGAGAAATAGAAACCTAATGGCTGCTGATATATACATAACAATGATATTTACATAGCAATGTAAATTCAGATTACCTTAGTTGTTCCATTTGTGAGACAAACTTATCTTCTTTCAGATTCAAGATTCCAGTATATTCATCTGCGACAGTGTGCACAAAAGGCCTTAGCCAGAAAAGATTTTACAAGATATGCAACGTTCTTCCCCCTGAGATTTATCCCCCTTAGCTGTGGCTAAGAAAGAGTGAAGGATGGATGGACATATATAGAACAGAAGAATTCAGAAGTGTTTATTAAATATGGTTCAGTATAAGAAAAAACTATTTGATTCTCTTCTTCAAGTAAATCAATTTAAAGTAAGTGGGAAGCTGCATTAGTAAAAAAATATCTGTGCTCTATTTCCCCTAGCCAGATGGAATGACACTGAACGGAAAGAACAACCTCATCTTTATCTTCTTGGAATTACCTAGCTGTTTGGGGGTTTTTTGGTGGTTGTACTGATTTTCAGTTGGTCTCTCAGACCATGAGATGACATCTTTTGAGGTAACACTTCTCTGTGAGTGCAAGCGTATCATGAGCTTTAGGTCCATGTTTAAGTGCCAGTTCCATAAATTGCCCTGAATAGTGAATGACTATAGTGAGACAGTGATTTAGAAGTTTACAGTAATCCAGACACTCTGAATTGTCTTCTGAAATAATTCATTTTTTTCACAGACTATAAAACAACCTGGTTATAGTATATCCCTAATTTAGGCCTCCTAATATTTAGATTCCTAATATTCCTTGGTAAAAATGGGTATGTTGACTTTCACAGATCCTGACTATAACTGTGAAAAAAGGTGTCCCACAACTGAAAAACATCATCGAAAGAAATGTCATTTTTGGTTGTTTGGAGAGTAGCAGAATAAGCATTCTACAAATTGTCAACAAATTGTATTGTGTCTAATGGATTAACTAATGTCTAATAAAAAACAGAGGAAAAAGACAGCAAGTTTTGAATGAAGGTCACAATGACTGTTTCTATAATTTCTGTTATTTTTTTTCCATAGCTGAAATATGAAGATGTGGCTACAATAAACACCAATAGCTTTTCATTGATGCCAGGTTTTTTTTATGTTTACTCTGTTCAGAGCATATACTAGACTTGGAGGCAGTAGGGAGAAACTCGCATGGAGTCACTTTCCCTCTAACACCTGGATGCTTCAAATTGTATCTACCCTGATGAGAGGTCACCCTACTCTGACAGTCTCTTCTTGAAATGAGCTCTGAGTAGACTCATATGATGGCAATCAGATTGCTGTCTGTACTGCGTCTACAAACTGAGGTGCAACTTGTTACTCAACAGCAGCAATTATTTTTCTGTAATGGAAAATTGGTATCTTGATAAAGTTCTCAGAGCTGAAATACACATCCAATTACGAGACACTGAGAAAATCTGCAGCATCCGGTAGTTTTGTCAACAATATTCTTCTATATACTGTGTGACTACAGTAAACTCATCAATCTGATCTGAAGTATGCTGCTATTTTTAATTGTAGAGTTTTTACCTTAGTTGTATTTAGCAACTAGAGAGCTTTCACAATATTTTAAATAACATTCAATAAAAAAAGGTCTAAATAATGTTCAGTTAACTTTAGAAACAAAATGACAATGGTGATAGATTGAAGTATGAATTTAAAGTATTTTATATGACATGTGAGAGATGAGAACTGTAAAAAATATTTTCATATCAGTACCACACCTTCTTTACTGTTTTGCATTTGCTAGAAATACTTTCATGAACTATTGTGTTCATATAGATTACAATAGAAAAATTAATAAGGAAATTTTAAAGGCAAAAAGAACTTTTTTTCAAGGAACATTAATATAAGCCAGTGAGAACTGAAAACATATTTCCTATTTGTGCATTCAGAAATACTCACCTGAAACTTTCTTGTAATAACTGCATTTTTCCCCTGAAAATTTATTTTCTCTTCAGTAAATTATTCTATTAAATAGTGCTTTTTAAGCATTTTCTTCCAAAATTAATATTCTAGTGGTTTTGTGTGCTGTGATTTATAAACCTTGGAAGGAAAGAAAACCAGACGTTCTCCTCAGCTGAAGACCTTGTTAACAGGTATCCCACAGTTTCTATTTAGTACTTTTAATGGCTCTACTGCAAGAATAATTTGTTGATTACCAGGTGTTGGCAAAACTTGCTATATCTGATAATGTGATGAATATTGCATTCTAAAGGCTTGATTCATCATTGTGTTTTTCGAGTGCCATCTGGATGTTTTGCCTCTGCAAAACCTGCAGATAGAAAGACACGTTTTAAAAGTTCTCAAACTTACTATATTTATCCAGTCATGTCCCGGTGAAACACTCTGTGAAGCCAAGCTTCTTTATAATTCAAAAGAGCCTTCTATGCACCTGCTTTTACATCTCTATAACTTCAATTAGTCATTTTACTTTAAAATTTGGCAATGCAGTCTTTTTTATATATAGTTTTTTAATGTTTTAAAGTGCTGGATCAATTTGTGCATAAAGATGGGAAGTTGCCCACAAACTCCCTTGCCCAATTCCTTCACAGCACAGCTTTCTAAATATATAGGACTCCTAGCAGCCTGTTCATTATGTTTTATGCAACAGAAATTTCTGTATATGACTAACTAGAGAATAGTTGGAATATATGAATAAATAGCTTTTAGAAAATAATGTGATCACCATTTCATTCATAGCATAAGTAGATTCTGAATCTTTGTTTTTGCTGCTGAAAAGAAATGCATTAGATCACTGCATCAGCTGGCAGGCGCAATGAAGATGCCTGTGCTGCAAAGAAATAAAATCTGCTCTTTGCTTAAGCTGAGAATATAGCAGTGTTCACATAAGTTACCTGAGGCAGCCACACAGCATGTGGATTGCTCCCTAAGATGGATAATTACATTTTTACAGGCAGAACGATTTCAGTAACAGATACTGTTTACCAAATATAATTTAGAAGTACTGAGATTGCCCATAGCAGCATCTCCTGACATTTTAGACACACTAGATTTCCTGTTTCCTTGAGGTAAGGCATGACTGTGGACCAGGTGATTTACAAGGATGAATGCAACAGCACACATGGTTTTGTGGAGGTGAGATGTCAGAGAGAGGGTAGGAGCTGACCTTGTAATTCCCATTCAAGAAAATAATCCTTTAATAGGCTCAAGCATGTAATTGAGTGGTGTAAGTTCAGGAGCAAAGCAAAGATTTTTTAAAGGACCACAGTATTTTGAAAAGCTGTTCAGAAATGCAGAACTGTCTTATTAGCATAAGACTTTTTGAAAGCCAGGCACATCTTAACTCTTATGAGGGTGGTACTACTGCTTCTAACAGGGTTTAGATATATACCATTCATAAATTTCATAAGATATTGCATTTTATCTGGTAAGGTTTCTGAAATGACCTTCAGAACTACATCTATCTTTATGGAAAGTGTAAGTAAAGATAATGAGATGCTCAGCTCTGCCTGCACAAGGGCATGCTAGTTTTGGCTTGAATAGAGTTAATTTTCTTCATAGCAGCTTGTATGCTGCTAAACTTCGTATCTGTGATCATAGTACAGTCTATCACTGGATTTAACCTGTTTGCCATTTCAGAAGACGGTGATTGTCAACATTTCACTGTGATGCTAAGCTCTGTCAATACACTGAATAGGAGAACTTAGATGTCTTTTGTACTACTGTCTGTACCACTCTCTTGCTAAGCATCTGTAGGTCTACCTATAGCCTTTTATCAGTTTAACTCCCAGTTTCCCCGAAAAAAAAAGCTCTAGATGGTTTTGAATTTTTTATTTTCAAGTTTTGTTTTTCCTTGAACAAAAGAAATAAAAATATTAGCACTAATTCCATATTTTAATGGCTTTACTTCTCTGCATAAAATAATTAATGAGTTCTGCTAATGGCTAAAAGAAGGGCAAAATGGGGGAAGGAAGGAACCAAACACCCACACAAGACAGGTCAGAATTCTATAATCGTAGATTCATATCTATATCTATATCTATCTATATATATATATATAAAATTATTTTTTACAGATATATAAGAATATTCAATGTTGGACCAGGATAAAACTATTCTACCTTTCAGTGCTAGTCAATACTGCTGTAGTCAAAGAAGTTACACATCCTCAGCAGCTGTGAAAGACCACCAGTAATAAATAAGTCTCCATTGAGATTTTATGACAGATTTTCAGGAATATATACAGGTGCCTAAAGAAGCAGATGAATTAATAATACTTTAAGCAAAAATTCCTAAGCAAGTTAGGTCACTTATTCCCACTTAAATAAATTGAAATAAAATTAGGAGTGCTATTATGCTTTCATCTTTATCTGTACCAACAATTCATATGGGATGCTGTTTACCTTTTCCCTAACTTTTCCTAAAAATTATTATTTTTTCCACTTATAATTATTTTAAAATAGTCTGTGTAAAATGATTTTCTTAGGAAAGGTTTCCAGGCAATGGCTTTTCTATAAGCATTTCTGCAGTCTGGGTATCACAAGTTAGGTTTGTTATGACAAGAGGCATCATCAGATGAATGACTGTAAAGGGAAGTGAGATCAAAATGTTCGATTAAGATGTCCATTTCGACTGAAGGAAAAAAAATGGGTGTAGTGGCATGAGAGTACCTAAGATATATGTGAACCTGAACTTGCTATCTATGAAATAATAAAAATACACTGCTGTTTCTTATTTGTGTCTAAAACTGAGTGAGGTGAGAATATTTTTCATTATTTCTGTCTCCTGCCTGGCATCTTAATCAAAATCATAATGTCCTGTGCTACTAACATAAGTTGGTTTTCTTCTTGGAGTTTAATTTTGCAGTGAAAGAATTGGAAAGGGAAAAGAACAAGGCAATAATTTCTGCATATCAATAAGGTGCTGAAAGAATTGCAAAATGTATTACTTCCCTGTTTATAAATGAAGCTGGCAGTGTTGCTTCTGTATTTCTCTGTAATCCCCATAAATACATACTATTTGAAGCCAGGTTTCTTGTGATGCAATGAAAGGCACTACTGCAACTAGTTCATTAAAGTGACTCAGGAGAAGTGTGTTCAAGAAAGCACTCAAGAAAACACTCAAGGTTATTTCAAATTAAAAAAAAAATGCTCTTAAGACAAAAAACATGACTGTAATATATTTATTTCCTTCCATACTTCTGAACTGCTCATATTTATCTGGCTGACCTGTTGGCCTGGAATCAGCAAGTGCACGTCAGTTGAGACAGATTTTCTTTCTCTGATTTCCCCTATTGTAATTATTCCAAGCAACTAGTGTTGCAGCTACAAACATAAAATCACTAAAAGAAATGCATTATCTTGTGTTACCTCTTCCTCTACGGTCTTACTAAATGGTTTATATAAATCTCTAACATCTAAAATCACCCTGGGCAACTCCATAACCAAAGAGATATTTACTTTGCCTTCCTTACAGCCCATGATTTAGGATTGGGTTTTTTTTTTTTTCTTTTTTTCCTTTTTTTAAAAGCTTAATAATATTGAAATAATGTTTTTGCTGTCTAAATGGATTACTGCAACTGCTTCTCTCTTGGCTATATAGGAGCTGATGTTTAGAAAATCCCAAGAGCAGGTGGTCTGAATTGCCTACAGTTCTCTTGAACATAAATGCTATTACTGACAAGCTAAATAGTCTGAGTAAGGTGCTTAACCATTATTATTCTATACCTTGTTAATCATTTCTGGGCTCCCCAGCTCAAGAGGGACAAGGAATTGCTGGAGAGGGTGCAGCATAGGGCTACTAAGATGATTAGGGGACTGGAACACCTCTCCTATGAAGATAGACTAAGGGAATTAGGTCTCTTTAGCCTGGAAAAGAGGCGTCTGAGGGGGGACCTAATTAACACTTATAAATACTTGAAGGGTGGGTGTCAGGAGGATGGGGCCAGGCTCTTTTCAGTAGTGCCCAGTGATAGGACAAGGGGTAACGGGCACAAACTTGAGCATAGGAAGTTCCACCTAAACATGAGGAGGAACTTCTTTACCTTGAGAGTGGCAGAGCACTGGAACAAGCTGCCCAGGGAGGTGGTGGAGTCTCCGTCTCTGGAGACATTCAAAACCCGCCTGGACGCGTTCCTGTGCAACCTGCTCTAAGGTGGCCCTGCTCTGGCAGGGGGGTTGGACTAGATGATCTACTAAGGTCCCTTCCAACCCTAGGATTCTATGATTCTATGATTTATACCATGCATACTGCTTAGCTTAATCCTAGTTATCTTTCCTGATCAGTAATTTAGTGCAAGTTTTTTCATAATGTACAGCGAGGCCTCTGGTTTACTCTTCAGTTCCCTTGAAAAAAAAAGGTCAAAATTACTATTTCTGATTTTGATATCCAATTTCTATCATAATCCTCTTCTGGCACAGGAATCCACATTCCTCTGCTACTTACAAACAGCAGATGTACTGGATTTGTGTGTAGTCTGTCCTGCTCATCTCAAGCAACACCCTTTATGCCAGGCCTGCGAGGGTGAGTGGGTAGAAGCCAAGGATCATAATAAATCCCCACTTCTACCACAGTAATATTTGAACAAAGGTTCAGTATGAACTTATGAAGTGAAAGTCCAGGTGAGAGAAACAACAAAAATTTCCCTGTGAATAAGATTTAAAACAATGTTTGAGTTCTGAATAGAACATCAGTGAATATATTTGGACCAAGAGCAGGCATATTACAAAGGTTCCCAGGACCAGCCTGCAGATAGCTACCTTAATAAGACTGCAGGTAACAACAAAAATTAAACTCTGGTCAAGGTATCTGCAGAGCAATGCATGCTTATCTTCAAGGAAGTAGTGTTGTTGGGGGCTTTTGCATTTAAAATCTTCAGGGAAAAGACTGCAATATATTGTATTAACTGTTTCTGGTTTTGAAATTACAGAAATTATTCTTAAACAGGGCTGTACCAACAAAAGTAAGGAATTGTAGGTTTTTCACATTTTGTTAATATGTGTATGAAATCCCTTGAGGATCTGTTATCCAATTGCCATTTAGCTGAGGTGAAATAACAAAGTATCTTTCAGAAAACTGCTGCATCATTTACTTGTGTTTGTGACATCTTCGGCACAGCTTCCAGAATAAACTGCCTGTCGTGGAAGTACTAAATTCTAATCTAGTAGATGCCTAACTCCTTTGTGTTTTGTATCTAGGTTTCTTTGGATGTCAGTCACTGCTGTGTACTTTATTGGCAGAGTTGAATGCCATAGCTCAGGCTTTGTAATGCTCAGCATCACAAGCTTGAAGGATCTCTTTTGGATTCCTGCCACTAAAGCTTATCATGAGCACAGGAAACCTGCTGAGTCCCACACCATGGGTGGAATACACAATTGGCCTCGACTCATGTTCTTTCACAGCTATCTCATATAATGTTAATGTGGCTTTTACCTTGCTCTGTGAATTGAAACTTCGATTATTATCTTTCACTGCAGATGGAGTCATGGAGTAAGAGAGAGACTACAGTGCTGTGTGTGTGCCAGCTGGCAGGGCTTGGTCTTCAAAGAGCACATGACGTAGCTGAGAGCCACCTCCATAACCACCTCTCTTCCCAAAACATGACCTACCAAGGTCTCTTTCCAGCCTCTCATCATGTTTAGACTGAATTACAAACCAGCGTGTCTCATGGCTTTGTGCCAGAGTTGGTATTTCATTACTGACTGAAAGGAAGGGAGGAGCAAATGACTCACGGTCTCAACTTCTTCGGAAATACTACAGATTTTTAGCCTTTGCCTTTCTCAGGCTTTGGAGTGACAAAAGTGATTTATTTCTGCTGTGTTAGACTAAAAAGTAAAAAAAGCAGGAGTATACCTCTTGACAAATACAATCTTGCGTTTCTTTTTATCTTAAAATTATGACAATGAGAAAGAAATTTGAAAGAAAAATTTTAGTCAAATAATCATAATAAAAGCACCCACAGTTTTGCCTTTGTGTACAGGTATGATGATGCAATCTTAATCATATGACTGACTGTATTTATGGTTTGGGTTTTTTTAACATTAGACTCTCAATCAATACACAGGATGGATGCTGCTTTTTTATGGGTCACAACTAACCAATGTCCATTTTTATCCTTTTAATTCAATTCTTGCCTTGTTTACATCACAACCTCTAAGTCCTGCACTGAATAAAAATTATACATTTCCTTATGCACCTTACTAGGAAAGTCATCATCATATCACAGAGATAACAGATTATTTTCTTCTTCATGTGCCTCATGAAGGCGTGCAGATTTAGTATTACCATTTGCAGATGGAAAATTAAAGAATGGAGATTAAGTCCCAAACTGCCAAAAGTCTGCATTGAGCTTCCATTCCCAGATGTTCCCATCATTTATCCATAGATCTGCCTGATTGTTCAGAGTATTTGCAGTTTTATAACTCGTATTGCCACTCCTGTTACAGGAATGAGATTTTAACGATCACCATGTAAAGAAGGATAAGGGCACTGCCATTACAGGTAAACTGGTAACAAAGAGAAAAAGAATTGCATTTTCTTCAGCATGTTTAGTTGATCAAACTGGTAGACCATTTCTTTGTGTGATTCGCTGTCTCATTTACTATTGAATTTGTGAATATATCGTTCCAGTTTGTTAATGAAGAAGATCTTTTAAAAATTGTAAAAACATCGACAGAAGACTTTCTGTTTCTTTCAGGAATAAAATTTAAAGATTTTGTGTTAACATGGAGATTTAAAAGTGAAAAGTCAAAGCGTATTATTTTGACTGTCCCATTTTCTTAAAAAAAAATATATCATTTTCTCTAAGAAAAGCTTTCATGTAACTTTCATCTATTAATGTTTGGGGTTTTTTTTTAATGATTCTTTTAGGGGGAAATAATGATTCTTTTGTGGTGGAAAGAATAATAACCCCTCCTCAAAGCAGAGTCATCTAGAATGGATTGCCCAAGGCCATGTCCAGTTGGGCTTCAAATATCTCCAAGGATGGAAACCCCACAGCCTCTCTGGGTAACCTATTCCAGTGTTTGACCACTCTCACAACAAAGAAGTTTTTTCTTGTTTTCGGATGGAAATGTGTCTTAATTTGTGACCACTGACTCTTGTCCTGACATCTTGTCCTCTCATTGTAGAAGGCTGTCAGGTTGTTTAAGGGATTCCCCTTTGTAAATCCATGCTGACTACTCCCCATCACCTTCTTGCTTTTCATGTGCCTGGAAATGGTTTCCAGATTTAGTTGCTCTGTCACCTTCCCAGGAATTGATTTGAAGCCTGTAGAAACCTGGATATTCCTTTTTGCTCTATTTGCAGGTAGGAGTGACATTAGCTTTCTTAACTTCTAGGTCAAGTTTAACACCTTACTTTTGCAATCAAGAGGACTGAACACGGGACTGTTCAAATCCAAAATAGACATCTACAACACTTGACCCAAAAGATAATAGGCCGGAGTCCATTACCCAGCACAGACCAATCTTAAAAGAAGAGGAAAATATTCATCTTACTCCCCTCAATTAGGAGATTTTTTTTCCACCCTGCAGAGAAATTAGGAGATTCAGAAATCCTGAGCACATCCAGTTCCTTTAAAAGAACATTTGTAGTGTAATATAAGTCTGGAAGCTATGTTCTTTCCAATCATATTTTTTTCTGCTGAAGCGACTTTATGACACACTTTTTTTCCTGTTATAAATCTAGGAAGTTCCCTCTTGAATTCACATATCATGTACTCATCCCTTCCTCTAACTTAAAGGCTGTTCCAGAGGCTCTGTTAAGGAATTGTCTTAAAAATACTAGTCAAAATTTACTCAAGGAAAAGGACACACTTTGGAGAAATTTATGGAGTACTGTCTCTCATGGGTGGGACTCCATAGTGAAGGAGGGAAAGAGTGTGAGAAGGACGGAGCAGCAAGGCAATGTGTGGTGAACTGAGCTCAACCCCCATTCTCCATCCCCCCACGCCACTCGGGGGAAGGAGGTAGAGAAACTGGGAGTCAAGTTGAGCCTGGGAAGAAGACGTTTTAAGATTTGGTTTTATTTCTCATTATCTTGCTCTGACTTTTGATTGGCAATAAATTCAATTAATTTCCCCAGCTCAAGTCCATCTTGCCTATTCCAGTAACTGGTGAGTGATCTCCCTGTCCTTATCTCAACCCATGAGCCTTTCACCATATTTACCAGTTGAGGAGAGGGAGTGATAGAGCAGCTTGGTGGGCCCTCAGCATCCAGCCAAAGCCAACCCACCACATGTTTTCTCTTCCACATCAGTCTTATGATGTGTAATAAATACTTAGACAAAATGTTCTTTTATTCTTAGAATGCTGCTTACATCACCGTAAAACCTTGTTTCTTTTCGGATCATCCCTTGGTGTACCTGTCACATAGCTCTCTGATTTCTCTCCAGTCCTCTTCTAAAATTGTATCCACCTTTGTGCTACTCCACTCTATATCCATTTCTATCACTCTTTTTTACACCATTTTAATGTTTCTTCCCTTACTGCTCAGTTCTCTGCCTCTGACACCCAGCTGTATTATGCAGCCATTAGATAAATGTAGCAAACGCTGGAGGTTCATGCAGATTGAGATATCTAATTTCATCTTAAATTTATATTGTCCCTGAAAATATTAATCTCTGTATATTTTTCCCATTTTTCAAAATATACTGAAGTGATGTTTTTCCATCAATTTAATTTCTCTGAAGTCATAGAAATAATAGTACATTTCTTGCTTAACAATTCCGTGAGTCATTGACATGAAAAATACATCATACTGGGAAAATATACACTTTCTGAGGCTTGCTTACCATAAATGTAGAAGCAAGTGCTTGATGTTGCATTAGACATAGAATACAGTTTTATAAGAATGTTTTCTTTAAAAGGTGAACTCGGACCATTGGTATCTATATCAGGTATTACAGACTGACTTAAAACATAGGTAACAGATTATCAAATTCAAAGCAGAATTTGACCTTAATTTAACCTATCCTAAAAGGGGAGTTTATTACAAGAGTGTAAGAAAATATTCTTTTCAGTACGTGAGGCCATGAACCAGAATGTATTTTAAGCTAGTGGGATATTTAATATTTATGTTAGCATTGCTCAAATCTCTATGATTGAATTGCGTTAAAGCAGAGGTTCACCTTTATTTCTCTATCACATCACTAGTGACATGACAGAGAAAAAGCATAATCCGCTTACCCAAACCATACACAATGTGGTGTGTCACTGTTATGCTCTAGGGAGGTTTAATGAGAGAAACATGATCAGGAAGCCAGTGATCATGAATGTAGAATCTAGTCATGGATGTTGTAGCAACAACATAGCCACATGAAGATTATGGCCTTTTGCCCACCAGCAGTGGCTGATTTTTTATACAATTTTATGGTAATCTCGCAGACCAAAGATTCTTGTTACCCTTTAATAAATTTAGCTCCTTAGAGGGAATTTTCATGCAGGACTTGGACCAAGTCTGTCCTATAAACCATCTTTGCTACTGTGTAAACATATTAAGCTTTCTTTCCTGTGTGTCAGGCGAGAGTAAAGCCAAATGAAAACTAATGTACGCACAGGTAATTTGGGCCCTCAGGAAGATCTATAGCACTGACTTTTTACGAATTTTTTTCAAATATTTTAAAATATAATGTTAATATATCAGGATATCATAGAGTATTTGGAGTTTCTTGCTGGCCAGTGCATTGTGATAACTCCTCCCTGATACAATCTAATATACCTATGCTGTATTTGAGGAGAAAAACTGATCTAACAATTGCATAGCCAGATGACTAACTAGGTGCAGTGATTATATACTTACTATGTACTTGCCATTTTGTCTAGTAAAGTGGTCCTCTTTCAAGAAGATGATTTGTTAATTGCCTGCATTTAGAACAATTTACTTCTTGCTATCAGGTGTGAAAATATAGCCTCAAAATATAAATTATTGTGAGCACACAATAATGCTTAATAGCAAGCATCTTCTGTCATGTCTATCAGATTTAATAGAAGTCTATATGTTCTTCTCATCTTAGTTCAGTATCCATCTGCTTATATGAAGTGACAGAGGTTTTTTTTAATATATATTTTTTTATGCCTTTGTCTCATATTGTGAAAGGTTTGTAACTCTGAAAATACCACCATCTGTTACATCAGAGGATAGTGACACTTCATGACACTTAATGTCATTGACATTAAAAGTATAATTATTAGTTATTTGATTAAATACAAAAGTTACTGTGCTTGAGCAGGATTAAAGTCACAATAATAGTATTAGAATTATTTTAAAAGGAATGAAAGTTATAACTGTAAATGAGCATCTAGAAAGTATGTCTGTAGATTTGTAGAACCAGATCTGCAAAACACTACATGCAGTAACTTCACGTTACATGTGAAACTACTCAGTCTTACAGGTGGATGGAACTGTTCACAAAACATATGTAAAAGTTTGCAGCATTGGAACTTAAGTGCATAACCTTAAACTTCTCTTTCAACTCATTCATCACACTGAGGAGACTTTTATTGCTTGAAAAATTCTATTAAAGTTGCACATCGTGGCACATCAGAAACTTTTATGTCTGTTAAACAGAACTAGTGCCACCTAGGTGACCCTAACTACAGAGGATCCAGCTATTCAGCACTTGTATCATGGAGGCTACTAACATTGGCTCATAGCTTTGACTCTTCATGAGACATGAGATGACTAAATGAGAGTGAAAACATATACTTATCCATCTCAAACAGCCTTTTGTAATTAAGGAGATTAATTTACCCTTTACAGTTGAATTTGTATTACAATTTTGAAAAAAAAAAAAAGAAAAAAAAATTATATTCATAAATCTCATTGAAAGTATTGCTGTTTTAGGAATAGTAATGTTTATAGCCTGTATAAAAATTAAGAATTACAAGTAGACACGTGTGAAGGGGTTTTTTTTTGTTGTTTTTAAGAAAAGGAACGAAGAGATTTAATGGCCATTATCACTAAGGATGAAGGTAAACGGAAGTGTTACATACGAAAAGAACTTTAAAGAAAAACATAACCAACTTCCTCAGGAACACAAGCAAAGATTCTCCAGGATTATTTTCATTTTGTGGTTTTTAGTTTTGTTTTGTTGTTATTGTTGTTTTAGGTTTGTTTGGTTGGTTGGGTTTTTTACCTGGTAGCATTCTTTTGGTTACTCTTCTGGTTTACTTTGTTGAAAACACTTGCAGACATATTAAGACCATTTAGAAAAATCCTAGATGTGCATTTCCACTTGATTTTTCACGCAAATACACTACCAGGAAAAAAAAACAGATGTGAAGTTCTGCTTGATCTCCCCAACATATAACCAGCCAGAAACCAAACCTTCAAAAGATGCAGAGGTTCAATGGTGAACAGATGTTGAAGGTGTGAAAAAAGAAATCAGTCTCTTGCACTATAAGCTAGTATAGTTTAGAAAAGTATAGGAAGCTACATTTCTTCATATATTTATAGACCAGAGGCTAGTATGGGATGTTGTCTCCGGAGTGGACCTTTTAATATTAATCCAAAACCTGCAAAGATGCTGAGGAAGGCTAAGCAACAAACCCCAATGAAGCAAAGAAAATCTCAGGTCCATATGAGGATGTTATTAAAGAAGATGTTTTGCTCAAACAGACAGAATTTATTTCATTAAGGAATAATGAATAAAACTGAACTCAGAAAGGATGGATTTTAAGCATAAGCTAATATCAGGGGAAAAGAAATGGATTTTTTTGCTTTTTTACATCTCTTATTTCAAAAGAGTGTCTTGCTTATTAAAAATTGAACATTCATTTGAAACTACTTTTACAAAATAACACTTTCTGAAGTAATGGTGACATCTTTACATCAAAGGCAAAAGAATCTGTGTATTAATTTGGTTTCTGGGGAGATGGCACATTTCTTCTTATGGGCATATCATATGCAGAGGAAACTGACAGGTGGAGACAGTGAAGCAAATCATCCTAACTATATTGGCAGCTGTCAGGTAATTTCATGGGGCTGAATCATCTCCAGAAGATGTATATGGAGAGGTGGCATGCTGTGCATTGAGCTCCCTCTGCAGCATCCTTTTCCTTTGTGGCCCACATGGAGAGCTCGGTTGATTTCTCAGCTCACCCGAGAACCCAGATTCCAAAGAAGTGACCTGTGGTCCACATCGCCCCGGGCTGCATGCAACAGGGTTCAGAGAAGCTGACCCCTCTCCGAAAGAAACAGCTGTTCCTGTTTTAGTGAGTAGCAAAAAGGAGCAGCAGCAATGAAAGAAGTTGGGCAACTTGTTTGGGGTTTGGGGTATTTTTTTCAAATATCAATTGCTCAAAGCTCTAATGAGAACAATGTCTGCTGTTGATCAAAATGGTCTAGGAAAGAATATCCTCAGTGTGTTTCCATTCATTTATCTCACAACAAGAGAATAATCTAGCCCTAGAAGTCATCTCTGACCACTCAGAAGCCAGGGCAGTGTTTAGAAGCTGATTAGATAATAATGATAATTACAGAAAAATACCCATATGGCCATTATTATATCAGTTTTACTGCTAGTAATTACGGTAAATCCTGCAACAAACCTACCTTATGTAGTCATACAAACTAATTAAAATGTAATTTCCACATCTGCAAATGTTTTTGCCAATGGCTAAATTCAAACAGACTTTCTGAGTGTACTACAAGGAGTCCTAAAGCTCAAAGAACTCACTATTTTAATACTCATGCTTCAGGCCTTTCCACTAGGTCTTGTGTGCCTTTCAGTAAGTAACCATCACTGTGCCTGCATACCCATCTGGAAGAAAAGCATGCAATAGTCCATGTTTGTAGGAGGAGACGGAAAATGATCGAAGCTTAACTGATCTCTTTCAATAACAGACAATATTTTCAAACATTGGTGCTTAAAATCTAGGGGCTTAAAATATTAAAAGGCCTGGTTGTCAGTAACTCACAGCTGATCTTTATTTATTCCGAGTGCCAGGAGACTCAGTTTCAAGGAGTATTTACTCATGGGCTATGGATTAGCCGGAGCTTGGAATTGATCCTGGAAGACCTGTATTGCAGAAAACCAAACCAAGCACTGAGCAGTAGGCCAACATAAACACAGTCACTGTGGTCATGGCCAAAAACTGGACGGAGGGTGAGATTTCTAATGTCGGTCAATAATTTGCAGGGTTCAAAGCACACATAATACAAACCGAGCAGCAGCAGGAATGGAAGACTCTTACCCTTCAGGCCAAATTAGAGTTAATATAGTCAAGTCAATGAAGCCAGGACTCTGACTGAAGAGCCAAGATCCACAGTAAATATGTATGCTAGATGAAGTTAATACTCCTGTTTTCACTGTTATTTTTACATAGGCTAACAAGATTAAAGACCTGGTATATCATCCCACAACAGGTTGAATAAAAAAAGAGACAGAAGCAGAAGAAAACTTTATTTTTTGATTCCTAAAACTGACAAACAGAAAAATCCAGCTACAGAAACAGCTAATGGATATATCTTCAAATTCTTGGAGGTCTTAAATTTAGAGGTGCTACCTGAGTGCAAAATAAAAAACAATGATCTGATCATTACCTGACACTTTTGAAAGCTACTCAACATGAGAACCGGATGTCTGGTTTGTGTATAAACACCACAGAGAAGCTAAATGTTTACCTGGGGAAAAATGAGATAGAAAAAAAAAAAAAAAAGTGTTTTTTTTCTCCATTCTTAATACTCTTGCACTGTAATAGTCTAGGAAAAAAGCACACACACTGAATGCTGAATGATTTCCTCCTAAATTAAGCCAACAGCTGGACCAAATTCTGAAATCTAGCCAATTTTACAGCCATTGAAATGGGTGACAACTGCCAAGTAAGCTAACAACGGAAAGCAGGATTTGTTCCCAAAGAGATTTGAGGAAATTCACTATACTGATAAATACTGTATGGGTTTAGTCTGATCTAGAGACATAAAACTATCATTTTTGTAACTTGGTTACACTCTTGTCCTTCAATTTCCCTGTTCTACCTGAACATTTCGTCCTAATTTTCCTTCTGACACGGAGTGAATGAACATTCATGAAGAGCGTTCATGTATAGTTCATCTTATATTTGAGTTTTCCTGATAATGTCAGTATTCTTGTGTGAAATATACTTCAGGTATTTTCTCTTCCTGAAGAGAAGAATGAGAAAGGTTTTGGCTTACCAAACACAAGCTGAATTTTGATTACCACAATTCCTTCTTCAAAAGGCAAGGCTGAAAGAAAAGCAGACCATATGATGCAAATAGCGACATGATTCCAAACTGAAAAATCAGCATTACTAATACAATAAAATTATCCATAGAAGAACAAATATGCAACCATTTATTAAAAAATATGAGTAAGCTAAAATCTTAGGCCGTTTCAAGCTAAGTATATGCTTTTGCTTAAATTAACTTATTTCTCATCTGTATTTGAATTTCTATTTCAGTTTTTAATATATATAGAACATATACATGCATGCACACATATACAAGCCTGTTTTGTTTGTAAAAGAAGCATAAACTAGTTTCACTGAGTTAAAGCTGTGATATTCTTTTTCACAGTGATGCATGAACTCACAGCCTCATCTCAGTGATTCTGTATACCAGTATCCGCGGTCTTGGTGGGCTGAACAATGGCCATGAGGAGAAAAGAAAATGGAAGAGAGAGTTCTGCAGGGATTCACTGTCAAGTATTTATTTTACTTAAACACAAATACTGTTATGTTCTAAGCTTCTTTCCAGAAGAACATACCTCCTAACAGTGTAGCTACTTCCTCACTGTCACAGGTCAGCTGCCTGGATCATTAATATGGTCAGAGCCAAATGAGTTGAGGTTGTGGAATGAACTTCTGAGGAGAACTGTAAACTGATTTGTACTATGTGTCTGCCTACATTTTAGAGACAGTACAGGTTATGGAACAGGTGAAATGATAGCATTTGACTAAATCCTCTTCTAACCTTCCCAGGATTTGAGGTTGCCCTATCTTCATTGCTCACTTCTACTCTGAGCATCTGGAAGAACCTCTGCACACTCTGCTTCATGCTTGTCTTCATAACCAGGAAGCATAGTAAATTGGTTCTGTAATTCCCTTAGTACATTATAATCCCACAACCATTAGCCTGAAAGGGAACTGAACCACATATGAACCTGTTAAATATGCTGTCTAATGAGTATGAGGCCCTGTCTTAGACAAAATGGGCTGATTCGAGCAAGACAAGAAAAGTAAAATGTTTTTCTGAAATTTTTTTTTTCATCAAATTACAGTGGAAAAAAATTAAAACTGTTAAAGGTCATATATGATTACTGTAAGTGCACGGCTGTGTCTTGTTGACCTTAGGGAAACCACAGTCTTGGGAATGTGCTCTCTGAGCATTAATAATGTTGTTCATCTTAGAAAAATGTGGAAAACTATTGCTTTATTGCAAACTCCATGATCATATCTCTTCACTTTTAATTTCTTCAATATGAGAAACCAAATGTTGAACTTAATAGGTTGTACAGTAGTTCAGGACACCAGGATGAAACATCATATTGGTTCCATCGTATCCTGGAATATATCTTCTGTTCTAGCTAATTATTTTATGTTTAAACATGTCTTTGATAATTTTTGTCTTGTATTGTTTTATTTTATCTGGTATTTCTGTAAAAAAGAAATGGAGGAAGAAATTAAAAAGGAAAGGTTTCAGATTTCCACTCAGATCTTCTGATATTAAAAATTACATCAAAACAGATAACTGAGTAATTTCTGTGTAAAACATTGTACTTACTAAAGGGAAATGCACACTAAAATAATTTGCCTCCAGAGTTCTTTAAACATTAGTGTTTGTTATGTTTAAGTTAAACAAGTGTTTTGACTAGTACAAAGTCAGCATTTGTTACTTACACTAGTTGCATGAATGCAATTGTGGGTACATACTAATTTCTGTCTCCTACACATGCTCCCTGTGTTATCATTTATATGACCTACTAAGATCCAGTTTAGTTATAAGTACTTCAATCAGAGTTCTTTTCAAGCACGCTGCAGAATGGTAGTGCAACATCTGGATCATCTTATTACTGGCTAATTAATAAAAACATTTATAAGTAATTTTCCCTACAGCTTTCCGCTATATCTATGTGGTTTGGTTTTACTTTTTATTTTGACAGACTGAATATTTGGGTTGACATTCATACATTTTGGTTTCTGTCAACAGCATGACTTATCTTTGCAAGTCTTAGCAAAAATGATGTTGATATTTCTATATGCACGTAATAGATTTGCGACCTTTTTCAGTTACACTTTGCCCATTAATTTTGTCATTCTAGAAACAATTTCTAACACTGCAAACCTCTGAGCAGCTTCAAAGCATCTTATGAAAAAATCAGCTTGCTAAAAAATCTATCTATCTTCTTTACAATATAGTGTTTCTTACGAGTAGAAAAACAAAATTGTAAATAACATTTTTGTACTACAGTTAGATATTTAGCCATATCATATGTGATCTGAAAGATAGTTATCGGTAATGGATGGACATTTCCTGATGTTACATACAGAGTAATTTATATATGTGTGTATATAGATCTATACAAAAAATAGGCTTCAGGTCCCACATAAATAATTAATATGGAATTTACAGTGAGAAAATGTCCCTGTAACAGTAACCTGCTAAACAAGAATGACAAAGGAAAACAGAAGAGATGTAGTTTCCCTGCCTTTTGAGTAAATAAAAACAGAAAGAATCTCAAGGAAATCTACAGCAGAGACAGGAGATGAATCCATATCTCCTTAAACTAATCCTGTCATCTCATTTTTATATTAAAACATCCCCATAGACTTTTTTCAAGTCAGACATATAAGCTCCTACTTATATGTAAGCTGGCCACAAGTTTTCTGTTTTCCTTGGGTGAACCAAAACTAGGATGACCTCATGCTAGATGAGGATATTCAGGGCAAGCTGAACATTTTGTTTGAAGCCCAAAAAGAGAGTTGTCACCTCTTCCTGCCACAAAGGATTGTGCTGAATATCCTACAGTAAGAATGGTCAGGCGAGTGGCACTTAGGTACTTTCCAGTTCTCTTTGTGCCAATTCACATCTACCTCAGAAAGCCTATACAAATAACATTTACCTCATCCCCACCTTAAGAACATCCTTCACCTCTCGCTCTGTAAATTTGCTTCTCAATGTTGCTTGCTTTGATTTGGTTCTCCTTCAAGTTCCTAATACAACATTTGGAATTGTGTTGGCAAACCCATTCACAAGCAATGTCTCGTTGACTTTGTGGGGTTTCTATATAGCATGAAGACTTGGGAAGCCCATCTCCATTATATGTCTAAGGTCCTGATCATAACTTCCTTAATAACTTGGGTGAAACTGAGTCCACTCTGAATAAATGATAAAAGCCTCTCTAGTTTCAATGACATAAAGATCTCACTCATGCTTTCTTTCAGAGGACCACTCAGTAGTAAATATTCCATTTAATTAGAGTTAAAACAAGGACAGAAAGTTATGACCTAACAGTTAAAATAAACCATATCTTTTGCTGTTTTTTGCTTGAGCATGGTAGGTAAGTCTTTATCAAAAATGTCCCGTTCAAGCCCAAGAAATACCCATAAGTGCTATAATTCAGCGTATGTAATTCAGAGTATTTCTAGAACAATTTTTTTTTTTCTCCTTGCCTTTTGTTGATAGAAATACTGTTAGAGTGGACAGGAATGGACAAACTGGAGATAAGAAGCAGAATATCTTTTTTCACTGTCATCTGCACCTATAAACCTTGAAAAACACTTTGAAAAATATTTTTTTAAACTGTGAATTTGTAACTGCATTTAAAGCTGGTTTTTTTTTTTTTTTTTTTCCATCCCAGTACTAAGAAAGGGTACAGAAATCAGAGAAGATATTAATAGGATAGTTGGCAAAGACCACAACTGAAATATATTTCTATGTGAACATTACTTGTAGTCTTCATATATACATAATCGAGAAGTCTGCAAACTACTGGAAAGAAAGAAGTATTCCAAAAGAAAACTATTTTTCTATTGTTCTTACTTATGTTCTAAAGCAGTACATGCATTAAAAAAAATCTGCAAGTGCTCTTTTAGTAAGCCAGTGGTAAGGAGAAACATATGAGTGGGTGAGAGAAAAAACTCGGGATGTTTGTGAAAATATGCTAAATGAAATAACATTTAAAAAGCTAAAGGAATAAAGAAAATTTACTTCAATGATATTATGAGCTAAAATCCTGATTTTTCCTTGTTCTTTGATTTTGCTGTTTAGAACAGTACAAAGGAAAATAAAAAAACCCAACACCTCTCTGAATAGCCTGCTAGAATTGCTCTGCATATAGTTCTGCATTTCCCAAAATGACTACCAGATCTAGGAAAATGAAGAATTTGGTTATGAATCTCATCTGTTAAAAGAAAACAGAAAGGGGAAGTTGTGTATGTAAAGACAGCAGTGTCCTTCTTGTCCATTGTACACATTCCTTTTCCAAATGGCTTTCAGACGTGGTTTTGTCATTTTAAAACTAATAGTGTTGACATATTATCTCACATACCTCACAGTAAATCAGGAACAATTTCCTGGGTATATCCTGTTCTACAGGTGAAGGGGAGATCACAGATCATAGATCTCAAAGCTTTGCATCCCTGAAAGCTCTGTTTTCCGTGACTATTAATGGTAACTCATCTGCATATCTTTTCAGGAGTGCTTTTGTAACAGCGTTGTGACCCCTTTTTTCAAGGCTTTCCAGCCTGAAGATAAAGTGAAGACATACATATTTTGCAACCTCAGCTTCCTGCTGGAGCACTATCCTAGAAAGTGTTTCAGGAAGACTTATTGCTTTCGCAGTTTTAGCTTTAACTGTAGGTGTTCATTTCAGGAAGACTGTATCTCTTCCCTAGGAAAGGTATCTAAAATACACTTATGTTTGCCTACATTAAGGATCCACATCAGAAAGACAGGGTAAAGGCCTCTGCTATTACCAACAATACATTTTTTTTCCTCCCAGAAGATGCTCAATCAGTGAAGGTCTTCCCTGCTACTTGTTTTGGCTCTCTAATGAGAGTTAGAGGGAATTATATCTTCCAATAATTGTGTGTATTAGATTTATTTTTGTCCTAACTCAGCCAGGATCTAATACAGGTGACCTTAATCCTAGGAGCTCTCATAGGATGTACGGCCCAGGTAAGAAACACTGAGAACTAAATGTTACACCTAAGAATGTTAGTTTTGTGTATTTAAAACAGTAAGTTATAATCCTTAACAATAATTGTTGTTTATAAAATACAACAAATATTAAGCTTTACAATTTACGAAGGACTTTCCCCAGGAGTGTTTAATATTCAACTTTGTTACCTACAGCATTTGTCTACTCATCACCGAAATGTACCACTGGTTTAGTACAGTATTTCTGTTCTTCTTTGCTAGTAATTAGAATTAAAATCCCCAAGAGATACAAATTAGAGTTCAAGGTCTTCTTTTCCAATTCATTTCTTAATGGTCAGCTGTCAAAATTAACAGTAATTTATTATAAGCTCATTTAACGCATTGTAATTTTGGCGTTAAGTATTAGTTTGTAACAACAAAGCAAGGCATGAATAATATAGCACATTAAATCAGGGTCTATATGCACTTTTAAAATAATACAAAACTTTAGGAAAGGAATCACAACACTGCTTCAAACTTATCTACAGATCAATATAGAAGTTATTTTAAAATACTAGCAAATTTGTTTCTTTTTATGCAGATTGTGTGTGACTAATTTATTTCCCAGTTATACCGAACAGAAAAAAAACAAACAAAAAACCAAACAAGCAGACTGTAGTGGGTCTCCTAGAGCAGTGCATGTTGCAATCATGTTAAAAAAAACAACCAAGTGAACAAAAAAACAGAAACCCAGACAGTGTGAAATGAGGAAAAATATGAGTGCAAACGAAAGACATAAGCAGCAATAGAAAAACATCCCCAGTTTTCTGTAGTTAAAGTGAGAACCTGCAGGAAACTGCCTGGGTAGCCAGGCTATGTTCATAAATGGGAAGGTAGGGTTTCTGGATCAATCTTGTTCATCACTGAGTGATCACACCTGACAATTTTGGATCATTCTGAGAAAATACTGGAAGTACTAGGAAACTTCAAAGCCAACAAGCTTTTGGGGTTTTGTGGGGGTTATTTTGTTGGTTTTGGTTGGGTTTTTTTGGCAGGGGGGATTCGTGAATGTTGTGGTGGATTTTTTTTTTTTTTTAATAAATTTAGATGGTTTCAATGATGGCAATTGAGTCAGGGCATTGAGCATCTCAGCTCTGACTACATTGTATTTAAGGTGCCAAGGTCTTTTAGTCCTTGGTTCTTTAGATTAGTGTTGGAACAGGCAATGCTGTACACTGATCAGTAGTAAAGAAGTTATTTGCATGTTATAAAATGGTTACTCCCTGTAAACAGAGAGAAAAATCTATAATATCTTAGCTACTACTCAATAATAATGCTAAATAATAAGTGATTTATGACTATGAAGATTTGCATATGTGAATCTCATAGAGATTTCAATAACTGTTCACAGCTCCAGCTGTGACTTGAAAAATAACTTCGTGATGAGAACTGTAATAAATTGGAGCTGTGATAATTAGGAAAATGCTTAGAAATAGTAACTGTAAAGATAGTGTGCGTTTCTTCCTCTACATTATACATTGCATATGAAAATTACTTAAAGAAAATGCTTCCTGCGATAAACTGTGTTTTTATTTATGATTTAAAAACAATAGCCAACACTCAATAAGGAATTGCAATATTATGTCTCGGTCTGGAATTTGCCTTTGTTAACTTTTTCAGAGTCAAGAACTGCTGGTGGTGCTAACTTTCAGTCGCCTGTGCTCCCTTGGAACTTATCCTTATCTGATATCAATTAGTGAAACTGCTTGAATTTCTAGTACTGTGTTGATTTACATCCACAGATTTGATAGCAGCTCTAGCATGGGCTATGTGGATTTGGAAGGAGACAATTCTACTACCCTCTTATCTCAGTTCACCCACAGTGGCAAGCCCAGTCTGATCTTGCACACTTTTGAACTGTGAAATTTTGCAGTACTTGTCTTCTGTAGCATCCACAATGAATTGTAACTGTCTCATCTGATTTCCTTTCTTATTAGAATTCAAAAGCAATAAAGAGCAGGAACTTCCATATGATCACATAGAGTTTCACAGCAGATTGACACACAACTCCATCAGGGAAGTGATGAGGAGATGGTTTCATCAAAAGAGTAGGGCCTGATAAGGTCATCAGCTATCATTGTTGGTGAATTTTACAAAAGAACTTCCAGCAGAACTGAGCATTAATCACAGATGTCTTTCTAGACCCTGTCAGATTTTTTGTATGATTTTATGCAATCCATGGCTGTATTTTAGGCTTTTGTTTTCACAGTAATCTTTGCAAATGTTTTCCCTTGATCTAACAAATAAAAGGAATTACAGCATTACAACTGGGTACTGCCAGGGTTGAGAAAGATCATGGGGATTCAAAAGAGAATGCATCTTGGCTGTCATGCAAAATAAAGTTCTGACTTGAGTTTATCATTAAAATGAAATGTGAGTGCAGACTTGATCCAAAGTCTCACATTGGAAATCTGTGACTTATGATTAAATCTTGACTTTTCGTTGAAGTTTTGTTTGCGATTTTTTTTGTAGGACTTTTCTTCTACAATATATTTCTAAATCATTCTTTAGAGAAGTATTAGCTTTGCGTGACAAGGTTTTCATAGCAGGGAGGCTACAGGGACGGCTTCTATGAGAAGCTGCTAGACGCTTCCCCTATGTCCAATAGAGCCAATGGCAGCCAGCTCCAAGATGGATGTACTGCTGGCCAAGGCAAAGACAGCTAGTGACAGTGATAGCACCTCTGTGATAACTTATTTAAGAAAGGGGAAAAAAATCTGTGTGACAGCAACTAGGAGAGAGAAGTGAGAGAAATAACTATGTAGGAAACAAGGTCAGTGAAGAAGGAGGGGGAGGAGGTACTCCAGGTGTTGAGTAGAGATTCCCCTGTCGACCATGGTGAACATCATGGTGAGGCAAGTTGTCCCCTTGCAGCCCATGAAGGCTAATGGTGGAGCAGCCAGTGAAGGACCTCACGCCAGATTATGTGGATGTGCCTGAAGGAGGCTCTGACCCCATGGGAAGCCCATGCTGGAGCAGGCTCCTGGCAAGACCTGTGGACCCATGGAGACAGGAGTCCACACTGGAGCAGATTTCCTGGTAGAATTTTTGACCTCATGGGGGACTCACACTTGATCAGTCTGTTCCTGAAGGATTGCACCCTGTGGAAAAGGCCCACACTGGGGCAGTTTATGAAGAACTGCAGCCTGTGAGAAGGACTCATGCTGGAGAAGTTCATGGAGAACTGATTCCCATGGGAAGGATCCCATGCTGGAGCAGGGGAAGAGAGTGAGAAGTCTTCCCCCTGAGGAGGAAGGGCCAGCAGAGACAATGAGTGATGAACTGACCGCAACCCCCATTCCTCATCCCCCTGCACCGCTCAGGGGAAGGAGGTATGGAAAATCAAGAGTAAAGCTGAGCCCAGTAAGAAGGGAAGGATGAAAGGCAGGTCTTTTAAGATTTAGTTTTTATTTTTCACTACCCTACTCTGATTGGGTTGGTAATAAATTAAGTTAGTTTTCCCCAAGTCAAGCCTGTTTTNAAGGCTAATGGTGGAGCAGCCAGTGAAGGACCTCACGCCAGATTATGTGGATGTGCCTGAAGGAGGCTCTGACCCCATGGGAAGCCCATGCTGGAGCAGGCTCCTGGCAAGACCTGTGGACCCATGGAGACAGGAGTCCACACTGGAGCAGATTTCCTGGTAGAATTTTTGACCTCATGGGGGACTCACACTTGATCAGTCTGTTCCTGAAGGATTGCACCCTGTGGAAAAGGCCCACACTGGGGCAGTTTATGAAGAACTGCAGCCTGTGAGAAGGACTCATGCTGGAGAAGTTCATGGAGAACTGATTCCCATGGGAAGGATCCCATGCTGGAGCAGGGGAAGAGAGTGAGAAGTCTTCCCCCTGAGGAGGAAGGGCCAGCAGAGACAATGAGTGATGAACTGACCGCAACCCCCATTCCTCATCCCCCTGCACCGCTCAGGGGAAGGAGGTATGGAAAATCAAGAGTAAAGCTGAGCCCAGTAAGAAGGGAAGGATGAAAGGCAGGTCTTTTAAGATTTAGTTTTTATTTTTCACTACCCTACTCTGATTGGGTTGGTAATAAATTAAGTTAGTTTTCCCCAAGTCAAGCCTGTTTTTCTTGTAACGGTAATTGGTGAGTCCTTATCTTGACCCATGAGCTTTTCATTTTCTCTGCCCTGTCCAGCTGAGAAGGTGAGCAGTTTCGGTGGGTATCCACCAAAAGAGAACAAAAAAAAAGGAAAATCAATGAAGTTAAAAGACGGATATTCTTCTGTTTTCCCTTGTCTAAAACCTATTTAAACCCATTAATATCACATAGTGACAGAATTATTTAGATTGGAAGAGATCCATAAAAATCATCTAGATCTATAAAGATCATCTAGATTGTCATCTCAAGGGTCAGATAGAACAAGTTGTGCAGAACTGTGTCCAGGTGGGCTTTGCATATCACAAGATATATCCAAACACTTATTCATATATAACCATATACATATAATTATAGTAGAGATTTTATATGTAAAATATATATGTATATAGTATAGCCAGTGATAAAAATCACTATATAGTTAAGAATACAGAAAATATTCTCCCTTCATTCCTACTTTTGTGCAGGGAATTCAAAATTCCCCCAAGCTAACACGATTCATTCAGAATGCAGAAGTGTGCAACTACTGCACTTTAAATAATGTCTAAACTTCTCAGACATACCTGGTTTTGAGAAGAGTCATATAATTTGACTGCCAAAAGTCTTCCAGTCTACAAAATTTGATCTCTTAATGCTAACATGCATTTATACTAGAAATAAAGAATTATCAATCTGCATTTATAGAGTTGTATAAGAATCAGTTTTCAGCCTTTGTGTCTGGATAATTCACTGGTGTCCAGCACTTGGGCCTTCCTTACAAACTGCAGCCCAGTCCGTAGTGTTGCAGAGAGTTGGGGCGTCACAGCCATTTGTTGCTCCTTTGTGACTGCATTTTTATGATATCGTGGGGGCAGAGCAGAGAGATTCCTGACCTGGCCGCACTGAGGCTGGCGCGTGGATGCAGTGCAGCGCTAAGAACTGCTGTCTCAGCTTCCTGGGGAGTCAGAGCCCCATTAACAAGCCGCTGCCTGAAGTGACATGTGTTGCCTGTCACATGGCTTGCACTGAGCAGCGTTATCTCAGGAACCTTCGCACCAGCCTATATTGTATGCTGAAGAAAAACATCCTCCAATACCAACGTGGTGCATGAGCTCTGTGATACACTCTGGGTTAGCATCCCTTACAGAGTCCCCACTCCCTCATCTGCCCTTTTTGAAGCCATCTCATTTCTGCAACTGTGAAACCCCCTGTGGAGACGGCGCAAGAAAACATCCCCCAGATGCACCCAGTTGATTGTGCTGATGGTTTGTGTAGGACTGATTGCACGCTTGACATTACACCAGCCCTTCTTCCATTTTGTCTTACGCCGCTTGTCTTCCATTAAGTTTAACAGTGCAGAAAGACTTAATCTAAATTACCATAATCAGTTTGAGAGTCATATTGCTCTAACACTGAACAGAGAGGTTTATGAGAATAAAATAAATTTCTGGTTCTTTCTGTTCACTGCAGACAATCAGTGGGATTCATCTGACAAAACTTAGGTATCTATAATACATATAATACTATATTTATGCTTCTGAAACAACTGTCTAGTTTTTCTTTATAGCTGATAGGGAGAAACAGGCCCTTCTGAGGCGCAGTCTATCTCATCCTAAAATAGACATCTAAAATAAGTCAGATGAACTGCATCCTAAGAGTACCTCTTTTTCTCCACTGACTAAAAGCTGCAGGGCAGACATCCACATTGCAGATACCTAGTCAGAAGAGAATAATCACATCCTTTCTGTCTGCAACTTTCCTGTGTCTTTTTTGCCTGTCTTCCTTCCTCAAAGGAGCACGGCACTTTCCCTTACTGTGACAGTATGACCCAGTAAAGAAACAGGCACAACAAGCACAACAAAAAACAGTTTCTAGCAAATCTCACTAGTTAAAACTTAGAAAAATGTTCTAAGCAGGTATTTGCAGTTCCTGCTTTAATACTGCAGTCTTCACAGTGCAGTTGGGGCTGGTTATACTCCCCAAGCACTACACAGTTGTCAGCAAGGGAACGGAGATCAGCATCAGACCTGCAAATTCCACTTTCATTTCTGACTGCTGCAGTAACTGCAGCTGGGTTACAATGTTAAATTCTAGGAAAAGAAGCCTCTTTATTAATGTCCTTATCCTACAGACAGCACAGCTAATGCTCTTACTATGCAAAGGCAGACAAGCGTCCTTCTCTATTTTAGTAAACAAAAGTGGGTGTTAACGTTTTTTGCTTTCATTCTAAAACAAATAATGAACTTCACTACAGGAACAGATTTTCAAGAGCTCTTAAGAAAATAGTGCACATAAATATCCCTATTACATGGACTGAGTTTGGAAAAAAGCAATAGTAAACAAATAATGAACTTTTGGTAGAGTCATGGAATCATAATATTATCTTTTTTTAAAAAAATGATTGTATTCGAATTTTGTAATAATAATTTCAATTTATTCAATACTTATCAATCTTTTATTTCCTAAACGCTTGACCAAAATCTATATATTTCCTGCAATATAAGTACCTGAATTTCAATACACAGTGTATATTTGAAGTGGAAAGACTTTTATTCTATAGACAGCCAATGCTGTGGTTTCTTTTAAGTTGTTTCTATAAAACCTAAGTAGCTATCTGATGCTCTAAATGACTGAAAAAATAGACCCATCAAAAACAAGGATCTCTTTAAGGAATTAATGTATTTATAATTTATGAGTTTTATAAGGACAAAAGTAACAGAACAACATATATAGGAGATTATTTCCAAAAACATTACAGCTGTGTTTGTGTATGCGTAAGGTACACCGAAAAGCATCAGCATTGAGAAATGATTATAGCTAGAACTTTCAAAGAGACGGGAAGAAAGCAAGATATAGATCCTTCTGATATTTTCAAAGTATGGTCGCCTCATGTTTGGAATGATAAACATTTAGATGTATGATTTCTGTTGTACTGTTTTCAAAGTAAAGCTTTTGAACCCGGGTGCCAAAGATACTGCATTGACCTGTGTCATGTCTAATACTGATTAAAGGTTGTACAAATAGACTCTGAATCTAACAGCGAGATATCTATTGACATTTTCTAATAAGGACGGCAGTCCTGCCAGCTCTGTCTGTTATGTCTCACAAACTAAAGGAAGGTCAGTGCCAGGGGGTGTTTCACCTTCATAAGCAGCGGTATGAGCGATTCAGCAGCTGACACTTCGGTATGACTCAGCCCTGAACGAGACCCCAGCACATTCCTAAATTGGACCTATCTATGTGAAACACCATTTACAGATGTAAAGCCGGACTCATTATAGTCAGCTTAAGGCCACGTGGCACTTTCTGCAAATGTTTTAGGGGAGTGGTGTGAATAGAGAAACCGTAAAGCAGCATGTGCCAGAGGAACAGAGAAATGTATTCCTTTAGAGTTGCCACAGCACCTCTTTTACCTGTATGCTAATTCTAAAGGAGCTGATATGCTTACTGGCTGGTCACATAAGTTTTTTTTTTAGTTTAGGTGCCATTTTGACAAGAGTCGGAGAACACAACATGTAAACAATCCCTGTCCATGGACATGAGAAGACAGACTTTGTGATTATGCCACAGGGGATTTTTCTTACCACCTTTACTCATACATAATGAGGCATAGGAAATACTAATTTAGAGCTACATCATAAATCCCTTATTGGTATTACTGATAATTGCTCACACATGTTCACTTCTGACAGTAATGTTTTGCTCAGACCACCCATGCAGTTACTAAAGTAAAATACAAACTTAAAAAGTGTAATGTTTTTCATACCTTCTATCTTTGTAAACTTTTATTTGTCGGGTTAAAACTGATCGGATTTGGTCTCAATCTCAACATGATTCTATATTTATGGATGCAAGAAGAAACAATTTGCATATTTTGAACTTAGGAGATAGTGAAAAAATGTTTATCAATTCCTAACATGATAGCTTCACCTGGCCATGCTTATACCAAAAAAGAATTTTACATGCAAAATAGAATATTTCATGTGTTTATGAATAAAGGCTGCAGAACCTGTTCTGTTACTCAAGTTCATTGTTGACTGTTGTTGAAGTTTTTTCAAGGCCTACCTTTATTGGAACATCTACTTTGTAAACTGTTAATATTGGTACTTAATTTGCCCTATGCTCTGTAATCTCTTTGAGTATGTATATTTGTAATTTTCCTAGAGGTAAACAGGCCTTAATTAAGGCCTTTAGATACTACTGTAACACAGCAATATCTTCATCATAAATAGAGGTCTAAACTAAGCAATGAAATTATAATACAAACATAAGTTTCTGGGAACTGGTAAAATATCTTTATTTTTCAATTTTCCCTTATTTCATTCTGAAAACATCTTCCCAACCCAGCAAAGCACATCTCTTTCTCTCTGTATCCTCAAACACCTGTGGGAGTTAAAGGATGCCAGACAAAGTTACAATGCTGCACAGATCAGTGGGTCACGTGCTATTCCCTGTTTGTATTCCTATACCCCCAGTCTACTCCAAAAATTCTCAATAAAATTATGCCATAAGTATAAAGAACGAAAACAAATGATGGCCTAATCATTTCTTTTATGCATTTGGTCTTTGTGTGTACACATCTAAACCTTCTTTTTTATTTTTTGTTTTTGTGGGAAGAGTAAATCTGTATTTGACCTCAGACCTTTCTGAAAATTGAGCTGACCTGGAATCAGAGGGAGGTAAAGCACAGTAATAATAGAAGTTGAAAATCAATACACTACTTTACAGGGTCATGCTGAAGTCATTTTGTTTTCAATGATGAAATGATATTTGGATTTTGTAAGATTTCTTTCCATTGCCAATTAACTTCACAGCATCCTTGTGTCAGAGCTGAAAATGTTCTTGACACTAACTTTGTTTCATGATAGCTTTTAAAATTTGTGGCAACCTAACAGTTACCAAATAACTTTCTGATATCAAAATATTCTCCATAGCAAAATAATTGTTCAGTATTTATACTATATGAAATCTATTCCCGCTATCCCACACTATGTAAGGTAAAAAGCAGAATTAGAAGAACATTTTATGTAATGTAATACATACTGTTTACTATTTAAGCCTTTTGTTGATTTCTGCGCATAAACTGAATATCTTGGAATAGCTTGGTGAAAAGAAAATTTGAAAAATAAAACATATTCTCAGACAAAACCACAGGGAGTTTAAAATGCCTCCTGGAACAGAGAGTGCTATCCTCACTGTGTGCCATGCCTGAGTAAACAAGGCAAGGTGAGGAGAGTGGTAATGTAGTCTCTCTCTTAAATATCTATCAAGCTGGACCCTATCAAACACCTTCATAGATACGCTGCAATTTTCTAGCATGATACAAACTCAGGATTTGCCACAGTCAGTCAATCTGCATAGCTGCTAGACTTTACAACCACTTCCAGCCTCCTCATTTTCACTGTTACAGACAGAAATCCTGAAGTGCCTTTTTCCCAGTAAAGACATTTTCTTTACTTGCTACAATGTGCGAGAAGATTTGAAATATTTCTTACTGTTGCACATAATACAGTTTTCCCCTTGGTTTTGTCCCCTTTTGAATACGTGAAGTTCATAGTGAGTTAAATTTTCCCAATTACTCAGTACAGGAACACATTTATATCTACTAGAGTTATGAGTACAAGTCTAAATTAAGTACATGTCTCAGTATTCTGTCAATAGTGGTTTTTTTTAAAAAAAAAATTCTGCCCTGGATTGTTTAGTTTTCAACAATAAGGTTATTTTAGTGATTAAGTATGTATATCCTATATTCCTAGCAAATGATAATAGAGCTTTTTATGCTGTCTTATTGTTTGTTTGTGGTTTAAAGTAAATACACAAGATAAAAATTAGTCTGGAAACAAGATTCTGTAACTCCACATTTTAGAGTCTATGGTTGTTCTGTGAGAGATTTTCTCTCATGGTCCTTTTTTTATTGATATACAACATTATTTTTGTGGGATTTTTCTCCCTGAGTATGGAAGTTAAGAATTAGATCAAAGCCACATTTTTTCACACCATTGGTAAAATCACTACTATGAATAAAATGGCTTCTACTGAATCAGGTATAAAATCTGATTATTATAATGATTAATTAATAAAGACATTCACCAGTACCAGGCCCAGAAAAGCACTCAGTAAAAATGACTGGCTTTGACAATCTTGGATCTAAGTGGCCACAAGCTGTAAGCTTGCATCCAAGTTTACATGGGAAAATGAGTCAGCAAAAAATATCCACAAAGCCAAATTAAAGCATGCCTTTTCACTGTTTTATTTTGCAAAAACAGACAAGATTTTACCCAGGTTTCAGCATCCAGCTAAGCATTGCTTACAGGAGTTTTATATAAAATTTTAACCTTCATTAACCATTCTGCTTCATTAAGCAGAAACAGACAATTCTTAACCAAAAATTTTGGCCACTTTTCTACCACCTTTAGTTAACTGTGGTTAGAAGTGATGGTAAAATTTTTATCTGATGATGAAAGGGAATATTTTGTATTTTCTCTGTCACAAAAACTACTTTTCCAGATTAGCAGTACTTGAAAATATTCCCTTTTTTTAAGATTAACTTTGAAAAACAATGAGCTATCTTCAAATTTATTTTATCTACAGTAATAACTTTAGACCTGCACTTGATTAAACCAGAAAAAATAAACCCAGCTCCCACATTCTACTCTCATTTTTATTCCAATCACATTCTTCATCTCAGTAGGCAGTGAGGATTTAAATAAATCAGAAAACACCTCAGCAATGGAAAGAAATGAATGAGAAGCAAGTAGAAAGCATTTGAAAGAACTGTGTAGCACAGTAATGCAATGGCTTTGGTAAGAAGTTTAAGGGGTTTTTATTCTTTTTTTTTTTTTTTTGTTAGTAGCTAACAGTCAAAACTGCTTCAGCTGCTTCTTGGGATTCTGTGTAATTTTGAGACTTTACCACAGGCTGAATAAACTGCAATTCTTAGTACTCAGTGTGCCTAGTTGGAAAGGACCTGTTCCTTTTATGTGTTTATGTTCATGTGTATCGATAGTTCTTCAGTGTCTCCAAACACTGAACTTCAATCATTTTGATCTGCTTGGCTCCACCATTGGACAGCCCTCAACATTTTTCTACCGATATTATGAGTGTTATTCTAAAATCTGAGAGGGAAATCAATTCGACAAAAGCCATACAAAAGCCACTGTGGGTTTTGAATTCCTTTTCAGCCTTTCTTACTCTTTTCTTTCATAATTTCTAATGGCCATATTACCTTTTTTTTCCCCTTCTTTTTTTTTTTTTTTTTTAATGAGGAAATGATTGAAAATTGTTCCCTGAATTGTGAGGATATAGCAAGCCTGGGCTATGCCTTCACATATTGCCTGCATGCAGTACATGTTTAGTGATACCTACGTTCACAAATAAGAAAACTGTGAGTAAATCAGATTCAGTCTTGCATTATGAAAACTTTTTTTTATGTTACCTCTGTTATTAGCTGAATTTTCAGTCTAGTGCTACATACATTTCTATTACATACAACAGAAATAAGTAAATCCATTATTTTGACATTTAAATTGTCAAACAAAAATTGAGTTTATTGTCTACGTTTGAAAATATAGCTTAGTATGTCCTGGTTTTATTTGCTTCCACAGAATTGGTTTATTGAACCAAAATCTCATAAGCCATTTGATACATATCACACTGTATAATGATTTCTACTGTTCTGTATCTTACTGTCAATATGAAATTCAAATGTCAGCTCTATGAAAGTGGGGAGGCAGTCAGTTATAAAAGCTATTTTTCCCCGTCTTCTAATCTGGCAAAAAACAACTGCAGATTACTTCCTCATCTTCAATTCCAAGAAAACTATGAATTTGCTTTATACATGCACTGAATCCACTTGTCTACAGTTCTGGGATATCATATAATATAAAATTATTTTTGTCCTTAAATTTAGTTTTATAAAACCAGCACCTTGTTATTTATAACTTGTATTTACCCTCATAACTGCTCGTGTTAATAGTAAAAGAGCATGTGACATTTTTTGAAGTAGCTAAATTAATTTTGTCACTCTTACTCAGATTCTATAAAATGTGAACTACCTTTTTTTAGTAGTGTTTATCTCAAGGCATCACAGGACATTAATATATCTGTCATCAGTTCAGGAGAAGAAGGTAAGAGCAAGTGATCCTATTTTATTTAGCACAGGTAAAAAGGTTCTTCATAAGTGTCACTAAAGACAAAATATGAAAGCTATGAAGTTGCACAGGTGACACCACAGGCACATTTTGAGCTGTTCTGTCAATGGCATATAAACAGGAAGCATCTAGTTTTCACTTTCAAACCACACCCAAATGGATGGAATAGGCAATTAGTGGAGTTAAGTATCATTTTACTTTTAAAGAGACTATTTTTGATGTGGATGATACCAAGGTACAGTAATGTGGAAGTAACTCTGATATTTGCACAAAATAATTCCTCAAAACAAACCTGTAGTCTGACAATGGATCTTGAGATCATTTCCTTGATTTCTATCTACCTCTTGTGAAGGATTTCTGTAAATATGGTAATGGAAGGAAAAGAAAACTCTCTTGGTTCTCTCTTGGTTACAGCTTCCACTTACAAAGAGGAAGTACAACTGTTTTAACACTTAAAAAACAAAAAAGGACGAAATATTTATCCACAGTTCCTCTTTCAAATGCATGCATTCAAAAAGACATTGATTCATCTGCAAGTAATAAGAACACTTTTTCACCTCTTACGCTAGTTGCAAGTGAATTCACGGGATTTTCAAGAGCAGAGAAGGTCCTGGGAGATATGTAGCTATTCAAAATAAATGAATAAAATACTACAGCAAATCAGCTTCAATATTAAATGTAACATTGGTATAAACTCCATGTAAGTAAGTCTCAAACGATTAGATGTATTATTCTAAATACATAGTAGTGTCTCCTGTTGCTCTTGCCACATGAAGAAATCAATAACCTGAGACAAATGTAGCCATCCATGAAAATAAGAGATTTCTTTGTGAAAGTTTAACCCATCATATAAAATCTGTTTAAGACAAATCAGGACAACATGACATCTATAATGAATTATTATTTATATTTTCTAGGAGACAAAAAAGGCCATAGAAATCTGTTTCGTCTGAGGCAAAATGATGATTCATATTCACAGTGAATGGCAGCCCATTTTTACACTACTATTAAATACTGAAATAACCAAACAACTCAGTTTCCCTTTATGTACTGCCATAAATTCACATCAGTTTTCTCCTAATGTGTGAACAAGAAATTGCTATGTTTATAGCAAAATGACAGTTTGAGGGACAGGCAGATATGTATAGGAAAAGGCTGTAGGGTTTTGAGTGAGTTTTTATATTCCTCATTTGGACAGCAATTTTGCTTTTCCTTCATGGATGGTAGAAGAGGGAAGCACCTTTTCTATTTAATTTTCAATTTAGAAATAACTAGAATTTCTTTAGAATTTGGAAAACCCAAAAATTTCATGCAGCCTAAAAATAAGTATTTCATAATACAACTCTCACACTTCTGATAAGAGGAAAATATTACACCTTAACTGCAATCATCAAAAGAAGATTGTTCTGAAATAAAAATTGTAATATTTTAATTTATTGTTTCTAATAAAAAATAACTTTCTGATTATATGCACATTTAAAATAAAGCATCATAATCTTTCACAATTCTTACACCTTTTTCAATATTACACCTTAAATTAACTTAGATCATCAAAAACTGATTGTTCTGAAATACAAATCATAGTATTTTGCTTGTTTGTTTCCAATAAAAATTAACTTTCCCTTAATATACCATTAAAATAAAATGTAATATTCTTTCACAATTCTTATACCTTTTTCATCTGGTTGAAACTCTTCAGTAAATTTTACTCATTTGTTTTCCCCCTGAGTTTGCTGTTGGTAAAAAAAAAATAATTCTCCTATACTTTTCATACTGAGTGATGTTAAGACAAACTTATTAAGCAAAATAAGTAAATCACAGAAAATGCAGAGTATTTTTGTGAATCTGGCTGAAGGGTGCTCAGCATTCAGGCTGTCAACTTGAACAATGGTAAGTGAGAGCTTGCACAGGGTAGCAACTCCACAGAAAGCTATGGAGATAATGCAATCTAACTAGATAATGAAGTTTATGACCTGTATTAATTTTTTTCTTTTTTTCTTTCTTTTCTTTCCTTTTCTTTTTGTTCTTCAACAAGAACTGGTCAGTGCTGAGGAAAAGTGCTATACAAGAGTCACACTCTGTGCAGAAGCTGGGGACATTCATTCTGTCTCTTTACCCTTTTGCTTAACGTCTGAAACACAGACTGAAGTTATATCATAGCCACTGTAGCAAACCCACACCTTATATGTAATGTTTTAATTATATTTGAAAACTACCTACAGAACTGTTGTCAAGACAATGAAGCTGGAATATTGACATTTTTATCATCTAATGTAACAGATTTAAAAATAGTGAAGAACTTAACTTAAATTCGCATATAAACTAGGAACATGGTAAAGAGGATATTGTTTTCACATCTTCTACTTATTTAAAAGGAAATACAAAAACACTGGAAAGATTTCAGTACCTTTATATATTCATAGCATATCAAAGAAAGCAAAAAACAAGTCTCTGCTGTTGATGTGGAATTTATAACTTGACGAGTCAGTTGGGAGATTTCTTTACAATTTTATTAAAGCCTCGTCCAAATTCTAAAAACAAATTATAAACTGAAGTTATAGGCAACCAGGAATTACATGAATGGAACTGAGTTACAATGACTAGAACACAGTCATAACCCACTACGAAAGTATTCTACAATGTCAAAGGGGGAAAAATATGCTTACTAAGAAATTTTACTAAATGTGAGTTTTTTTAAGTATCATATTCATGTGTATGAATTCATATATAAATTAAATTACATCTCAAATCTATTTCTTTTGGGCTAATTGCACATCTATTTTAATGCAACTGCATGTGTCTTTTAAGAAACACTTAGTGTGCACTGCGGCGAAATAATGGATATGCAATTTTCTTTGAATAGCTGCTTTCAGAGCCCAGTGAATCTTAGATGAAGGATACAAAGTTGCTAGTTTCTTCTTTGAAGTAATAGTTAAAGTGAGGGCAGTGGTTCCCTGAATGTAATTGTGTGTTATCTCCCGTTTTATTAAAGAAGAAATGTTAAAAGAAGGTCCAGCAGAAAAAGCAACTAATTATGCTGTGCTTCAGAGAGAATAGAAATATTATGCCTTTGGTGAAAGGATAGAGAAATGGAAGTACTATCAGTAATTATTCAGCTCTAAAATTCTATGTCCCATCTTTTCTCTCTCACTTAATGTGACATCAAAAAACAACCAAGATCAAAGAAATACAGTAATGTTTCCAGTGACACTTGTGGCCCACACACTTCACCCTTGGGCGTCCTGGTATTTGGTTCGTAGGTAGAGTAGCAGAAAGGCCACCAGCTCTGTTCTGGGGTGCCCCAGTGAATGCACAGCCAGCAAGTGACCACCTGTGATACCTTAAAGGCACATCATGAACAAGGTACCTGAAGAAGGACTCTCTCCCACAGTTCCACACCTAGAACAGAAATCACCCTAAATTACACACTTGGAAATGATAAATCCAGGATGAGACCTATTCCTTAATCTTCTATTGAACTTAAGTTTCCAGTGTGGTCCAGAGAAGTCCACAGCCTCCAGTCAGAATTCACAGTCATGACTCTTCCTTGACGTTTACCCTAATCCAAGACAATTATTTCACAGGGCAGACAAAAACTCCAGAGCTAAGAGACAAAATTACTCCCCTGCATAAACAAAAGCTGGGTTTGATCACAGAGCACGTGCTGCTTTGTAAAAAGCTCTAATCACTAGTCTGTATGGTATTGAAGAATGGTCCTCTTAATCTGCTCTCTCAAATATGTTAATTTTGTGACTATGTAGTAATTCTGGGAAGTCATATAAACACTGAGGTTATTGGGGGACCCAAATCTCAGCACAACTTTGCCACATGTTTTTACCAAAATTTCTTCCAAAAAAACCTTAAAAATTATATTTTCCAATTAAATAGCTACACAGGATCTGTAAAAAAAGTAAATTATTAAGCCATAATCTGTTAAATACATCAGAAATCTATGTATAGTGGCATTAGGCTTTTATATCATACGACATTAATTAATTCACGTATTTTTCATATTCACTCCTATGGGAAGATGTTGTCTTCAAACTTCAAAGATGGTTACTGCTTTTGAACCTGCCAAATTTTCTTTTAAAACTAAATTCTATAAACTATGCTGGTGACCCAAGGGTTGTTGATGTCCTAGAGCCATTTGCACCTTCCTCATTGGGAACAAAATTAGCTCCCTAACCCTAGGAAAACCCTTGCGTATACCAAAATTTGGATGCTGGAACTGGCTTTAATCAGAATAAAAATTGAGACTCCCTTCAATTATCCTTTGATATAGGCTGTAGTGCTACTGTGTCAGCTCCAAAGTAATTTTTTTGTTATAGAAATGACCTTAAAATCCCAACAAAATTCTTTAAAGAAACCAATGTTGCTCCATTTCTCATCTAGACTGATTTTTTTCTTCATATGCCTGCAGTGACTTTACTACAGAAATGATTTTAGGAGTATAAAAAAGGTCATCCTCTTTAGTTTCTACCTTCTTCACCTTTCCCAGATAATGATTCATTAATTCTTATATATACTGTAATATGTTGTTTGAGGCTTGGAATACATACTGTTTATGAAACTGTCATATGAAGTTTAACTTCATTTTGTTGCATATAAATAATTTCTGAAATCAGAATCCAAACAACATTAAAATGTACATTTGATCAAAGAACTTACTTTCATAAGATCAAACATTCTTGGGCTCAGCTTATACTACTTGAAGATATTTGAACTTGATGAACCAAGGACACATTTTTTCAAAGCTCAAAGGAAAAGAAAAGCACAGGTACTTCAATGTCTTTAAAAATTAGTAGAAAGAAACAGCCCTGTTAATGTTATGCTGTAAAATAGATTGAGGTAGAAATAAAAATGCTAAGTACAGACAAGCACTTTCACTAAGAATAAAAAAAAAACAAAAAAACCCAATGTCTAGTTCTCTGAATCTTTGAAAAAAATCTATTTTTAAAATCTGGATTAACTGTAAAGAAAATCCAGAAAGTGAGACAAAGTGATTTTTCCAAACTGATGATCTTTCTTGCATTACTCTTGACATCTGGATACACAAATAGAGGCTGGATCTCGACATTTAAACTTTAAGATAATCAAGTTGCTTCATATTTTATTTTCTTGTAGTGGAAATAATACATCAAGTTTCAGTTACATGAATTGTATAGTCCCACATTTAGCAATTTTGTTTACATATGCTTGATTCTAAACACATAAATAGTCCCACTAAAAGTCCAGAATTCTTGTTCTTAGAGTCAAAAGTCTGAGCTATGTAGTTATTTTGTTTCCATAAGAAATCACAAAAGGAATTCCAGAAAAGTAGTTTCTGTAAGTAGTTTCATTTCTGTAATGGAGAACCACATGAAGTATATTTCTTATTCCACAAAAATTTATCTTTGATAAGAATCTTGAAGAAATATTACTTAAATTAAATGAAATAACTATATATTTCTTTAAAAGATATCAAGTAGCAGAACAGCATGAATAAAACACAATATAACATTTATAGGACAAGATCATTAAAGTACTTCAGCACAAGTTTAAGTCTCATTGATATAAATGCTAAACTAACTGCTTAATTTGATTTAATATCTGGCTTACCTAAAGGCTACAGAACACAATTAAGTTAAATACATATTTGTGTATTCTATATGGTATAAATAAATACCTGCTTCTGTACTTTATGACATGAGAATTGTTTTGATTTAAATTTGAATAACTTTTACACAACCCTCCCCCTAAGAAAAGCTCTGTTATATACATCGTTTGAATACAGTGTGTTTCCACCTTGATATACATGAAGACAATATTCCTGATCCCTCATATATATAAACTTAGCCCCTGACCATGTGGCAAACTCCCTTAAATCAAGAACTATGTTAAATTCAAGTGGTTTCTTCATACATACTGGGATCTGTTTCTGTGGGTAATCAAGTCTGTGTCCTAAAGGTGATAATAATCAGAGGGTAGCAAAGGGGCATGAGGAACAAAACCTGTCAGCAACAGCATAGCTATTCTTTGGAAATGTAGTGCTATTCAAGACCATCCCATAATACTGGTGGGCCAGGGACTGGGATGGCAAGGAAAAGCCATCTGCGGTTCGCTCCACTGAATTTCTTATGTGAAGACTGAAACCTTTCATATCTTTTCATTGAACAACAATTTACTAAATTGTTTGGAAGAAAATTGCATTTAATGTCACCTCACTGAGGACCTTCCTTTGGACAATATGTACAAAACACATTATGATATTATGAGACTCAGTTGCCATCAAAAGACCTGAGTACTTATGAGTCTTATCAATTTATGTTTAACATTAATGATTTTGAGTCATGTCCTTGATGATGTTACTAAGGGAGACTGTGAGAGAGCTGAAAGGAACCTTATTTTAGAAAAGTGATTCAATAATAAAACTTGAGGAGCTGGGGGAGGTATATCAGACTGACAAAGGGAATCTGTTCCAGACACAAAATAGCATGCGGAGAAGATTAAATACCATAAATAAAATAAGGGGGAAGGATCAGCTTATTTGTAGATATATGGGAAGCATGGAATGAAACCGGATGACATGGGGGTGGGGCAGATGGGTACAGGAATGGCTGGTATTTGCAGGACTTTAAAAATGAGGACTACATGACAAAATGAAAAGGTAATAACTGTCCTAAGTATGAATTCAAGCATAGTTGCTGCTTCCTTGCAATGTATTGCACTTTTTCTTTTTTTCTTTTACCTAAGAGAAACCAATGCAATACAAACGTTACAAAAACCAAACAAACGAACAAACAATCCTTGAAGACTGTTACTTTTTGTCATTTTGATACTCTTTTCCTTAAGATAAAGATATCAGAAAAATTGGACTATACACTACATTTTACTGTTACTGGAAAATGAGAACAAATACTAATTCAGAACAGACCTTTCTCTGGATACAAGAGGTATAAGTTGAATGGGGTTTTATTCATGTAATAAACATTGTTGATCTTGTAAAACTATTCATTATCAAAACATGTTGTATAAAACTACTATGACTTTTTACAAACTACTTCATATGAAAAGCTACCTGAGCAGAAGTTATTCTTGATTGTGTACTTCTCCTCTCTTTATAAGAATTGCTGGTTATATTGCTATCAATGACAGCCATCACCCATTGCTATGAATCAAGCCACACTGACACAGCTAAACCACAGTTAATTAAAGATGAGATGGAATTTAATTATTTGGATGTACAACAGACTAACCAATGTGATGTACAACAGACTAACCAATGTTAGCAGTACAGAACTTTATTTGGAGCTTCTCAGTATTCACTAGTTGTGAAAGTTCTTTTATTTGTCTATACAAAGTGAAATAATGTAGAAAGACACAACTAAATATTTTAATGCCAAAGCCCTCCGATAGAGGTTTCAAGGGTTTTCTGCTCATGCTAAGGCATCAGGAGGTACAGCTGAATGTGGAGACCAGACAATTTCTGGATCTAGCCATCAAAAAAATACTAAAGAATTAGGTGGAAGAGATTAGCAGGAAGTATTGTCATGTACTTTGGACTCTAGTTGTCAGTATCTCAATTTAGAACTCTAAATTCCCTCTGTATTCAATGAGGAGAAGGGGGTGCACCCAAAGCTGGCTGCAACAACCTCTACATCTGTTTTAACACCTGAAGTAGGCATCTGACTTAACAATGAAGTGTTGTTTCTCAGGTCACTGATTGAAAACTGACATTATTGCTAGATCTGCTTCTCTAATTACTTCCCTGATGCTACCTTTGATGCATTTTTACAAAGCTAGTGTGTATACCCATAAATATATATAAACACCTATATGTATTCCTGATGGTGAATTAATTTAAAAATCCAAATTTTAAAAAGTCCTGTGAAGTAACACATAAGTCTACTCAATTCAACAAATATCTTCCAAATTCTTCTACAGTCTTCAGGTCAACCATCAAAACATACCTTAACAATTTCATAACATTCAGATTTTGTACATGATGGCAAGATACTAATCATGATTATTTTTTTTTTTAAATTCCCTTTGCTCAATCATTCTGCAAAGTGGAGGAAAAACCAATTTAATCATTCCCGTTATTCTTAGAAAAATAAAAGAATAAAAGCAATTAAAATTTCTGGTTTGGTTCAAACTTGTTCACAAAAATTTCAGAGATTAAGGAGCATGACTGGATTTTTCCCAAAGACCAGCAAACGGTATTTTTTTCCTAGCATGTTCTTGTTCTGAGACATAGCTCTATCTGTTAAAATTTGTCAAGATTTACTGCTATAGTAATTTACGGTATAACATAACTCAGAACATGACATGGTGATAGATGTGGAAGCTATGGTGAAACAAGGCATCTATTCAGCTCATTTATCAAAGAATTTATAGGTGGCTTCTTTTGTTTGCAAAGCAAGTAACAGAAAAATAAATGGTGAACAGAAAAAGTTATTCCACCTTCCTTGAACCTTACTCAATAAAAAGGCATTGCACATTCCATAGACAGCTTCCCACTACATTTCAAAATAGCACTGTATCAGGCAACATGAGATTATTTAATCTACCATGGCTGGACACTTAACATACATAGGAAAGTATATGGCCCTTGTATGACAGAGAAATTACCTATTGTGTCACTTTACCCCATAATTTTGCTAGCACAGTGAAAAACCTACGTCAATGGACAGCTCATGGATTGTCACTGTTAGATGGTAGACTACTGTGGATTTTTTAAAATGTTTTATTTATTATCTGTGTTATTACCTTACTGGGGCAGCAACACCTGATTGTCATCTGACTTATTTTGGAAACTCACTGAAATGCCTTTTATTCGCCAAGGTATGAATCTTAAAATTTCGGATCTCTTTTATAAAAAAAAGTATTATCTGACAGCCATGTTCCTCTATAGTTAGTGTTTACATTTCTAATAAGCTTGGCTAGCAGCAACTATTGTTTTGATTTTTATTCTTAAAATAATAACCAAGCCTTGCAGAATTTATCTTTCAAAGGAATAAGGGTTTTATACTTTTATACTTTATACTTTTATACTATATACTTGAAGCTTTTATATTTCAGCTTGTAGCACTTTAATTTCATTCATATGTTGATGAATCCAAACTGCTAGGCTTATGGGGTAGACATTATTAGATCTGAAGCAATCATAAAGAAAATATATGTGGACCACTTCTGAATTTGAACAGTAAGATGATACTGTACTTAATCAAGGTGTCTTCTCCCACATGGGTCCCAGTGTTGCACTTATTGGGAAATACAAGCAACTGCCTAATAACATTCCTTTCTTTAACTCTCTTCAATGTAAACTGCATTGTATACACTTTAAAAAGGCCTAAATAAAACTTTGGATTAATAAGATACCTCACAGAAAGTTCTGGAGATGCTCTGGATGCTTTGAAACAGAAAGTGAAGGTGTAACAAGTTAGCTGAATCACTCAATGAACTGCCAGATTGTTCTCATACTCCTGACAGCAAAGTTAGCATTAAAAAAAAAAAAAGGTGATTGTATAATAAAACATGAGAATTTAACTGCCTGGTAAACTTGCTGAGTTGTCCAATCTTATGCTTGATAACCATTCATATTTTTACAATGTCCTCTAGCTGCTGGGATTTTTGTCAAGATGAGCTCATTGAGCAATGAGCTTTAAAAACACTCAAAATGCATGGAATACACTCAACAGCTATATTTAAAAAAAAAAAAAAAAAAAAAAGCTTATTCTAAAGCATGAAGGATCATAGGATCATTGCTTTCAGTAATTAAGGGAAGATTCCTCTAGAGTAGAATTGTATGCTGTTGATTTTACTAATAAGCGTTTTGTTAAGGGAGTACTAGGCTCTAATTTACCTCAGATACTATTCTACTTAAGCATAAACAAACATTTTTAACTTGGATTTTAATTATCCTTCTCCTCATGAAAATCCTAATTCTTTTGAGTGGCGTTTCTCTGCTATTGAGAATTATCCATGCCAGATCTATTGTTTCTACCAGGATTAACACCTCTTAAATAAATTGTTTCATTCACGCAGTGCAGGATACAAACACATATCCTGCCTGTTTCCCTGAGTCCAGGACCAATGGTCACTCTTAGCAGCTTGCTTACTTTTTTTCTTAAGACAATTGAACAGAAATATTTGTTGTTTATTTGCATAAGGTTAAAATGTGGTCTTTTAGTGAAATCCTTAGAGAATTTATGAGCTACACTTCCAAGATCTATTAATTTCATCTTGTTAATTCTTTACTGGTTTTCAACCGTTAGTAATGCAGACTCTTATAAGGATGAGTGGGCATTAAGTTTTTACCTGTAGGAGTAGGACATACTTCAGAAGGTTTCCTAGTTCATCTCCGGTCTCCAGGTGGGAGCCACTGGCACTAGACCACTACTCAGAGGAGGTTTTCTTATACTGTCTTACATAATAGAGATCCACAGCTGTGCAGGCAATCTATTCCAGCACTTCATTGTCTTTAATAGCATTAGAAGTCTTACCCACTGCCTAACATAAATCTGTCATATTTCAGTTTAAGGGCAGTGCTACTTGCCATGTCTTTTCACATAGATGGAAAATAGAGTCTGTCTTTCCTCTCTGTGGTAGTGTTTATGTGTTTGAAAATTGTCACCATGTTCAATATTCTTTTCTCTCCCTATCTCCTCAGACTAAATATCCTTATTCTTTCATGTTTGCTGGACTTTTAATCATTCATGTTATTTTTCTTGCAGACTATCATTTGTTATTCTACATCTTTAATTAAGTAGAACACACAGAGCAGGAAAGGGTTTGAACTGAAACTTTTCCAGTAACTGATGAAGAGATGAAGAAGAAATGCTTGTCTTGCAGGTGCTTCTACTTTTTTTTTTTTTTTAAATTAAAAACAAAATTACTGTCATGTTTAGTTTGTAATAAAATTTGACCCTGAAATAATTTTATACATCACTTTTCCTTCTGGTTTGCAAAGTTATGGGTGAATCCAAAGACGTGGAAAGACCAGTGGGGTATTCAAAAGCTCTAAACCTGATTAGGATGTCTATTAAATGCTACTGAATACATCAAATCACTTTTAAAATCCTGGTGAGGGTCACATATTTGCAGTTATTTTAATAGTTAAAAATATAGTAGGTGACTGGTCATATTTTCTGAAGTCACTAAGGCGGTAATTCTGATACAGATCCTTGAATTTCTTTGAGGATCTGGACACAGCTGGCTAATTCTTGGTATCCACATGAAATAAATATGTAAGACTGGAAGCTATCTGCGTCTTTTGGTGTCAAAATATCAACAAAAAGACATATTAGTCCATAATCTGTAAAAGCTCCAATTCCCTCAGATCTTGATTCTGAAAATATCCATACCACTACTTACATTTGCTACAGTAAGTTATCCTAGTGAAGGAAATAGAGGCACAATGTTAAATACAGCTTTTGGAGGGAGCCGGTTTCGAGCCACACTCCAGCATGTGACTCCACCAGGAGCTGCAGTAAAGGAATGGGAATGTCATTCCCTTATTCTGTCTTTTAAAGTATGTGCAAACAGAACATAAAATTGACATAAATAGAGAGGTCAGAATAAAATGTACTCTGTTTTTTTCAGCCCCTCAGAATCAAGAGAGACATAATTTTAATAACAAACACTGAAATAAAATAGTCCAGTTATCAGAAGAGGAAATGACTTCACTGACAAATCATCAAAATACACACACTATCAGTCCATGTTCAGTATACATTACATATGTCTGAGAAGCTTTGATTTTACCTGTAGTATTTGGAATCAAAGTCTTGCATTTATCATTTAACTGAAACATGATAATGTAAATCCGAACTCTGGCTAAGTCAGAGAACTTTTCTAGGTCCTCAGCCTTTTCTAGGGAAGCTATAAAAACTTCAAAACTGTCCACGGAAGAATAGTAGGTGATTTTTAGAAATGTGTTCAGAATTTATTTCTAAATTTATTTCAAATATCTGTAAAATGAAGAAAAAAAACCATACACAAAACTGCTGGAAAGATTAAATAAATGTCTGTAAAATGGATTGAAAGTCTTATATGTGTCCTAATTATTATGGTAAAACATTCAAATATGTTTCACTTAAACTCAAAAATAGCCATGATTGGATGGGAAGGGAGCCCTAAACAATAAAATCGGAAATCATCAGTAGTTTCTTGAGGTTAGCTACCGCAATTTAAAATGTTCATATTTAATGTCTTTAAACTGTTTGCTGCTCTGTTACAGGTTGGAGAAAATTTATTTTCATTTCAAAATATGGAATTCATTAAATTCAACCACACTACCTACCTTAATTAAAAATGTATGAAATAACTTTTCTACCTTAGCATTACTCACAGCATAAAATTGTCATAGCTTTCTAAAGACCTAAAAGGAAGGTGGTGTGTATAGTGATGAATGGGAGGGAATTCTAAACTGTATTATTGGCTGCCAGAAAATACATGTATGCTATTAAAAAGGAGAGAAGAGTTTAAAAGCCTCGTCAACTGGTTAAGGTTACTGGAAATCAAGGAAAAGGAGGAGACATGATAAGTAAAATAAGAAAATGGTCCAGAAGCTACCTGCCTCCAAGATAATCTTTCTGAGATCCCAATATAATCAGAAGCATCACCGAAGACTTAGAATTTCTTTTGACTGAAGAAAATAGAATTTTAGAAAATGGATCAAGCTATTCAACCCGAAGATTTCTACAAGTTTTACCACTGTGATAATTTAATGACTCCTCTAAGACTGCTTTTTAAACTTGCTGTTCTTGCTCTACTTTGTATCCTTTGGTAGTTATAGAGAATTTGAGAAACATAAAGCCCTCCTTTGAAACAAAAGAATAAAACACTCCCTTCTCCTCCTTCTCTCTGTTATTCTCCTTCCTGCTTTCCCCAAACTATATCACTCAAAAAATCTCTCATAGACAAATCAATTTATCTGACACTATGATCTTCTGTAGTACATTTCTTCAGATCATCCAAATAATGGAAAAGATGTCTCATCCCTATCACTATCTCACCAAAACTCTCGGCTAGAAGAATATAGATGGTGTGAGATTAAACTAGGCTGTGGAAAGATGGCTTCTTCTACCCCTATCCAGTTCATAATATCCTATGACAAATTGATCACTGATGGCCTCCACATTAACTCTTCGAACTCTCACCATTCTAGGAAGGTTGAAAACATATATCCACATCCTTGCCAATAGAATGCAATATGGAACAAATACCAACTTTCACATAAATCTTTCACAAGGTTACACCTTTCCGTCAAAGTAATACCCTGCCTTCTGCATCACAGTCCCTGAGCTACCATCTACAAGCCTTTAGTGAAATGTGCAAAAAGCTGAGAGATTGAAACTCATATTTTCTCTTGAGAGTCTCTGCTGAGCTTAAGATGCTCCTGTACTGATATCTTGTACTTTCCATCAAAAGAAGTTATGTTTTTGCTTCTTTCTGCTGCTGATTTTTTTTTTTTTCCAAAGAGGATTGAATCAGGGAAATCTACTAAAGTTATAAAAGAAGAACTTGCAAATAAGCCCATGATGCAGCTTTTCATCTCAAGTGATAGCCTCCTTACTGCAGAAAAGAGTCTTGATCATGGAAAGAGAGAAGTGAGAAAGCACAAATTCAGAGTGATGCAACACCAGAGACATCAGAACACACCCGAAGAGAAGTAATTTTTTTGAATTAAAAGGAAGACACAAATTTTGAAAGAGTCTCATTGAAAGGTCTGAATCAATTAAATTAACACCTTTTATTCATTTTATCTCTTTCTTCTTTCTTTATACGGGCAAACTTGCATATTACGTTGGAGTTGGTGTAAGAGGCTTAAGCTTTGTGGACCAAATCACTTCATGTATGGAAGAGGACTTGTATGTCCCAGAAGAGTGAATAATCAGATGAAAGGCCATAGCTTTTGCCCAGAAGACTTAAAAATCCCATGACATTCCTTGGCCTGATCTGTTTCCTGGTATTTGGTAGTATGACCTTAAGAATTATCCTTAGATATCCTCAGGTCTTAGAAAGCCTAAAAAATCTTGTTGAAGAACAGCACACGCTACACGTGAGGGTGGAACGTTGACCTTCTAGTAACCCTAACACAAAATTTATACATGGTGGTCACTGACAGACCCTTGGAGGTGGTCCTGATGCCTGTGTAGATGAACTACAGGAACAGCCCAGCAGCTGTTCTAGCTAGTTGGGCAAAATTGCTGCAATCCTCCCTCCTCATCAAGTACATCCATCACTCTGACAGGTTCACTGGTGTTTGTTCCCACCATATGTGAATTCAGAGGAAAAGAGACATTTTGGTATTCTCCATTGTTTCATTTTGTAAATCTTCTGAAATACCCAGACCTTGTAGATCATCTATAAGCAACACTGATTTCTCACTGAAGATATGTGTAACCATACTTTTTCTGAAACCCTTTTTCTCTTTCTGACTGCTGACTCAATTGTAACACACATATTCTATATTTAACTGTCTTGAAACTCCTTTTAAACATGATGGCTTCTGCATCATTGAGGTGTACTCTAAAATCTTGAACATGTTAAACTGTCCTTTAATAAAAAGAATATGACATGTATTAGGTTTGATTCTGCCTACTAAATTTCCTCTTTGCAATGGGGAGGACCAATATAAAATCCACAACAGCAAGAGGTAACACAGAAACAGCTGAAACCACAGTTCTCTGATGAAGTAAAATCCATTTAATGTATATTTCTCATAAGTAAAAGAAGATTTAATGTCATTGAAAGATTACTGTATCATTAATATAAATAAGGAAATAGAATAACTGATGAAATCAGTGGAAGTTGGGGAGCTTTCATCACCCGATAATCTGATTTATTCTTTGAACTACAGTGCAGCCACCATCACCGTGTAAGGATGACATGAATATAAGGTTTGCAGGGTGCTGATAGTCCATCTTGTTTGAGTGTATCAGTTACTAAAAAAAAAAAAAAAAAAAAAAAAAAAGAGAGATTGAGAGTAAGAGACTGGCAATTTACAGGATTTTGATAATGAGATGGAATAATGACAGCTAAAAACCCCTGCAAGAAAAACAAACAAACAAAAAAAAAACCAAATAAAACCCAACAGAGCAAATTATTCCATTTTAAAGTGCACAGCTTATTTTTGAGACTGCAACAAAACTGTAAAGTTACAGACCATTGGATTTAGCTGTCATCGGGTATGATCCTTGTAGCCAAGCATACTATCGTGCTCTTCATCACTCAGTGTCCCTGGATTACACATTATATTTTTCATGCCTTTAACAATCCTTCCTGAACTGCTGTAAAATGAACCTGCAGGGATCATTCAGAATGCTGTACTGACTGGTACATTAGGTTGCTCTGTGGGTATTAGCTGTGACGGACAGATAGAATTTGTTCTAATGTACTCCTATGAAAGGACTATTCAGTATGTAACAGGGATCTGCAAGGTTTTGCTGGTTTCTGTACTCGTAGGAGACAAAATCCACATTATAATTCAGACACAAGATTCTACACAGTAGTAGAGTTTGTTCAAGAGATGCTAAAGTTTCAATATAACATTAGTGCAATATTCCTGCCTCCCCTTAATGTTTCAGGAACAAGTATATTTAAAAGACAACATGTAAATACCAACTGTGTACATTTTTCCCAGAATTTATGAATAACTGATGTAATAACTGATGTAGTAACTGATGTGAATAACTGATGTAATTTTCAGGCAAACAAAAATATGATAGTCTACGTGTCTTTGCAATGTCAAGAACAATTTCCTTGCACTGTTGGTATAGATGCCATTGCCAGACTGTTTCAAATTCTGGACAACGCTTTTCTGAGACAGCAACTGTCATGCCAATGAAAAAGGATTCTGAAAGTATCCTTGAAACCATAAAACAAAATTATTTTTCTTTGTTGAAGACTAAGAAAACTAGAAAGAACAATAGAATTTAATAAAACCACCGTCATCATTATGTCAGGAAGAAGTTTACTTTGACTGGTGCTGAGCTACCGAAGTGATGGATGCATGAGAAGCACATGGGTAATTGATAACCGGTGTTGTGGGATGCTGCTTTTCAAACTGAGCAAAAAACTCCATTTAATATCTATTCAATCATAAAAAGTTGTAGAGCCTCTGAGATGTCAAAAAATATGCTAATGTACACATTCTAGTGTGCACTTCCATCATGGTCCTGCAAGCAGAGGTGTTCCCGTACTGTTACCTGCTTCCTACTACCAAAACTGCAGCTCAGTGCTGTCAGCAGCACCTCCTCTTTTGTGGGATCGAATATCCTCATCTCTCCCTTCAGCAGTGTCAGATCTGTTTCATTTTGATTTTCTCTTTTCAGGTTCTTGTGGAATATGTGGATTTAGGCAATTAATTGTGTGCATAGTGATAGAAACAGGAGGCTTAGAGACAGCAATTCCATTTTGTGAATTCTAGTGGGTCCAAAATGCTGAATGTAAGTACGTAGGTACTGAAGCTAAGTGTCATACTGTCTACCTCTCCCACCCCTGGGAATCTTGCCATAATTCTAACATATGAACTAAGATATTTTTCTTAGAATTTTCAGTAGGAAGATTTATTATTCTCCATTATTTTGAAACCAATACCATAATTTACATTTCTGTAAAGAAATATAAAATGTAACCTTTTGGTTGTTCAAGAACATACCGCAATAAAATAAATGAAATACATACTAAAAGTACTAAAATATCCTAATTTTCATTTGAAACTTAAGTGTCATTAAACTAAAGTACACTAACACTTCACGTATATTTAGGTAAATACTTTTTGATTCAAAGCCCAGTATCTGATCTAGAGAACATTTTAGACACTAGAGATTCTTTTCACTTGTTTTAGTGGGCTTTGGATAACATCCAAAATAACTAAATGTTCTGGAAGTTCTATAGTGCAGATGCTTAGTTAAGTAAGTTATAAACGCATTGAACTTGCTTTTTGTCTTTTTATTTTTCTTTTTGAGCTCTCCTGCTCAGAAAAAAGGTTTTGTGGAAACACTGTGCTGTCTAATCAATTACATTCTTTGTATCTTAAATGCTGTAGTATTAAGATATACAGTGTTGCAGTTCAAACTTGTATTGTGAAAAAATGTCATCTGTTTGTTTTAAGTGATATGGCTACAGTAATCATAAAGACATTAATTTTGGTTGCCATACGGTAAAGTATTGTGTTTTAAGATGTGAAAAAGTGAAACGTCAGTGGCTTTCAATATGTTTTTGAAATGTCAATAAGACTTTTATTTTACTTTAGGCTCTGATTAGCTGTCTGCATGCTGAAGAGACTGATTATTTTGAAGAAAAAGGAAAAAAAAATCACTTTTAGAAAGCTTTGCAATATACTCTGAGACAATCAGTTGAATTAAATATAATAAATTCATAGTAAATATGCATTGACTGAATAATTTCCAATTTCAACAGACCTGAAGAAAAGTTAATATTCTTAAAAAAGTTGTAATGAAGATATTTTTTAGGGGTTTTTTTTTAATTATTATGATTCTTAATTCTGTAATCATGCTGATAGCCTAACAAATAAGAAGGCCTTTTTTATATCTTATTGCAAATAATCTAATGTACATCATAAATCTTTTCAGTGGATAAATACTGTTATTCCCATATGATACCATATAAAATTCTAAGTTGTATATATAAGCTTATAGAACAGAAAACAGTTGTGTGAAGATTTTAAATGAAGTGTTTAAAACTCAAGGATTAATGACTGACTGATTTTGCTTATTAATGCCATTGTAAAGTGTTCATTTCTAAGCCACCAATGAAGAAGACCTATTATGTTTTCAGAGTGCAGTGGGTGTTTCTGACACTTTGTCAAGGCTAACAAAGGACTCTGAAGCCACCTGAGTGTCAGCACCACAAAGAGTTTTGGGAATCAGGGATGATGTCAAACTCTTACTTGTTGTTTTCATCATAGTAAATGAAGCAGAGCCAGGACATATGCTCACACCCTGGTATGCAATTGTACCACTTCATTATCAGCACACTAACTGGCTTAACCCTGTCTCAGCTCTGGCTCAGATGCTGCGGTCTTAGACAATGTCTGAGCACGGTGACAAAATTCAGAGAGGACAGGAGCCAATTCCTATGGGCAGCTCAGTAGTGGCCATTGCTCTCTAGGGGTAGGCAAGTTTGGCGATCGTGATTAACAAATTGGTCTCAGGACCAGAGAGTGCACTCTGACCAATTTTATTGATCCGCAAAACAGAGCTTTGAGATGTGAGGACATAGGAATCCATAACTTTTGTTAATGAAGTTTTAACTGGGATTTTTATGGAGACTTTCAAGTGCTTAGGAGGATACTATGGAAACTTCTAGGCAAATTAAATACACATTCATCTTCACTAGATGAATTTAAGATTATAAAAAAAATGTGATTTAGAAAACAATCAGTTCTTGCCAAAGTTAATTGCATGAAGGAATGACTTTGCTTATGGAATCTGGATGATAAAAAGGAATAATATTGAAAATATTTGAAATCAGAAATCTTTCCCCTGTTAAAAATCCAGCAGTTTTGTACCTTATTTTCAAGAATACAACTTCAGGTGTCTTTTTCCCTCATTTGTTATATTACTGGTATCTCTTTTCCTCTTCTTTTTCCTATATATCACAGTGAAAAAAAGTATTTCCTTTCTAGTATAATTTGATTTAAAAAATTATTAGAGAAATTGAATGCCATTCTTACAAACATATTAAAAACAAAAAAAAAAATCCAAACTTTCTCCTCTTGCTATTCACATATTTATTATACTGTATGGAACAATATAGATTGTTTATATAATTAATTAAGCAAATATTTTCTCTTCTTCCCTTCCAGCAAACTGCCCGTTGCTCCATACATTGCTTTGATGTTTTAAAGGTGTCATCATTTAGTGTTTGCAACCTGAAAGCTCTACAATCTTTGTTAATTTCGGTACCAGAAGAAAACAGCAGATTCTCATCTGAAATCTCTGATGTCTGCAACATTAATCTGAATATAGAATGAATTTCCAGATCTGCTCTGTGCTTTGATGTTTCTTTAGTGCTTGAACAGTAATAGCCTACACACCTGATTTTGAAGGAACTTTTTCATATATATGTATTTCCAAAATATGATGACATCCATGACCTTGCAGTCCTGTAACTTGGTACTTATTTACAGATCAAAGGCATTGCCAATTAACCTCTCAGGTCACAAAGCCTCAGGAGAAAACTGGTTGTGATTTCTTTATATATTTTCATGAACGTTCACCACAAGACAACATATCTTGGAAGTCAGGTCCCACTATGAACTGCTTTCAAAGCAACTTGTACTAAAAACATTATGCCTTGAGCTGATTATTAAATCTAATATTCATACATCTGGTCTCAAGTGTAATGATTTTTTGATGACTCTCATGATGTCTGATGTTTTTTCCTGAAAGCCAAAGATCAATATAAATGTATATCAGCTTTCCTCAGAAAGATAATGCTTAAGCATCCATCTTTTCAGAAGAAAGATAGAAGACCTGGTTGTAGTCCAATGTTTTAAGCATTTGAAGACCAACTGAACTAATGTCACAGTATGTTCTTGTTGAAGCCAGTGTGTTTTGAGCATTAAGCGTAGGATCACAAAACAGAAAAATTTTGAGTACTGCAGTTTATCAAATCATCATTCTTCTGTTGAACTATAAACTGACTGAGTGCAATCCCTTGGTCCTCTCCTAACTGTAAATTAAAACACGTTGATTTTAAGCCATCCTCGTGGTTAGCTTTTATGATAATAATGCTTTTAGATTATTTATACTATGTTAATTTGCTTCATAATTAAGAAAAGGGGGTGGGAAGCTAAGAACAATTTACTTGTGGTAATTCATTGGCCTACTGCAACTGGACCACTTAGGACTTTGTATTGTTCCTGTTCACTAGTAAATTAATTTTTTATATTATTTCATTATATGAGCTATTTAAAAAATACCTTTAACTGTTACAGAGTTTCTACACTCTTTTCTGTAAACATTTAAGTACAGCACTCTTTCCTGTCAGAAAAGCCTGTAGACAATTCCTCACATTTAATAGGTCTAACATGCAATTTAAATTAATTGATTTTACTGTCATAATAAATGCATAATGGAGGCTCTTTAGAAAGGTTTAACAACATCTAAATATATTTTTATATATATATATATGTTAGTTGTAGGTTATATATATTTGTGGGACTATAAATACACTAAATATTTCAAAAATATGTGTAAACTTGTTTTTAACCACACACTGTGCTTTAATTACATTTAAAATATATTGGAAGGAAAAAATGGTCATACCTATCTCATTTTGTTTACACTACTGTAAATTCTTTATAAATTCTATTTTCTCTTTCTGATGTCTTTTTTTCATTTTCTGCAGTTTCATTTTTTGTAGTTGTGCAATAAAATACAAATCAGTCAGTTTTCCACTTGTTTTTCATCATGATTACTGCTTCCATTTATCTTATGGAAGCTTATTTCCTAGTATATATACTTCACTCCTTTCTCTATTTAAAAGTCATTAAATATGCAGATATCAGATTGTGAGGGAAGTCTACACTATGTAAGTTCCTGTGTTCATTCTTATCATTGCACCCTTCAGAAGATTAAGCAATGCATCCATGTACATGTCATATATAATCCATGCTCTCATTTTCTTCCTAGGGAGAAGAACTGTACATATATCAGAGAGTTTTTTTCTGATTCAGAGCTCACTGATGGAAGTCTATGTTAAATAATTTTTTGGCAGAGCATTACTTGCTCATTCGTCTAGGCCAAACACCAGATGCATTCCCTCAAGAATAATGACCACTAAGAATGCCTCTGTCTTCTCAGGCTGTTCTCCTTGTGTTTTGTTGCTTTCGTGCTCTATTACAGCAGTGTATCAAAGAGAAATATAAGTTTAATGAACAAATGGAAGACAACGATTAATTTATTTTCGGTAAACTAAAATGAATATTTGCTTTCTAGCAAATGCATTAGAATGTTTCATTCTGATCAAAAACTAGCAAAACAAGGTAAGACTCTGCTTACATATGTAAATGCTTATATATGCTCACTTCACAGGACATTTTCAAATCACCTGTGTATCACTCCGAAAAAAAAAACCAAAATATATTTATACAAAAAAGTATTTTGACAATATTCCATTATAAGAATAAAAAATAATCAGAATAAAAGATTAAGTAGAAATCCCACTTTTTTGTACCTCTACCTGAAATGGCAACAGTTCAGAGAAAGTAAGTCAGCTTATAGAATCATAGAATCATAGAATCATAGAATCATAGAATCATAGAATCATAGAATCATAGAATC